>OY744604.1:81394845-81818472 GCA_963556255.1 Allolobophora icterica | reverse complement strand
TAGGTACATGCATAAGCGTAGACTCTGGGGGCAGCCGGGGCACGTGCCCCCCCCAACTACTTGAGATGGACCTGTCCATTCAACTGCAACAAGTGTAGAATAATATCGAACAAATGCCCCACTAATATTTCTGGACAAGTTCTACGCAGGGGTAAATTTATGATAATGTTAGTAGGACATGTTAACTATGGGCAGAGAAAGGTAATAAGAACCAACACCAAAATAATGATAAGGTATAAAAAGTAAGGTATGTTGAGGCAGTGTTTCGGATTGTGAAGAAAAGGGTTGGAGAGGTCCAAACTTTACGAATTACGAAGTACATGAACGCAGGTCAAATACTAATGATGTCATTACGTTGCACAGGAAAAGACACGACTGATGTGATATTTCAGTTTCATTACCCCAAGACTAAAACACTGCGATAAGCCGACTTCTGGCAAGGCAAATCAATGTATAGAAAGCGAGTTGAAGTTGAAGACAAGGAGTGTATCGAGAACTGTGCCTACACCCTTTACAAACGGTACAATAATGTACAGCAAGAAACTGTAAATATGTCCAGATTCATTCATTCATTCATTCATTTGAGCATTTATATAGCGCCCCTTCAAGGGGGCTACTCAGAGGCGCTCCCGACTCCAGCACGAACGAACAAAGCAGTTTTTAAGGCAGTATAGAAATACTCAGATTGGATTTTAGGAAGGAGTCGCAGCGCCAGTGGTAAGGCATTCCATACCGCTGGGCCAACCACCAGAAAGGCTCGATTTTGCATAGTTGCAGTACGAGCAAATGGGACCGCGAGTTCCCCCCTCTCTGCAGAACGAAGTAGTCGGCCGCGGGCCTCGCTGACAGGTTGGCAGAGGGACCTAAGATAGGTCGGAGCAAGACCCAACTGGCAGCGCCAGACCAAGGAGGCAATCCGATACTGGATGCGCAGAGCAACAGGTAACCAATGTAGGTCACAAAGCATGAAGTCAGACACGTGGTCAAACTTGGACAGCCGACCAATGAGTCGGGCAGCAGCACGCATGACGCGCTCAAGGCAGGCCAAGCGCATCGATCGATTACTTCACTTTACTTCGATTACTTCACTTTTCACCACACGCTCGGATTTAAACTCAATCCGGCAGTTAAATCGCACTTCCTGTAGCGCAGGTTTAAAAATCAGATTCACCTGAGATTTCCCGCCTGTTTATTGGTGTATGGCTTGAGCGTCAGATTTGTCATCAGTCCTTCGATGACGTATTCTATAGCGTTAGGTGGAATACCGTGTGCGCAGGCGTACATCCAGAGTGTCTCGTGAACAGTCAGCTGGTCTATGATGGAGTCAAACTGCGAACAGTAACCGATCTTCTGATGCACCTGTGCAAGGTTTTCTTGGACGTTTATCCCGGTTATATAGGTGCTTCCGAAGGATGGTCGGATTTCTCCGGTCAGCATCTTGAAGGTCGTCGTCTTTCCGGCTCCATTGACGCCCAGGAGACCAAAGCATTCCTTCTGAGAGACTCCGATACACAACTGGTTAACGGCCACGAAGTTTCCATACAGCTTCGACAAATTCTGGATGACGACTGAGTTTGTCTTGACGAGTTCCTGTATCGGATTCGAAAGGATGCGCTGTCGCTCAAGGACCACATCCGAGTCTTCGCTGATCTTTCCATCTCCATCAGCATCCGTCTTGCTGAGCGTAGTCTGAGTCAGTCGGTTCCGGGTCAGTACATTGAGTAGGCGTCCGACGATATCGGTTTCAATGATAACGAGTATGAGGAAGAAAGCGATGCCTTGAAGGACCATGACAACAAATAGGCGCCCAACCCCAGGAAATGTCCACGACATGTAGTTGTCCACACAGCTATAGTCACAGTTGCCTTAAAATGCAACAACAGTTCATTATGTTAAAACGCAATGGTTGTTTGTAAATGGAAATTAATGTCGGTTGTTTGTAAATGGAAATTAATGTTAACGTGACATAGTTATATCTACCGTCGCAGAATTATTATTATCTTTCAGAGAAAGAAACAGTATGCGAGAAGACATCGTTTTCGACAGCCATTTAAAGGCTTGCGAATTATTCATCTTTAGACCCACCTACGTGCATGAAATATAAGTGTGTACTTCTCATACAGAAATCACTCGTTTTATGTGTATTTAGTAAGTTTGAATATAAAAAACGCTCCATCAAGATTTATATTCAGAAAGTCTTTCCATTTATTACCTCAGATTAGGCCTACGCTTATTTATACCTTCCAACACACATACACAATGTGCATGCATTCAAGAAACAAACCTTACATTAACCTACCTACGGTATTCCCGCGCATATCTTACTCTTATCCGTACTCCTGTTAATAGCCCGCTGCATATGAACACTAAGTGTATTCCCTATATAACCGAGATATAGCGGCTTTTAAATAGTCTACACAAATGTCTTATACCTCGACAACAAAGAGCCAGTGTACGATATCCGCAACAATCAGATGGGTTATCGTATTCTGCCTGTTGGCTGCAGTATTTATTGCTGTGGTAGTTTATGTAGATGTTTTTGAGAACCAAGTTGAAGCAGTATAAGGGAAAGAAGGTGTAGAATATCCATTCCACGGTTTCCCATGTGCAACTGTCGTCTGGTGTTAGCTCCTGCAGTGCGTAGATAATGACGGTCGCAAATGTTCCTTCAAAATTACCAGAAGCAGAGTTAGCAGACTGTAGCGTTTACGCAGATTTTGAGATACTATGATGCATTGTACACGTATGATACTCTGATACAATAAATGTTGTCCGTCCTAAGACGCTTTAAAAAGAATTTGAAATTGTAATTTCCAATAAGAGTCATTAAAACAAAAAGTAACCTAAGAAATTTCTGTCTGTTAGTATTATTAATATCGTTTCCGGCTGGCGAAAAGACGAGAAGATCTTTGCCCGTTTTAAGACGGTTTAAAAATTGAAAATGTAAATTGGCCGTTTAAGCCCGTTAAGCTCTTTCGTTTCAGCCTCTTTGCCACCTAAGTAAATTCATTTAATAGAAGAATTTAAAAATGTAATTAGAAAATATAAATTCGCCCGTTTAAACCCGTTAAGAACGTTCGTTTCAGACTGTTCGCCTCCGAAGTAAATTAGTTTTTATAAAACAATTCGATGTGCATCATGAAAACAAAAACGTAACCTAAGAAATTTCTGTTTGTATATATTATTAATTGCGTAGCCCGATTAATATCGTCCCCGGTTGTGTAGCGCCAGCTAATGATCTCCAGGAAGATCTTTGCCCGTCGTAAGACGGTTTAAACAGAATTTTTGAATGAAAATTGGGCCGTTTGAACCAGACAAACTTGTTCGTGTCAGCCTTTTCGCCACCTAGGTAATTTAGTTTAAGCCCTTTTGAAGTCGTTACTTTAAAAGAGCAGCCCTTAACGGAATATTTAAATTTAATTTGAATGAAGCATGAAACAAACCTTCGATTAGAATGTCGCCATTGTGTAAGCAGTGACGTCATTGGTCATGAATATTCATTAGTTCGAAGCGGTCAATGAGAGGAACTTTAAAAAAAATTAAATTCTTTCGTGGCTTCATGAGATTTCTTTTCGTTTATATTTTTAATTACGTAGGTTTGCGCTTAGGCGTGTGGTTGTTCGACCCTCCGTCGTACTGTTTTTCCTAGTTTGAAATAGTTTTAAGGCGACTGTGGTTATTTCTTCTGGTGTTTTGGCTAGCTAGAGATCTCTGCAGCTTCAGTTATCGTCTTTTTGTGTATTTCTTTGGTTAGTTTGATCGATTTTCGAACTGAATATGCTGCAGTGCTTGACCACTACTTCAACTGCTTCGGCAACTTGTATCTAGGACTCTACAACTCTTCGTTCATACTACCAGCCGTCGTAAGCGATCTCTCGTTCCACTCGGAAAGTCTTGTTCGCTATGCATCTGTGGCTTCCGCGGTGGCTTAGACAAGTTCTCCCCCTCCGTCCGTGGAATCGGAGCCCCATTCGCCGCCTACCTGAACCCTAGCCTCCAGTAGGCCTGCTATTCCACAGTCCGACCAGCCGCCTCCTGCTGCCTCGCCGACTCCCGCTCAGCAGCCTACGGCCGGATGCGGAGACGGTGGCCTGAGTTTCGGATCATAAAACTATCACTCTCAACGTAACAAGCTTATGTATGTATCCCATCTGATCTCTCATCATTCCCGGGACATCCTCGTCTTGACTGAATCCGGGTATTCTAGGTCCTCTGATGTATCGATTCATCGCTTGGCTCCTCTCGGGCTACCTCTCCATGGACGTACCCCGTCCGGTACAACTATGGCAGCATCGTCGTTTTCTACCGTGAGCATCTCTGAATCAAGGTTATTCCTTAGCCTTTTGTTTCTCCAGCTTCGAGGTCCTGTGCCACGGTCAGAGGTCCATTCACCGTCCTAGCCCTCTACCGGACGGGCTCTTCGCTACCCACGTAAGAGTTTTTCTCAGAATTAACCGCACTGCTTGAAGCTTCCGCTACTTTTAACTCGCAACTCATCATAACAGAGAACCTGATCATTCATCTTGACAATCCAGACTTACCAGTTCGGCATGTCGCAGCATGTCGCCGAGCCGACTCATATTGTCGGTGGCTGGCTCGACTTAGTTGTCACACGTGATGATTGTGGGATTATTAACCTTCGCGCCGAACCTACCTCCATTTCCGATCACGGACTTCTTCTTTTCACGAGGCCGTCCGCTTCTGCCGCGGCTGGAGGCATCTTGATCGACAGGCCTTTCGTCAGGGTCTCCTCAGTAGTCACCTCTGCGGGGAACTCACGTCCTTATCTGGCTACTTGGCCGAAGATCTTTTCGCTCTTTACTACATCACGATACTCCCTCTCGGCGACTCCTTAATGCCTCTCGGTCATCGTCGAGTAAGCTCCAGACCACTGCAGCCGTGGCTCGACTACCAAGGCCGCACGTTGCGTTGGAACGTTAGATGGCTAGAGCTGATATGTCGACATACGCACAATCCGTCTAACAGTCTAACCTTGATAAACCACCTGCGGAACATGCAGGAGGAGTTTCGTGACAGAGAGACCGCATACTCTGAGTCTCTGATCGAACATGAGAAGGGGAATTCGCGCCGTCTCTGGGCCGCGCTCTCCGATATCCACGGCCGTTCATCTACTCGAATTCCGACTCAGTCTGCGTCCACAGCTGCCGATTTCCTGAACTTCATTCAGTCTAAGATTGACTCAACACTCTGTCAACTGCTAATGGTCCACCTCCATCGTTTATCCCTAAGAATGCTTCGTTCTCAGCCTGAACCCTCTTCAGCTAACATCCGTCAACTAGGTCTAGATTCCCTCTAAGTTCTGCGATTTGGACCTGATGCCTCCGTTTTTACTTAAGGATTTCATCGATGACTTTGCTCTCTTTTTGCAATAACTTTGTAATTCCTCTCTGGCCCAGGGTTCTGTTCCGGTCACCCACAAGCGGGCTGTTGCCTTTCCTTCCATTAAGCTTCAAGGTCTGGATCCCAATTCTCCCGCTAATTTAAATTCCATCTCCAACCTCTCTTTCCTTTCACTACCTTGACTCTAATTCCCTCATGCCTCCATTTCATTCCTGGTTTAGGTAATTTCACTCAACTGAAACCCTACTAGTCCGTCTCCTAGCAGATGTCTCTCAAGCCCTTAACCGTGGCCATACCACCCTGCTAGCCATCTACGACACCAGTTCAGCCTTTGACTCCGGAGACCACTCTGATCTCTTTAACCGACTATCTATATCCTTTGTAATCTCTGACAGCGCCCACTTAGGGTTCCGCTCTTTCCTCTCCAAATGGTCCATCTCTATGGTCTTTGAAATACATCGCACTCCTTGGATCACTAGCCCTGTGGTCTCCCGCAAGGCTCTGTTCTCGCTCCCCTGCGCTTCATCCTACATACTGCGGAACTTGGCGGATTTTCCAACCGTATGGGGTTTCGTTCCATCAGTATGCTGACCACCAAGTCTCTTCAACATAGTCCGGCCTCCTCTGCTGCCCAAATGGTTGAGCGTATCTTAGCAGCAGCCTCTGCTCTGGATGATTGACTTTCCTCCAATCGTTTGCGGCTGAACCCTGACAATCTGGCAATCCTGACAATCTGGTATATCTGGCTCGGCGGTCGCCTCCAACTCAGCAAGATTGATTTTGAATTTCTTCATCTAAGCTTTCTCTCATTGAATTCTCGACCTCTGTTCGTGATTTGGGAATTGCCCTTGATCTTGCCCTCTCCTCACTGATCAAGTTAACCTTGTATCCCGATCTTCCTTTTATCATCTACGCCAGCTGCGATCCATCCGCAAGACTCTTTCATTTCATGCTGTCACTACACTGGTCCACATTCTGATCTGCACTCGGGTGAACTTTGGCAATGCTGTGTACATTGGCATTCCTCCATATATTCACAAACTTCAGTCTATTCTTACTGCTGCTGCTGCTGCTCGGCTCATATCTGATATCCGTAAGTTTGCCCACATTTCTGCCTTTATTCGTGATTCCCTCATGTCCAACAGCGAATTCAGCTTAAAGCCCTCACCATCAAGCGCAACTGCCTCACTGGGTCTGCTTCGTCTTACCTAATGAAATTTTGCACCCCGTTTCTTCTTTGTCTGCGAGGGTTTTCTTGCGATCCTCGGCCCGCGGCATTATGGCTGTCCCTCGTATGCGTTTTCCAAGGCACAATCCGGCAGCTCCGCCTATGTGGGTCCCTCTGCTTTGAACTGTCTCCCCTTGTCTCTCCGCCGAGCTTCTTGCCCTCTCTCCTCTCCAGTTCCGTAGACGGCTGATAGCCTTCTTTTTGCCCGTGCCGGCATTGATGAGGGTTGAGAGTGCCGCTGATTTGATTGGTCTATATAAGTGTTCGTAGGTTACAAATACAATTGTTGCAGAGCTAAAACTTTGCGGCCTCTCAATTTTCGGCTGCATGCCCCACCCTGAAATATTCATGTTGCGAGAAGTTTATGACAAGTTGGTATAATTCCTAAATTTATTATGGACCCATCTACATTCTACAGCTGAACCAACTGTGATTCTTAGCGAAACATTTGATTTCGAATTATTGCGATTTCTTAACAAAATATTATTTTCAAAATCAATCTTTTGTTTTACACAACAGAGAATTTAGAAAAGCGTTGTCGTAGCGAAATAAGCGATAATTAAAATTATCTATGTCATTGCGATTCATCTCGAAAAGATTTGCAAAAGCATCACGGATTTACCATGCTCTCTTACCTGTTACAATGCAGGTGACTAAAAGCCAAAGGAATCCGAGTGACGGTTCACCGAAAAGGAACGACATAATGTAGGTGAAGAGCAACATGGAAAAACCGAGTAGAATTAAACCAATAAAGATTATCCTGAAATTAATACACACCTGCATACAACAACCCATTAAAATTAATCAGTCATCAGTATTCACAGAATTTACGACCCTATACACTGTCTGATCCATCAAGCCAGAAGTAGGAGGTTCAAATTCTTATTGGGATACACAGGTATTCAAGATGTCTGAGGTAATAACTAATTAAGATATAAATAGATGTATTTTTATCGGTGGGAGTATGAAACAGCAAAGCAGATTAGCACAAGCAGAAGATAAGGAAATAAATTTAATTCACAATTTATACATATCGTTGGCCCCAGTTGTCTTTTTCGTCTTTGCTCTTGCTCTCTCTCTCACTCGTCGCCATGCTCTTTGTTTTCTCTTCCTTCTTCCACCCATCATTTTATTCAACCCTTCTTACCCATCCACTTCTTGTAGCCTTCTTATACTTCCTTGTCGTCGTTTTTTCTCATTCTTTACGTTGTGTTCATCAGTCCCATTTTCGTCCAATTTACAATTGTTCCAATTTCACTACTACTACGACTACTACTACTACTACTGCTGCTACTACTACTACTACTATGACCACTTGCCCACCATTACTACTACTACTACTACTACTACTACTACTACTACTACTACTACTACTACTACTACTACTACTACTACTACTACTACTACTACTACTACTACTACTACTACTACTACTACTACTACTACTACTACTACTACTACTACTACTACCACTGGCCCACCATTACTACTACAACTACTACTACTACTACTACTATTACTACTAATATTACTACTATTGCAAGTTTACTACGACCACTGCTAACGCAACTCTTCCTCTGCTTCTTGCTCTTCTTGTTGTCATTCTTCTTCTTCCCCCATTCTACTTCAATCATCTTCATTTTCTGTATCTTCCCTCTCTCCTTATTCCTCATCATTTCCTCCTTTTTATTTTCTTCCACGCCTCTTTTGCCATCCCCATATTCTTTATTGCATCCTTTTCTTCTTCCGCTTCAGTTCTCTGTCTTCTAATTAAATTACCTCTCGTCCTTCACCTACTCCAACTTTTTTTCGTCTTCTCGTTTTTTCCTAATGGTCATACTCCTCTCCAATGCTCGTATTTTGCGCAAAATGAAAGAAATTCGGCGGGCGATGACGCAACACGGTTTACCCACCATGAATTTTGCCAGTAACCATCGATGCGAAAACCCAGGATGACGATTATGATCAAGATGCACGGAACGAGGTAGTTGACGAAATCCCACAGAAATGTTGCCAGCCAGAAATTATGCAGTCTGACACCGCTCACGAGTTGGCTGTGCTTGGCTCCCGACTTTCGTTCTTTTACCAAGAAGACCAAGAAAGCGGCGAACAGGAAGGCCATTCCGAAAGATATGCAACAGGTGAAAGCCATACCGGTACTGTTATCCTGACTGCCGGTATCCAAGATGGGTTTCGAGGGGTTCCCGGGAAGTGGGTGGTTGATGGTTTCGATCTGGTAGTCTTTGTCGCCATAGCATTGCATCAGGGCGTTTCCCAGATACGACAAGGAAATGGCTATTGAATGGTAGCCTTGGTTGTAAAATCCGTTAATGTTCAACTGTCCTTTATGGTCTTCCTCTATAGTGGCGCCGATCTGGTAGTTCCAGGTGAACTGGTCTCTGTGATGTTCCCCGATACGAGATAAATAATGATTCATTGTGGTCTTGTAGCCCGGCTTGGAGTTGATGAATACAGCTCTACTGTGCCTTGAAACAACAGTTTTATAGCAATTTTTCAAGTTCTCGGCTTCCTCAGTTGGAGTTTGAACGTCATATGGAGTGATTGGACTTGTGAAGTGGGTTAGGTCAAGGGTTAGAGGTGCAGGATGATCGTCATTTGTCGGCTCCATAATGGAGCAGGCGAGTACGGTGCAGACGACTGGAATCAGAATCTGGCCCAATGTAAGTACATAGTTTCGTATGGAATAAATTAATCGCTTGTACAACATGGCCCGCAGCTGTAAATTCTGGCCTTTCCAACCGGTCATCTTCTGATATGGCACATCAGCATCTGAAATCCAATATCAAGCAGAATAGTGCAATGCGATGAGGTTTGCGGTGCTGCTCCCAATGATACCAAAATATAACGACTGTCTTTTTAGTAGGCCCCTATTATACATGTCGTGCTGACCAACCAGCAGACTACTTGACCGAATGTTGCGCGTTCTAGCTGTTTTGGCGCCACTCTACGTAGGAATGTCCATTATGATTTTGAGTCTTCAAAAGGTAAATATTCCCGTCAGTAAAGAAACATAAAAGTTTTTCTTTTTGCTATGTCCAAAATTGAGCTCTCTGCTATGCAGAAATGAGGAAGAATTAAAAGAGAATGCAAACTGTGAGTAAAACGTGAATTATGGGGCAATCATTTATTTCGCTTATTTCAAATAAACTTCTATACTTTAAAACAATAATTAGCATGTTAAGCGTATGTACAGACCAACCAGCTCTCATTTTCCAGCGATTATCTACCACGAATGTGCATTAACACCGGCGACCATAAACATTATTATTATAGAGTAGAATGAAACTGTAATTTCAAACTGCGCTCCTTACAAAATGAGGAAGTGCACATTGAAGCCGGGAAACCATTAAGATTCATAGTTAGAGTGGAAGAGGTAAGTTTTCAGTTTTAGACCGATAGACAGTCTCGCTAAGACATGAAGAGGCAGACAGTTCCACATAGAGGGTATAACCTTTCAGGTAGAAGGACCAGCATCTGAGAATAAACGCCTACCAAATTAGAGACGTGTATCAGTGACTACATCCCTTTCCAGCAGATGATGATCGAAGAGAGGAGCAGCCTTTGGCAGAGTCGAAGGGTGGTACCACAGAAGATAAGTAGGTGACTTGACCGAAAGTTCCCTAACAGAACCTCGGAGCACAGACAGCGTTATATCTACGGGAATTGAACGTGTGTTTGGATAATGTATACAGAAAGATATTTAGCATGCATAATGGGAATCTTTTAAAGATCTTCAACACTATTCTGGCCGGTCATAAAGGACCTATGGGAAAATTAATTTTGTAGTCATCCAGAAGATCAGTCAGCCTCTAGAGATACGGCAAAACAGGTAGGTACCTATGTACGTATACATACAATAATGCGTAGGTGGATAGATAAGTTTTAAGTCATTATTAAACTGTTTATTACTGCATCTGTTGTTTTTAAACTGTTATTAAACTGTTTATTACTGCATCTGTTGTTTTGGCTTACTGATATTTTTGCTAGTTTGCCACTTTTCGCCAATGTATGTATTGTGTGTTGTATGAGCGTTTGTCTCGTGCAAATTAAGATTACTTATTACTTACTTACTTAGATGATTTGGACCTGCATTGTAAAATGTACACGAGGAGTGCCACCTTGAAGGAGATACGCTCACAGACAGGAAACCAGTTTAGAGAACGAAGAACAGGTGTGATATGGTCTCGATACGAGAGTCCAGAACATAGTCTTGCCGTCTGAGCAATTACTGTAATTAGCGGAAACAAGGAAGCAGTTTTCTTTAGGGAGACCGTGGAGTATGGAGTTGCAGTAGCAAAGTCGCGTCAAAATAAAGCAATGTTTCGGTGTTTTCAGCGAAGCTGAATCCAGAATAGAGCGAAGGTTATGGTAAAAGTAAAGGACCAAATTAGATTAGATTTGGTTTAAGGACTGAAATTAGTAATTTTCTTACAATTAGTAAGGTCGGATTCCGAAAAGTCAGGAAAATTTGGAGTTTAAGCTATAGAGGATCATCATGTTGGAACAGGTGAGTTTACGACATAGTACGTAGCCTATGTAAGTTTGCTATGTAAGCCTGTATTAATGTATGTACATAAAATATAGGCTATTATGGAAGTATGCATGTAGTTGGGTATCATTATTAGTATTAATTAGGAACGTATTCAGAGCCTGTGTATAATGCAGAAGGGTTCAACGAATGGTGCACCAAAAGCGAGTCGTAAGCTGGTCAGCATCAAGAAGATAAGTCCGCCTCTGCAGAAGCAGCTTATAATAGATAAAGAATCTGTGAAGAAAACTGGCAAAATGCAAAAAGATAAGTAAGTGAAAATTTAAAGTACGTAGCAAAACAGGTATGTACGTATATATATATATATATATATATATATATATATATATATATATATATATATATATATATATATATATATATATATAATGCGTAGGTAGGTAGATATGTACTATGTTGCCTGTCTACGTATGTTTGTATTTGTGTATAAACTCCGGAGGTAAAAGATAAATTCATTAGTAATCTACCAGCATACCAAACTGTAGGAAACCTTTCTCTACTGGCTGGCTAGGTAAGAGAAAGCTAATGCATTTGGCGCCCGAGGCCCTGAACCGGACTGGCCAGACTAGCCATCAATAAGAAAATATAAAAAGAAATAACTTAACGTGAAGTGTTTCCGAGTATTTCAACATCTGTCGCAATGCTCGTCCTTCGTCCGCCTTCCACAGTAGACGAATTTGTTACTCTGTGTTCAAAATAACCACAACGATTCACTTCCCTAACAGAACCTCCGAGCACAGACAGCGTTATATCTACGGGAATTGAACGTGTGTTTGGATAATGTATACAGAAAGATATTTAGCATGCATACTGGGAATCTTTTAAAGATCTTCAACACTATTCTGGCCGTTCATAAAGGACATATGGGAAAATTAATTTTGTAGTCATCCAAAAGATCAGTCAGCCTCTAGAGATGCAGCAAAACAGGTAGGTACCTATGTACGTATACATAAAATAATGCGTAGGTGGATAGATAAGTTTTAAGTTGTCTGTTTTAAGCAAGTCATAATAAAAAAGTCATAGAAAAAAGTGTTCTTATTGTTTGTGGCAGGGATATAGTTGCAATATTGAACTTCAGCCACTTTACCATTACTATCGTTAGTGCTTTTTTCAGCCGGAGCGCGCCGGAACGACGTTCCGGCGCCTTTGTTCAGCGATTAAGTAACACCCCACAACTGACAACGTTCTTTCAAAATAGTAGTACTGTGTCTGATAGTGTGTCTGTGACTGGGAGAAGACAGGCTGGTGATGGTAAGTGAGCCGGAACCAGTTGGCAGATCGATCGTTGACGAACTTGACGACGATGCGCAAATTCATTTTGAGTTCAAAGGACAGCCCTAGGCGTAATTTGTGGGGGCTACGAGGGTACCCGTACCCCCAGTTTTTGGACTGGGGTACCGTACCCCCACTTTTTGAACAATGTCAATCAATATTTTGCTAATATGCCTTCCGAGATATCGCAGTCTCCGCCTTACTTCGTGTACGTAAGAAATTGGTAGCCCCCACTTTTTTAGACCAAAGTTACGCCCCTGAGGACAGGGTACATGAAAATGATCGAGATGCATGCAAGTGTATATCAGTCTATCAACAACGACGATCATTTTGAAACAATGTCTGTTCCTTATGAGGCTGAAGAATCAGAAGTTCTGGGAGGCTATGAATCTCAGTTACTCATCAGAACAAGCTGAAGACGATGCAGTCGCAGAAAATATATCAGTTTATTTCGAATTTATTATAAATGGTATAATACTATAGTTATACTATGTAAAGGAATTGCTTTGGTGTGAAAATACAACAAGCTACAGACCGTACGGTTTCATTCTGTAAAATACAAAGTAGGCCTACAATTCTAGTTTGTAATTTTCAGATACTTTTCAAAAGTAAGCTTATTGTAATAAAAAATTATTGTATTTTCAAGATATGTCTGTCACTGTTGTCATTCTGTCATATTTTATTTATGTAAAATAGGCTACTTTTGGAAATATAAATTACAATCGACCTCCTTTCCGGCTTTCTGTGTCCTCCTTTGGCTACCCATGTATCTGGCAACCCTATGTATCCATAATAACCCGTTTGCACTTTCGTAAACAGTTTGGTGATGAAAAAGCCAATGTGACCACTGACTAGTGTAAAATAATTTGACAATCCTTTTGCTGACTTTGCACTGTGCTGTTGCTCTGTAATTATACGAATAGTAAATGTGCTTACTACTATTGTTGAATTTATTGTTGATTGGAGTCTCGGAAGATTTGAATATTACTAAATTAGGGAAAGGGGAAGAGATGGAGGGGAGGGAGAGGTAGGGAGGGAGGAGAAAGGGAAGGAGGGAAGGGATGGAGGGGCCTCAACATGACAGAGTGCTCCAGGGCCCCGAGACCCCTTAACACGGGCGCGGTTACCACCGCATCATGGCGACAGTGAACGCATACAGCTGGTGAAGAAACCCGCATGCCTCCAACAAGGGGCCAATACCTGCGGTATAAATAATATAAAGTAAAGGGCCTAGCACTGAGCCCTGAGGAACGCCAGGAACTCAGCCAGATCTAGAAGAGCTAAAACCTACACAGTTAGTACGCTCTGACAAGCGAAGACACTCAGGGGGCCCGCCAGTCAGCCCAAAAGAAACAGAGGCGTTGCAGGAGAATGTGATGATCAACAGTGTCAAAGGCCGAGCTGACGTCAAAGAGGGCCAAAAGATAGATCCACCCAGCATCCATGGCACCGTAAAGGTCAGACGAAAGGCGGATTAGGAGGGTCCCGTAGAGAGATTCCTCCGAAATCCAGATTCTCGAGAGGGCAGCAATCAATTTGAGCAACTGCTGTATTATAAGCGTGTAAATTGCTGGTTAAGCAATGTGAGATGATGGGCTTAATTGGAATTCCAGTTTTATGTATTTTAGGCAGACATAGATGACTGCAGGATGATTATTGATATCATTTAGCCATTTATACTGTTTTTTTTAGTTAAGAACGGTTTTAGTTCATATAAAACTTATTTATACTTTGGAATTAAATTATCCTCCTTAAAATTCCTATGTGACTTCCAAATACGTGGAGTTACTATTTAAGTGAGTAAGGGTCAGTAAAATCCATACGGACCAGGCGGAGTAACTGAGTACTACCTAAAACTATAATAAAAATCCAGTAACTATAACTATAACTTAAAGTAGTGCTAACTATAACAGTAACTATAAAGTTCGTGATCTAGGAGTGACCCTTGACAATTCTCTCACCTTTACTGAACACATTTCCAAACTCACTCGCACTTCCTATTTTCACCTAAGGCGCCTTAGAGCTATCCGTCGCTCTCTGTCATCTCCAATTTTCACTTCAATTGTCCATGCATTTGTCTGCTCTAGACTTGACTACTGCAATTCCCTCCTCATTGGTCTTCCCAAAGTCCGTCTTGCTCCTCTTCAGTCCGTTCTCAATGCTGCTGCTAGATTAATTGCCCGTCTTCCTCGATTCTCTCATATCACCACCTTTATGGCAGAAGAACTCCACTGGCTCCCGCTTTCTGCCCGCATCCAATTTAAGGTCCTCATCCTTGTCTCTAAGGCTCAGCTTGGTTTCGCTCCAAAATATTTATGTGACTTATTTCATCGCCCTCACTCTGCGGCTTCTCTTCGTCCTCTTCGTTCATCTGACCGTTTGGACCTCCTCGTTCCCCGTGTCAGGACTTCACTGGCTCAATCTAGGTCGTTTGCTTCCATTGGCCCTGCTCTTTGGAATGGGCTTCCTCCGTTTGTTCGTTCTTCTATTCTCTCAGGTAGCGTCTCTTCCTCTTTTACCTTTCTTAAAACTTGCTTTTTCTCTCGGGGTCTATCGCACTGGGAGCGCTTCTGAATGGCCCTCCCGCTAGAAGCGCTTTATAAATATCCGAATACAATACAATACAATACAATACAATATAACTAAATGAAATCCATTAACTGTAACTGTAACTAGAATAAAATCTGCATAGGAAAGACTGACCTGAGAAAGACTTCTTCCATTGTCGTGACCGAGACTCCGAAGCTGTCGATGCTGAGGGTTTCGCGATCAGTCTCAAGCGTCTCGAAGAGTCTCTCGAATTTTGAGGCTTCGTTACCCGGCAGAACGAACGTAACCTCCCCAGCCTCATCGCTCACCATGTAGGCCATGGGAATTTGAGACTTTATAACATCACGCAGATGATCCACATCACACGATGACGTCTTTATGATCGTCAGGTGATATCCAACACCTTCAGAAATTGTAAATTATTAGTACTGATGTAGCGAATTTCTAACAATCTTAGGCACTTCCGGCTGTCGCCATTTTTGTATAGCGTATAGCTTTCGATCGGCCATCTTATTGTCGATAAAAGCGACCTCCCACAACGCCGCGACGAATTGTCAACAGGTATTGTTTCTTTATGTCGGCAATGAAGAGGGGTAATAGCTTTTGGCGTGCGTTTGTCACGCTTGAGCGGCTAATTCAAAGACGTAGCCCGGTCAATATTATTTTAATTGGCGACGTCGACGCTGCCGAGAAACTCGTCTCTTCTTAGGTGGTCTTCCCACGCGGCAACGTTTGACATTAGTCATCGCTAGGCGCCGGCAGGAAGTTGTCTTGTCTTTTCGAGAGAGAGAGAGTCTGAGGAGCTCGCCAGCGCCGCAACAGGAGTTGCCGTCTGTCCGTCGCTTGAAACAGTCATCGTCTGTCCGTCAGTCGGAGTGGCAAATATTTGTTTGTAAGATAGTATGGAGAAGTGAGGCATTCTTTGTGAACTAAGTCGGATATACATAGTTTATCCGGATGTGGCATTATATAAATTCTTTCGTCAAATTACAGAAGTTATATGTTCAGTTCGACGAGGAAATACATCGTCTGTCTTGTTTTACGGCTTTGTGCTAAGAATACATAAATACTAGAAAACGACCGATTTCAACGAACGATCGATTGCGCTTCGATAAGGTTCGCTTGAAAGTTTATTGGGGAACTAAACGCAAGTTTGAGCAACAAGGTAACCACACTTCGGCCCTTACTCCAAATTATCAAGTGATTACTCTTAGTGGTAGGCCTATTGATAGCACTAGCTACTCAGAATTGCATTAGTTGATTTCTCTACATGTTTGTCAATCTGTATTAAACAATTATCTAAAATGTCACGGATGTCTGATCGGTCGCCAGAGGTCGCAGAACGGACAGGCGTTTTGGTCGAGGTAGCAGATATACCTTTTAAGGCTTATTTCGACATAGAATATATCAAATGGAAGGTAACAAAAACGGTAAGAAGAGTGTTGTAAAGCAATCGGACCTTAATCGGAAGATCACTCTCTCTGAAAGATACTCGGACATGTGTTGACTCGGTCATCGATTATAGGTCACTTCAGGCGGATATATCACTCCCGTCGACCTTGGTACTACCTGGTAATGCAAGACGCAGCGAACCGCTGCGGGGTAAATGAGGCCTATAATGAAGCCTATGATTTCTCGACCTTTCCTCCTCTGGATTAGAATTCAGGACCTAAAGCAGCAGAATGGCTAGCTTCCTCACCTGTGGCTCAACGCAACCGCGCAGGATTCGTTCAACCGGAAATGGAGGTGCAGGATCTTTCCGGAAAACAACCGATTGGACAGCCTACACAAGAATCTCAGCCGAAATTGTCACTTACAGATAGTAGACAACGTTTCGTGTGGTCATCTATTTTCCATCTTCCACAGGGTCTGAGAGGAGACACTTTCGCAGCGGAAAAATTGGATGTAGATGGTAATCAAAATAGCATTTTGGCACCATATGCAACGAGAACCTGTGACTTTCCAACTGGATATTAGTACTGTCCTGTCAGAAATCTGAAACCCTTCAATCTGAACGAGTCTTTCTGGGTCGCACAAGACCTCGATACTAAACGTCCGGTCACCGTTTAAGACAATCACGAAAAAACGGTGAAAAAGAAAAATACCTCTAAGTAAGCTCACCGAGTCATAAAGTCCGAAAGAACAAAGGTTAGCAAGCAAAACCGGCATTTGACCAATTAATTGCTTAAAATTACTCGGTAGAATAATTCAACTAGATGCTGGTATTTTTGAAGATGATGAGAGTGGTGGTGGTGGAGGTTGTGATTATGACGATGATGATGGTGATGATGATGATGATGATGATGATGATGGTGGTGGTGGTGGTGGTGGTGGTGGTAGTGGTTGTGGTGGTGGTGTGATGTGGTGGACCATAGGATGGACAAGAATGACGACGATGATGCATTGCAGCAATCGACAGATGACTAGCGGCAACTGAGAATCTCTGACCGTATTTGTTTTTCAGGAATATGGGTGTTCCGTAGCACTCTATTTCTCCGTTGGACATGATGGCTATGCGGTCACCCAGTATATCGGCTTCGTCCATATTGTGTGTCGATAGAATCATAGTCCGGTCCTTTCTCTGGCTCTGTAGAATGTCCCATATCTGTCTGCGTGCCTCTGGATCCATACCAGATGTCGGCTCATCCAGAATCAGAAACTGCAATGAATTGTAACTCAGCACATCATGCTCGTGGATAAATGACACTACTGACTAGTCAGAATGCAAAGCGGTCGGCCTGGAATGCGACTGCACATGGCAATGAAAAACGTAAAAGGAAGGATATGCTACATTCTAAAAGAAAAAAGGAATTACAACGTTTCATTGAAAATATTATGTGTTAAATTACAAACTGAATGTTGACACGCCATGCCGCAGAGGCTGAGCCAGGAAATAGAGGCATAGGTGCGTGAGTGTGTTTGTCTGTTTGTGTGTGTGTGTTCGTGTGATAGCTTGGGCCTATAGAATTATGCAGGTCTATGTCCACATTTTTCAAAACCGAGAAAAACGATTTCTTAGATTTGTTGATGAAAATGTTTCGCGCTGTTTCATTGATGACAATTAAATTAAAATATTTTGAGAAAACTGTTTTCCTCTAGTATGATCATGATTGTGGGGCGTGGTGGCTCAGTGGTAAGTTCGACGCGTTGTGACCGAAGGGTTGCAGGTTCGAATCCCACTCTAGCCGCTGCGTACGGACCTTGGACAAGTCCTTCACTCGCAATTGCTCGTGGCGCTTCGGCGTGAAAATTCCGGCACAGTATCAAATGGTGTAGTCGGGAGCGCCTATGAGTAGTAGTAGACTTCGAGATGCGCTATAGAAATATCCGGAATAAAAAATAAAATAAAATATATGCATTTCAATCACAATGTAGACCGAGTATGAGTAATTTATATATATATATATAAATACACATTAGGGTGTAGGGTGTCCCAAAAACATTTTTTTAAATCTTAGGTCTCACCAGCCAAAAAGTTTATTTGTGAGATGGTAATATATGTGCAAAATTTGCATTTTTTTAAGAAAATGCTTAGGGGTTCCCAAGGGGTCCTAAGTTTTCATTTTAGTATAAAATGCTCGCCATGGGCACATATTTCAATATCAGGTATAGCAAGGCTATATCATTCACACCGCATATATTTTATCGCTTTTGTACAAAATGTGATATATATTATTACGTAGTTGCTGAAAACCTAATACTTTATTGTACTCAGACGGGTGTTAGCAGTAAAGTGATGTAGAAAATTGACAGAAACGGCGTCCACTGACTTTCACGTATTATTATAGTTTGGAATGATTTTTTACTATTATTAACTACTATAATAACTAGTACAGTAATTCAAAGCATAGGTTGCTTCGAGATGGTACAAAATACAAGATGCAAGATATTCACATATTGAGTCCAATCACTTACATCTGATGAAGTGAGTCACGGTTGCAATTTGGGAAAAGTCCTTTCGATATTTTTCAACAACTTGCAGTAGGAACTGCTTCTGATCTTCATTTGTTGTTTCATTAAATGTCTGAATCAAAGCTACCCCCACACTCTGCACAGACATTGACGCAAGCCAAGTTGTTCGCAATTATAACAGCTTCATTGTACGATTTCAAGGATGGCCAACTAGCAACAGGACTCGATAAAAATAAAGAATATACTTACTTACTTATACAAGCGCTGTAGAGTGTAGAAGATGCGTGGTCTCATGCTGGTAATCTGTCACTGGTTTCATCTGTCCTCATACTACTACTACTACTGCTACTACTACTACTACTACTACTACTACTACTACTACTACTACTACTACTACTACTACTACTACTACTACTACTACTACTACTACTACTACTTCTACTACTAATGCTACTACTACTACTACTACTACTACTGCTACTACTACTACTACTTTGGTAGTCTTTGGGAGTCTTTGGTTAAGTATGTTGTTACCATTTTATATCTATTGATGAACTATTGTGTCTTTAGTTAAGTATAATGTCACAATTGCTTATCTAATGATGATCAATCAAGTTGTTTAGTTAAGGATAATGTTACAATTGCATATCTAATGATGAACTATCGAGTCATTAGGTAAGTTTAATGTTATAATTGCTTTTCTAATGATGGACTATCGAATCTTTAGTTAAGTAGACCTATAATATTACCACTGCATATCGAATGATGTTATATCGACTGCTTTCATCAAACTGCACTACTACCCAGGTGGCCCTGGTAGCGGGATCTACGACCCCTTTTGGGTCTCCTGTGTAGCCAAATTATGTTAAATGATCATATGCATTATATGTTTTTGTAACCTTGCAATGTTTGGTTACCGAAATAAAATACAAAAATACTATACTACTACTACTACTAATAATAATAATAAAATTCATATAGCGCCGTAGCTCAGCTAAGGCCTTTAGTAAAGGTAGCTGCAACTGAGTTTTAAAAAAGGCAATGACCTGTTTCAGAGATAATTTAAAAGATAAATACATTAAAACGATAAAAAGATAAATCTTGAGCTGTGATTTCAATGTCTCGTGGCGCATGGTAAGGAAGACTGTGCCATCAAGTGGAAATAGCGACAGAGAAAGAACAGTTTTTGCAGTGAGGAGTATTGTGAAGATGCTGTGATGGTTTACCTTGGATCCGGAAATTAGAGCAATTCCGACGCTGAGCTTTCTTCTCTGACCGCCGGAAAGCGTTTTTACTGGTGCGTTGATTTTCTCTTCCATGTGCAAGACCTTGATCATTTCGTTCATCTCCAGTGAAGCCCTCTTAACTGGACTTCCCTTTAGCTAAAATCAACAACCAGATCTGACGCATCACTGCTCCATTCACTAAAATTGTTAATTTATTTGCAATAAACCTTCTTCCAAGTGACTAAGATGGCGTTTGGAACAAAGAAGAAACTGCTAGTGATTTTGACCACAGAACACCTTTAAATGTGTGTATATGTGGTTGGGAAGAAAAGAAAAACTATAGACCCGAAATACGTAGTGGCGAAATCTAAAACAACGGTGAAACAGCTTCGTTATCTCTACACAAATTCACAAAAGTGTCTTTAGTAAAATTATCCGAAACAAATGGCTAGTCGTTACTTCTCTGAAAATGCCACAATGCAGAGCTTCAGGGTATTGCTTTAAGGTTGAAATTGAAGTTGACGAATGAGTCATGTTTACGACAATCACATTTTACAGCAAGCAATATAATAATAATAATTATCTGAATAATAATATTAACAATATTATCGCATTTCATGTCTCATTCACTAATGTTGCGGTGGACGAGGCCTGGTTTTTCAGACATTCAACAACAGCTCCTAGTATAATTGCTTAGACTCCTGAGTAGTGTGGTCCAAAAAAATAAAGTTCAAGCTAGAAACCAGGCCACCCTCTCAGTTTTTTACACCTGTCAATAGTATTATTGAGACAAAATTTCAGCTTCCTATTCCAACTGGAAGATAGTGCTCAATGACAAATAAATATTACCATATAGTAGTATTTGCTGTATATCTCGATGCCGTATAACTTGGTCAACATTTATCATGGAGATGAGCTTGAAATAGTTTATGTTGTTTTATCAGACTTACCTACTTACTGGTACTTGAAACAAAAAAGTGTACAGTTCTTGTTGAAGGTCATGGTGCCTACTTCCTGTGTTTAGGGCTGACATGTTTTCAGAAGTGAATTTTTACATTACAATTGCTGCAGCGCTTGGCTGTGATCCTTCTGCCCTGCCACTTTCGTGTAACAGAGTGAGTAAGAAAGCCAGGATAGAGCATGCTGAAGCTGTAAGATCTGAATTTGTACCAGATTAGCCACTGGTACTACACTGGGTTGGGCAGACCCTGCCTAAGATCTTTGGAGCAGGAAATGTAGACCACTTGCCAGTGCTGGTTTCCGGTGATGGTGCGAATAAGCTCCTCTTTGTGCCCAAATTAGCCTTTGGGACAGGATGCAATGAATTCATGGTCGTTCATATTCTTCTGAAGTTGTGAAAGCTCAAAGTTGACAAGGTTCAAGCCATGAGCTTTGATACAATGTCTGTCAACACTGGGCATTTCAACGGATTGTGTGTTCTGCTGGAAGACAAATAAGCTGAGAGCTCTTGTGGTTGGCCTGCCGTCATCATGTAATGGAATTGATTTTAGCCAAAGTATTCACCTTGTGCTGCAGTCCACCTGTTCTCCATAAATTCCAATCTTCAAAATATTTAAAGCTGCTGGGAAGGTGTGACATGTGTCAACTTCCGAGGACTGTAAGTCATATCCGGCACTGCAGCCCCCCATGAAACAGCGTCAGTTTTCTCAAGGAGTTTGCTGAAAGAAAGTCAGATTCAGAGATCAGAGACAACAGTACTACCAAGAGCTCATTGAGCTCACAGTGGTTGTCCTTTGAAGGACAACCACTGTGAGAATCACCGGCATCACCGGAAACCAGCACTGGCAGGTGGTCTACATTTCCTGCTCCAAAGATCTTAGGCAGGGTCTGCCCAACCCAGTGTAGTACCAGTGGCTAATCTGGTACAAATTCAGATCTTACAGCTTCAGCATGCTCTATCCTGGCTTTCTTACGCACTCTGTTACGCGAAAGTGGCAGGGCAGAAGGATCACAGTCAGTCTTCAATAATTCACTGGAGAGCCCTGGGCCAATTCACCAAGCACATTGGATGGCCACGTTACTGTACGCAATCAAAATCTACATTTGTCGCGATCAACCTGATCTATTCATGAAGAAACTCAGATTCATTGATTTTTTAAGTTTGGTGCCCTGTTTTACGCAAAGCCTTGGACAAAGACCCACTTGCTGCTGAAGCTCCAGAACAAGATCTGTCACTTTGGATTGGTCTAGGACAATATGAGTCTATTGACTGTTAAGTTAGCGTTGCTGCCAGGAAGGTCCTAGAAAACCACTTGTGGTACCTTTCAGATGAGGCTGTGTTCTCAGACCAACTTCCCGTAACAGATAAAATGAAGATTGTCGACAGAATGACTGCAAGACCAACTTCCTGTAAGAGATAAAATGAAGATTGTCGACAGAATGACTGCAAAGCCTGGTGAAAGCAGGTGAGAAGTGATGCTAAGGTACTGAAGGAGGGTTTTCTGGGTGATTTTACCTGAAGATGAGTGAAGATGAGTGATTTTTTTTACACTTCAACCAGAGAAATGGATCGAGAATGAGGATTATAAGCAAGGTAGATAGATTATTCAGCAGTTGAGAGTGGTGAATGAGGCAGTAGAGGCTGAGAGGGTGTGAAGTTGTTCGAGGAATTCTACTGCCTCATCACCAATGATGAAGAAGAAAAGCACTTTCTTCTCCAAGTGCTCGAGGCAAATATGAAAGCTGTTCCCACTCACACAACAAAGAAGGCTGCTGTTGACGCAGTGCTTGAAAAGCCTTGCAGTTTCTAGAGTCAAATACTGTAACAGGTGTTGAAATTATAAAACAAGAACAATCGACATTCGATTTTCATGGACTGGACGATGTTTTTGACATTTTTGGACATTTGCAATTCATTAAACCTACTGAAATTTTACAATTCCATCTGTCTAACTGTTCTTGTATTACATATGTTGTCAAATTACAGTAATATTTGATCTATCTTGAAATAAAATGCATTTGTATACCGTCACGCTCATTTCTGCAATTAATGTCTATTTATCGGTATATGACAAAGTAACATAGTCCATAAGCATCGTCTTCCAATTGGAATTGGAAGCTGAAATTTTGTCTCAATAATACTATTGATAGGTGTAAAAAACTGAGAGGGTGGCCTGGTTTCTAGCTTGAACTTTATCTTTTACCATGTGTCTGTGGACCACCCTACTCCTGAGGGATTATATGTACCTCGGGAAGAAACAAAAAAAATATTAACAATAACAGAAATAACAATAGTAAAATAAAACTACAAAATCAACGAGAGCAACAATAGTGATAGTAATAATAATAATTATTAATATTTATTATGTTATGAATTTTAATAACATAACTAGTGATTAGCATTTGGCTATTGATTGGGGAGTGTTAGTAGGTACCGTTGGGCCTCACCAGAGAAGTTTGCAAATGACCATTCGGCGTCACAATAATCTAGTGATTATGCGGAAGGTGCCTCAGATGTGGGATCTGATATTTTCAGACACATTCGCAACATAACATCTTGCACTAACATCAACCATAAGTGAGGCAGCAAACCGCGCAGTCGCTGCCATGAGATCTAAAGACGCCACAATTACCCCCAATGCATGCTTTTGTGTCGCTAACACTAGAATCCACTAGTGCTTGAAGTACAGAAGGATTGGATTTTGTGTCGGAGTTCGGACGAAGATTGATGGATACAACCCATGATCCACTGGAAACAAGCAACCTGGCTATCGGCAGCAGTCCAACGCGGAACGGCGTCTGCTTTTCTGAACTTTACCATGCTAAATTGTTCACTATTTAATGATCGTGATAAGGATGATGATGATGATGACGATGGTAATAATAATAATGATAAAATAATATTAATTACTATGCTACGTAAACAATTTTTTATTTAGGCCTACATACAGGTAACTTGAATGGTGAACTTTATAACGCTCAGACACACTTGGTTATACATGGTTACTAACAATGGCAAAGAGTAGAAGGTGCTCTCTGACAGTTAGGGTGTCAAAGAGTATGTCGTGCTGCGGACAGAGGCCGATGCTTTGTCGGATCTTATCCATTTCTTTCGTTATGTTGAACCCGTTAATAAAGGCTGTGCCTTTCGACGGAGGTAGAAACCCTTCAAAGCGAATTATCACACTCAGAAATATCGAAATTTACGATACGCATATCATTTATATAGCATTATTATCTAATTATGACTAAATGCAAAGTCTGATTTTTTGCGGGTTGCAGTAACTAAGAAACGCATCTTGGAAAAAATGCCTTTTGAAAAGGCCTTTTAAAATTTTTATTATTACTAAACATGGCGGAGTTTATTAGGGGCTAAGGGGCTCAGCCACCCCCTCATGAACCCACAGACTTGACCGTGCGCTTTAAGGTATAGTGATTACTGATGAATAATAATGAGAGAAATATTTGGTGAACAGGGATAGAAAGCGGTCTGAAAGTTAAGCATTGTGAATAGTTTAAACCACGGAATATCCTAATACTTTAATAAAGAGTTCGGTAGTCAGTTTACATACTTAAAAAATTGCTAGCCGGAAATAGCTGCAGCAGATTATTTATGTCATGTTGTTTGCGAATCAACTCCTCTTGATTTTTCGCCAAAATTTTAATTTTTAAGTAATCATCGACAGGCCCATGTCAAGTCTCGGAATGCTATATGCGCTAGTCCAAAAATATTGTACATCTTAACTACAATTAACTTTAAAAAACGTTGTTTACAATAAACGCAACGCAAATGCAGCCAGTCTGCTTCACGGCGCATGATTGTGCTGCCAATGTGGCTTCTTTCGTTCACATTATGTATTTTTTAAGCAGTAAAATCCTTCCAAATCTTCTCACCAGAAGGCCGAAATTAGTATCAAATAGGCCATAGTTTCCCAAACTGTGGGTCACGACCCAAAAGTGGGTCGCAAAGCTCTGGCAGTGGGTCGCCAAATTTTCGAGAAAATAATTTTTTTGCAGCAACACTTGGCTATGATTAGGCTATAACTAGTTGGATTGCAATAATTTGTAAACTGTTCTTTTACCTAAGCTTCCTTTTAATGCTTTAAATTTCTAAGTGCTGTACGTAAATCCGCATATTATATTTGAATACTAATTTACGAAGGAAATTTTAGTACACAGTGCTTAATTTTACACAGTGGGTCCCGAGACTGCTAAAATATTCAGAAGTGGGTCGCGACCCAGAGAAGTTTGGGAACCGCTGAAATAGGCTATGCTCAAAATTCATCTTGCGGCTGGGTCTTCGCCCCAGATCCCAACTCCGGGCTCAAATCGTCCCCAAACCACCTCCGTTTTAAAGGTGGCCGCTTTGAGGCGGGGGCGAGGGGAATGGGAAAGTGAAGGTATGCTTTAGCCCTCCTGAACTAAAACCAAACTCCGCCCATGTTACTAAATCCTTTTTCACCTTCATATATGTTATCAACAAATTAAACGATAACGATCACGAATCAGGTGATAATAATGGTGGTGGGGACGATGATGACGACTGTTTAGATACATAAAAAATGGAGGACGAGAAAAAAGAATAAAAAAAGAAAAGAAAAAGAAAAGATAAAAGAACTAGCAGATGAAGAGGGTAAAAAAGAGGTATATAAGGAAAAGATATTGAACTAGAACAACAATAGGCCTATATCAACGAGAAGAACACGACAAAACTTGAAGAAGAACAAGAACAGCAAACAAAACAAAAGGATACTTATGAGAAAGACAAGATCGTTTAGGCTAATAGATGGATAATAGTATTTACCTGTTAACATGAATAGAGTCGTTGTTTTTCCCGCTCCGTTGTGACCCAGTAGAGCGGTTATATTGCCTTCGTAGATGTCGATGTTTAGGTTGTTAACTGCTGACATCGTTTTGGAACCGAAGGTCTAGAGGAAAGAATTCTTAACCAATGAACAGTAATAAATTCGCTCAAGTCCACAAGGCACATTGCCTCAAATAAAATCATTGTAGTCTTCATGGTAGTATTTAAATCAAAGTTTTCAAAGGCAGTGAAATTGTTCATTTTATTTTATGTGTGTAAAGGATATTAGGGATATCTTGGTGTTTGGCTTTAACCAGGAGCTTACCTTTGCTCCGCAAATACATCGTCTTACTAGGGACTGCTACCATCAGCTGCGCACTTTTACTTGTTGTTGTTACAATACATTGGTTCACTCCTTCATTATAGCCCGCTTTGATTACTGCTCATCGCTTTATTTTGGTATTCCATCTAGTCGCATTGTGTGTCTAGACCGAACATGAAATCGTCTGTCAAATTTGTACAGCATTCCGATGGTTTGGCTCCGAGTGTGTGCTGGAAACCGCCACTGGTGACTCTTCTACAGTTTTCCATATATTGTTCTGTTTACTGATGAATTTTTGCACTTAGACAGTGTTATCAATCTAAATTTTCTATTGTATGGACAGCATTTTGACCTAACACACAATAATTTGGATAGCAACCGGTAATATTCCAGAAGATACGTTAATGATACCTCATAGTAACACTCAAGCGTCGACAAGATAGTTACGATTTTAAGAGACATCTATTGACTTATTGGCTGCCAGACCTTAGTCAGTCCTCTGATCTGAATGCCAGCCTTATCATCCTGCGAAGGAGTTTCAAAGTATGGTATTTTGTTTTCGGGAACCAGTGTCATGTAGTCTTCGTTGGATATCTCTCTATTAATTTCCTTTCTACCCATCCAGTACTCCTTCTGCAGACGAACAAATGACACATTAAAGCAGACTTCTTCGAACAATTAGAACGTGGATTTAAAATCATGTTTCACAAGTCAAACTGAGCGAATACTAACAAAATAGTCGCCGCTTTTGGCAAACCAAAGTTAAGGTGACGTTTTGACGATATGTTGGCCCGGTTAACTTTTTCTGCAAAATCAACTAGTCCTTTATTTCTCTCCCTTCCCTTTCCTCTCCTCTTCGTCCCTTTCCCTTTTTGTTTACTCCTTCGTTCTCTCTTTCGCATCCTCTCTTTTTTGCTTTCTGTTTCTCTTTACACGCCATGTCGCTTTACATCTTTTTTTCACTCTCACTCTCGAACTCACTCAATTCTCTTTAACCTTTTCATTATAATCCCTACGCTGTCACTTTCTCGTATAGAACCTGCTGAACGAAATAGATCTGCCCAAAACGACGAAAAGTTTAGGCGCTTTAACAGTGATGGGCAATAGTCACAAAAGTTGTTAACTTTTACTTTAACTAAAAAACATTTTTGTTAAGGATGAAGTTTAACTAAAAATAAATAGTTTAGTTAAAACCATAGTTAACAAAAAAATTAGTTGCTGATTAAAAAGTTTAACTAAAAAAATCAGCAATACGCAACTATTTTCCGCAATGAATATTGCACACTGTCAACAACTCAACGCGAAACTCATTGATTAACACTGCATAGTTTTAGCATTAACAGCCTGTGCTTTGAAATTCATACAGTACTTACAGCGCGCCTGTAACTGTGTAGTATTGTATTCGGATATTTATAAAGCGCTTCTAACTGTATGCTAGAACACTACACATTGCATAGTTCGAAGGTGAAATTGTCATTGACGCTGTGCATCATTACAGTTTACTTAACTTCTGTTACTGTGAAAAAGTTTGTCGTAAAAAGTTTAAAAAGTTGGAAAAAGTTTAACAACTGTTTTAGTTTAGTTAACTAATTCCAAAATCAGTTGCTAACTTTAGTTAAACTAATATTTTTAGTTGGAAAATAGTTTTAGTTTAACCAAAAAAGTTTAGTGCCCATCACTGCGCATTCAGCGTAGCATTATACATCGTTCACTGATGCTTTGGTGGATCTACAAATAAATCGACATAGTTCTGTCTCTAAGTATGAATCAATATGCTGACCGTGAAGGGAAAGAAAAACGGTTGGGGAGATCCGTAGTCGCCGGGTATAACAGCATCCAAATACCAGGTAAGTATGGAGTAAATAATTGTATCGACGAATAGCATGATCATAATGTCACCCATCGTATCGTCTCCTACATACGTCGGTACCCAGACATTTCTCCAGTCTACGCCAATGCCTGGACAAATTCAAACAGCCACACAGTTTCTGTAACCGCAATGCCAAATATGATTTAAATATCATCGTCGGGCTCGTCATTCTTAGACCTATCTATTAATAGCCAGCCCACGAATTCGACGCATTACTAATTAGGATCCCGTGAATTGTAGAATTATTAGCGGAATAAAGATGAGAAATATGAACGCACATGAGAGCCAGTGGCAAGAAAAGAAGCCGAATGGAGAAGATGAAGCGTTTAGTCATTAGTCAATGATCAATCAGTGGTCAATGACTTCACATGCGTTAAATTTCTATACTAAAACATCAACGAACTGCCCTCGTTAGCAGAAATAAACTCTAACATATCCGGCGTCCTTTTATTAAACTCAGCGCATATGCACATTTGCTGACTCGTAGAAACAACGAAAAATTTTTATCAAGCAATTTTAGGAAGCTTTAATCACACGGCAAAAGCTTGTGACACACAATTCCCCGCGTTCACAATAATAATCAATAATTAAGGGTTGTACTTGTGCACCATCTAATATTCGCTCCGGCGTTTATTATAGTCTCTCATCAGTGTCGTACCGAGTGTTTCGTACTGACAGATCTTGAGACATCCGAATCCCATTGCAACGTTGAAGTCGAGCGATGCTCCTAGCTTCTGTATAAGAGTCATTTCGTTGTAGACTGTCCAGAAGTAATAGTAAGGGGTGAAGGAGAGAGGGAAAAGTATACCACAGGTAGCCGCGCCATACCTTGCTGTAGATGAATACAAATGGTAGAAACGAATAATCAGAAAATGATTAAGTTGAAGCGTTTCGCAGAATTCAGAGCATCTTAACAAGTTTACGGCTGTCACGGAGTTCAAATGCCAAGCGAACTCACCAAAAGCAATTACAGCAATAGAATGCAATAATTAGAAAAGAATATAGGCCTATAGAGTTATTTCTGTAGAAAATGGCCTATATTAACAAAAAGTCTTTAAATAGAAAGAACCATACATTTTCAAGCATCTCATAATTTTATCCTCACTAAGTGTGTCACGCTCATTTAAAAACTACGCAAAATATATAAACATTAATAGAAAGCAGAAAAGGAAAAGATGTTTAATCACGACAACTGAAAAATTCAACAGAACATCCTGCGCTTAAATAAATCTACATAATTATGTAATGATTCTCAGTAGATTTGTTTAGGTAAAAAGTAGTTTTTCTCTTTGTTAATGGCTGGAGGGAGAGCATATCTTAAAGTTCTATTTTGAAATGTACACTTTTTCGATTCAAGTCATAAATGCAAAACAGTACAGTAAAACTGTAATTTGATAATGCATTCCTTAAATTCTTCGGATGTGCACAGTAAATGTCAGCGTTGTCAGCAGAGTTATATTAGTTTATATCACTCAATCGCGGAGATCTTCAGTCGACCTATAACGTCGCCTGTCAGGTGTTGTCTTCATGCAGTTTGGCCTACCTATTCCAGGATAGTCCATGATCCTAGCGAAATTGAAAGTTTTAAAAAGGGCTGTTTTGAATTGGAAACTGTTAAACACTACTTTGTTTAACGATGAGACTGGTTTGCGTGCTTGGTTTAGCCTTGTTCTGTGTTTTGTTACTTTATCGTTTATGCTTTACCTTTGTTTACAAGGGTAGAAAGAGCGAAGCAGAAGGTGATGATGGATAGAGCATAGAGCAGGAGGAATACAAATGTGATCGAGGGTGAGGTTTGGGCAATCACTGGTCCTTTGGACGAGATCGGAGCGTGGAGGATAGCCGTCATGGCGCTTATAGAGGTAAGCATAAACAGGAGGTACTTGACGAACCACGAAGACCAGTACAGCCACGTACGCATTCCCATCAGCTTCATCGTCTTCTGCACGGTGTTCACAAACAATACAACACGTAAACGAATGTATGTTAACACCTGTATATCGCCTTTTATATTGTTAAACTTCTAAGTATTCCAAATACACGCCGAGTTGCATAATGTTACATCAATATCAATTCAACAGTATGAATATTAGTTTATGCCAATCATATCCTATAACACTGATCTATGTATTAATATACGACAGAAATGATCTATTATTATCTATAAGGCTATTATAATTACTCAGTGCTTTTTTCTAGAATAAAAGATTCCGGAACGGAATGATATAGGTTCCGGAACGGAACAATTATGGACGGGTTAAAATCTCAAGAAATACGGGATTGGGAGTTGGGAGGGTCTCAATAAACACTGAAAACAGTTCAAAACACTGAAATTAAATTAACTAAATTATTGTGTTTATTACTAAAATAAATAAATTAGTTTTAGCAGCTGAAAAAAGGTGCCGGAACGCCGTACCGGCTGAAAAAAAGCACTGATATTACGTAACACTTATCATGTCTTAGAACACTACCAAGTCCAAAACGCCCTTCTACGTTGCTGCATCCTTCAGATAGCTTGCCTGCGGCTGGAGCCCAGGATCAGGGCAATTGCAGGATCTCGTGCTTTTAGCTGCTGCGATCCTCGTATTCGTACACCAAAAGAAGCCGACTTGACACAACTCCCTGTCATCATTATAATCACCCATGACGACTCACTTTGCTACGATGGCCTTTGCACAACTCCGTCTTCGTCCCTAACGTAATCGTACTTGCATATTCCGGAATCGATGAAGTGCTACTCAAAAAGCTAAGCGAAGGGCTTTGTCATGAGCGCTGTGTTGAATCAAAGGGGCAGTGTTTAATCTAGTCCCCTCCTCTGGGGGTCAAGGTTTGTGGGCGGAAGATCGTACGAAAGAAGATCGCCGAGGCGCGCATCGCCGAGCAGGGGAGGGGTTTGGGGAGAAGGGTGTGTTCCCTCCCCTTTTGAGAAATTTTTGAATTTCGACTTTGTAATGGTAGGTAGCATTTTAAGCTGTCATCTTAACAAAATTGCTCTATTGTTTCAGTGCTGACAGAAGTGGATCAGTTTACCATTATTGCTAAAGAAGGTCCTGAATTGCTGACAAGGACAAAATTAGTAGAAATAGTTTGCAAATGGTTCACAAAACATTGAAAACAAGCAAGAAGTATCCAACTACCGAATCGGGAAACTATGTAGTAATGATGTAGTTTTACTAAATATTCCAGGAACAGAACATTTTGAAATTTGATATTTTGAAATTTGAAATATAACACTGGAGAGAAGCCAGTTAGTTGTACAAAATGAGTACCTATATTATACACACCATAATAATATTTTGATAGTACCATACATTATAATAGTATATAATATCATTATATCATAATAGTAAGTAATATCATTACTAAATGTTCAAGGAGTAAAGCATTTTGATATTTGATAGTTTGACATTTGAAAGATAACACTGGAGAGAAGCCATTTAGTTGTACAAATATTATAGTAACAGTAGATTAAACTCATCATAATATCATAGTATATATATAATATATTTATATATTATAATAGTATGTAATATCATTAGGCCTATATCATATAATAGTAAATAATATCATTATATAATATAACAATCCATATATTATAATGTCAAAAACAAATCAGAACTATTATTTTATTTTTATATTTCTCTGGGGAAACGTAAACCTTGGGGGAAATCCCCCAAAAGGTGTCTAGATAAAACACTGCAAAGGGGTTTTCCAGTACTTAATGAGTACCCCAGTAAACACGCTCAGACAAGGAGCCTTTAATCCGGTTTTCCGGTATGGAATCTGTCAGTTTTTGGCAACGGTTTGCGGACGGGACCCGTACGGTGCACACCGCGTCGTTGCGGGTTCTACCGGTATTCGCATTTCTAACGCCATTTTGTATGGCATCTTGAATGTACAAATATTTGAGAGATCGCGATTTGTTTGTGTGAAAAGTAAGATTACGTTATACATTATTATGCTACTGAACATATATCTATTATATTAACATTTTTTGTAAATGCTGTATGTAATTGTGATCGGGATACGGATAGTCGAGACGGAGAATGCAATGGGTTAAGGTTATGGACTGTACGTGTTAGGGTCAGGGTTAACGTGTAATATGTATACCTGCTTCGGATTGGTTCCTGCGCATTGCCTGTGGTTCCGTCAGTGTTTACGGTGACCCTTTGTATGAAATTGTTATGTTTGTTGATGATATCGGCCTTATAACATCAGCTAGTTGACTTCAGCCAAAGCTACTACCCTCAGCCAAGGATATTTTTGGGGTTGGAAACCCATTCATTTTCCAACAGGATGGTGCCCCATGCCACACAGCCAAGAAATGCCAGAACTGGCTTAAAGAAAAGAAGGTGAAGGTATTGGCTTGGCCTGGAAACAGCCCAGATCTCAACCCCATTGAAAACCTCTGGGCCAGATTGAAGAGGGGGTGGCTGGCAAGAGACCATCAAACAAACGGGAACTGATTGCGGCAGTAATTAACTCATGGTTTCATATCATAATCACCTACAGACCTTCAGAAACTTGTAGACAGCATGTCAAGAAGGTGTCAAGCTGTAATTCGGGCAAAAGGATATCCAACACGTTACTAAGAGATTACATGTACCGTACATGAAAACTCGTACTCAACCATCAGTATTACCTATAAATAATATCAACAATTGTCAAATAAATGAAATATTTGTGAAATAAACGAACTAAATATTTGTAAAATAAATAAACTCAATAAAAACATAAATTGAGCATGTTTCTGCCTTCATAACTATGACTTTCTATTGCAAAATATGCAAATTGGTAGGTGTTTCCACAATTTTGCTCGCTAGTGTACACCAGGGCGTACACCCGTGTTCTAACCGTAATGCAACTGTAACTATAGTAAATAATTATGTATGCGAGTACCTTGAACTTGCTTTCTTTCTCGAGCACAATTTCCTGACAGATTGTCGGAGCAATAATTACGAAGCTGATCAGAATGGACGAAGGCAAGACGATTCTAAAAACTGGACTCAGATATTCTGCCCTGTCTGGAAGAACCGGATATGGATTCAGCGAAACCTTTACGTTCTTCTTTTGGTTGAAACTATGATTCAGTTCGGCAATTAGACTCATATCAATGGCATTCTGAATCATCAGAAAACCGGCGTCGTAATATTCTACAACGCATCAGCCACTTATACAATTGCCATCATCTATACTCCAATTACTCCTTGACATTCGTTACCATGATTACCGCAGCTACTTCTTCTGCCATTACGATTTACATTACCACAGCTGCTGCCTAGACTACTACTGCTGCTATTAGTGCTACTATAACAACAGTAATAAAAATAATTTATTATTAATGACGAATTGATTCATTAAACACCATACTGTGCGTTGAGAGTTTTGTATTCTTATTATTCTTAGGGCCTATTTTGTTGTGTCTTTGTAGTACAGGATAATTTGCTGAATACTCCTCGGAATTAGTTTTGTGTTTTTTCTATTATAGCATTAACAAGAAAACTTGAACTAGATAAATATTTAGCTGATCTAGAGATGAAACAACCTGAATCTCTCCTATTAAATGGTTTATACGGAACTTCAATTTATAGGTCAGAGAACATGGCTATTGTTTTACACTAGAGCCTCCTGCTCTTACGCACACATATCAACCTTAAATAAATCTCCTTAAATATCCTAAACAGATTAGCAAAAATAGATTACTAATCATCTACAGATGCAACTGTGGGCACTCTGGTGGGGATAAGAAAGACAGTCTTACAAATACCTGTTCCTTTACCACCGATCGCCTTTAGGTAAGCGAACATGTCGTTTGTATTCCACGGGATCTTCTCTCTCCACTCGTTATGCCTCCCGATACGTACGTCTGATCGCAGACGGACCTTGTAGGTGATCTTGTTCGGAAGGCGTTCCGCTTCCTTTGAAACGAGGAAGATGATTGCGCCAGAAACGTCTGCACGCTTCTTCACATAGTGTTCTAGGGCAGTTTCAGACGCAAAACCCCGAACTACGACAAAGCAATGTGAAGTGAACTTTACCGTTTTGTAAAATTATTTGAAAGAAATCTTTAGAAGTACGTACCACGCGAATGTTATAGGCTACCAGACTAAATAGTCTGGTCATAGAAGACCCTAACGAAGTTCAGAAACAATAATTATTTGGGCCTACAATCACTTAGGCCTTGGTGCCAGCCTGTGGTTACCCGGTTAGGTAGGAAATTGATAAGACATTTTACAGCAGGGTAATTATAGGCTATAATGGAATGAAGTAAGTAAAGAAAAGTCGAACCTTATTATTGTTCACACTGTACCATGCATATTACCCTACCGTACAATGTTATGCGATTCCACACCACACAATGTCATTCGATACCATGCTGAACCATGCTGCTTACTACACTCCAATGGATTCCACTTGATATTGCTTAGATTGAGTCAGTTTGTTTAAGATGGTTCCCGCGACTTATAGCGCGTGTTTGGGTGCAGTAGCAATCTCCTCATTAGGATTACGATTACTTTTCAGAATCTACGCTTTGAAATAATGAACTGTAGCTATACTTTGAAGTACTGTTGTAATATTAGATCAAATGTTATACGGTGAACCTAATGGAAAGTTAATAATAGTATCTGTAATTTCACAATGTTACACAAAAGGCGGACACAGACTTATTTGCTGGTAGCACATAGTCAAATCAATACGCAACAAACGGGCTGTTATTGTGTGTAACACCAATGCAGGGTATAGGAATACGACATACTCTTTAGTCTCCTGGAGCCAACGTCGGACTTTGCTCTATCCACAATCTTCCGGAAGAAGGGCTTGTTGGGAACGAAACCGATTTTTATACTTCCTAGTAGCTTAGGGTCCGGGACAACGGTGAAGCTGTCGCTGGGCCATGCAAAAGGGTTGAAATGGATTTTGGTTATTTCTCGCAACACGACAAGAATAACAGCGACGAGGATCGGAAATAGTACGATTAAGACAGTCTGGATGACCTTCTTCTTCTGGAGCAACCAGTTCTTCCACAGCAGCAACCAGAACTGTCTCCAGTTCCTGTAACACCATTGACAATAACCACTTAGCACTTGGCACTCGACAGCATCGACATAAACCATAGCATCACGTCATTTGATATCGTATCATCACGTTAAGGTCTTCGCATCACAACCTAGTTACTTAGACTATCACGATGATATAAGTCAACGCGGTGTTCCAGCAGTGGTAATGAAAGTGAGGTTCTTTGGTTGAAGAATATTTCGAATGGAGGGATTCCATCCATCATCATTTCTTCTTCTTCTTCTTCTTCATCATCCTCGTCATGATGCTCATCATCATCCTCATCATCATCATCGTCATTGTCATCATCACCACCATCATCAAGATCATATAAAACATCCAAACAATATTATTGCATGCATATATGTGTGTGTGTGTGTGTTCCTTAGACCATAATATGCTCCAAGATCTGGTCTAGAAACGTCACGAATACGTCTGGGGGTAGTTAGCAGTCCTATCGCACTCTACTTTCTACAATAACCAGCTTCCTGTAATGAATTCGCTGTACTATGCGACCCAGTTGTAATAGGCACTTATTGATTCTCGTTACGAGGAAAACTTCAAGGGTCTTCTCAGCAAAGTTAGGAGAGTATATCTGCAGTGGTTTTAAAAATCAAAGTGGCTCCCTTTACAATTATAGAACAGCAGGTTCCTTTACAATTATTGTAGAACGGTATCATAGTGGCCCCGATCGAGTCAGTTGTAACGGCAACGGCATTCCCGAACCTTTAGAAACACCTGCTTATTTTATTAGTTTTATTGTTATTATTATTATTTTTTTGCCCCGAGGTATACAATATTATTATTTTTCTACCCGAGGTATCAAGGAACCCTCAGGATTTTATTATTATTGTTATTATTATTAATTATTATTATTATTATTTTTATTTTTATTTTTATTTTTATTATTAATTGCCTCTGGTAGGAGTGATCCCTATGGACTTAATTAATGTGGCTTCGGAGAATTGTTGTTGTCTGGGTTGGTTAAGACTCGTCAAGTTCTGGCACGAAGAAAGTGGTTCGAAAGGCGACTCAATTAAATTGTTGGCTCATAACTGAGAGGCGCTGGAAAATGTTTCTCTAGAGTATCCAGCTATATGGCTGAGTAGGCGTCCCGGGTCTGTGAAGGCCTACGGAACTAAATAATAATGCCGCAGGAGTGGATGGCAATTGTATTTTTTCCTTGGATTCCGTAGTTATGCGTCCCACCGGGTCAATGATATGTAGCAGCCGAGTTTGAAGCCTCCACGATGTCAGTCGAAGTGCCATCCCAGATGAGACTACGGCCATTACGCCAAGGGATAAGCTTGAATCCGTCGGCTCATATGCCGTCAGTTCTTGAAAGGCTAGGTCGTTGTTTGATCGCGGGAAATCCAGCGCAATAAATACTTCGACACACTAGGTCGTTTAAGGCCAATTCCGGGTTAAGCGACTGAGACTCAAGCTGTGAGGACGGCAATGCGATCCATCCGCCCCACAAGTGATCCCCACAGGCCATTGTGAGGTTTGCATATACGTGTTCCTAGGCGAAGACCAACAGCGATACTCACGATGTCATCATTCAGTCCTAGGCCACGGGTGGTTATAGGCAGAACGAATAGTCAATCACGTGCATGTTGGTGCGAAGACGGCTTTGAAGCGTACGGTATGGTAGGCATTGATATTTGGTAAGAAGGCTCCGAGACCATCAGCAACGTGTTGAATAGCTGGTTTATTTAAGCGTGATTATTGTGGATATGCCAGTGGTCTGGGCATGCTATTTTATTCTCGTCGCTCCAACGCTTCCACATGACCTCAAATTGTGCGTCATTCTTGGTTTGCAACTTGCTAAGCATGGAGGACTGAAGACTGTGGCTGCCTGCCGCATAAGCCAAGAACGCAGGAAGTGCAAGACAGGACAACCGACGTAACACTAGTCCACTAGCTTTGACTGTGAGAGAAGTCTGACGCCATTGACTGTTGAGACAATGAAACATTGAAGGCCGAACAAAGGCCTTCACGCAAAAGAGAATCATACTTTACCAGATAGAATTGGTCAAGACAACAGCGGACCAAGCGGATCTCTGCGTTGAGAAGCGGCCTGAAATAACAGGGCGCATTGGCCAAACCTGAGTGTTGATTAACCCGCAGATCACCGGAGGGCAGAAAGCCGCAAGTTGAGGCAAGATGTCGCCAACTGCAGGCAGCAGGCCCTACTTAGATTCGGTAAAATCTGTTAAACGCAATCGAGAAATTAAGTTTACCAAAACTGAGTCCGATTCTGTGCTATTAAGAAAGCGTCTGGAGGCGTGTACCGCTGCCTCAAAACCACAAGCAACACTCACACCGAACTGCTTGAGAAGATATTTGTTGGGTGGTGAAAGGTAAGAATCAGTACAAGACAGTTAAACATGATACCATGTGAGCCGAAGACTAAATACAAAGCTAAAAAAGGAATTTATTGACAAGGAATGGGGTAGCTTAGCAAGTTGAAGTATTATAGGAGTAAAACCTTAATAATAGGGCCTACTATAATCTCATCAATCACAAAGTTAAAAGCCTATTAATAGTAACATGATAAAAGCATACGAATTATCTCCATGTGTCTGTGTAGTTTCACTTGGCTCGGCCATTGCGTTGAAATAACTTCTCAGAGAATCTAGTATCCAGAAAATCTATCATCTATCAGGAATTTAAACAGCTGTTCTCATAATAGATATTCCTGATATTTCGCCCGAAACGTTGAAACTATGTCACGACTGGTTTAAAGTATTGTGTAGCAAAAATCGCAGTAAGTTTCACGTCACAAATTGCTCTTACGTCAATAATTGTTATGAACTATTGTGCATCGCCGTGCGTATTGATGCGCCTTTATTGCGTCATAAATTGCTAGCCTGATGTAATTTGCTATCACGTCATAATCGGGCTGAACTCTGTGACCGATAAACCGGACTGAATCCCCGGACTGGGTCCCCCGGACTGGACTCTCGGACTGGGTCCACTGGGCTATCTATATAAGAGCCTGAAAACGGTCAGAGCTAGGCTGAGCTGAGCTGAGACTGAGAAAGACCTAGAAAGAGCTAGACCGATATTAGACAAGTACACACAGAATAGATAAAAAAGTAAGCTGTTTAGTAGTGATTTGCGGTGGTGAGAGGTTGTGTTAACACTTATTGAGGACATAACAGTAAAAAGTAGATCGTAATCGTTGTGATTGACTGTTGTGAAAAAATGTACTGCTGTAAGTTGAGAGTACAAATTGAACTTTTGAGTTGTATCTCACTGAGAAACAAGAATTTATTTTCTGTGTCGATCGAGAAAGAATCGTCAATAAAGATTTTAAGTTGTTTTCTCGTCTTCCGAATTCACACTTGTGTTGGACAGTTGAGGTGTCGATTGGAAACGTAAGTCCTCCGCTGACCACAGATGCCGGACCCCGAATCAGAGAACTTTATCTTTCGCATCTCCCGATCAGAACTTTCGGCAGCCTGGTAAATTCGGTGAGCTGGAGATTTGCGACAATGTGAAAGGCGACACTAATTTCACAGCAAAGTGAAGGCCGATATATAGGCTATCAGCGGCAAAATTGAATCCTTTGAAGTCATCTGGAACGCGTTTAAAACTACGTATCGAAATTTAATATAACTGTTCTTGTAAGCTTATTTTTATTATATCATTGCTTTATTCAGGAATGTTCAAAACATGCAGTCGCAGATGCAATGACGTGTTCGAGTAGATGACGTCAGCATTAGCTTTAAAAGTCAAAGATCTGAAGGCCAGAACAAACCCAGACTCAAGGTCCCAAAAGTCTTTGATGTTGCAAGGTCGACGAAAGTGGCACGCATGCTGTATGCAAGTCCCGCATGGCCGGGCTTTGCATCCCAGCACGATAAAAATTTACTCCAAGCCATACCAGATAAGATGACTAGGCTAGGGTATCTGCCAGGAGGCTACATTCGACCAACTCTGCAGGCATGCGGATGTCGGTCTTTTTACGGGGGTCGTGAACAACCCTGGTCATGTATTTCAAAAACTACTCCCACCCAAGAAACCTAAAAATTATGTACTCCGATCTCACGATAGAGTGTTTACTCCACTTGACAATAACATGAGGAAACATTTCATTGGGGAAATGCTTTACTTATATTTATTCCGATGCTGTTGTTTCTTAACTGTCATATTCTCCATTCTGTATTGTATTATTTGATGCATGTGCATTGGAGTGCGAATCTCTTGCAACTGGTCAATAAAGAATATACTTACTTACATACTGTACATAGCTCTTGGCTATCAATCAATCAGTCTTTATTGTTCCATGAACAGTGCACGTATAATCATAATATGTGAAACATTGAAGCAATGATATTAATACAGTCACTCACATGTATTCTAAGTCAGTACCGGTCCGCGAGCCCTCAGTTGCCGGTCGTCAAAGTGAGTCAAGAAACTGGACAAAAATGACGATAGACGTTTTCTCGATTCGGTCACGCTTCGAACTACCTTCATAAAGCACGATTGTCTCGCAATCAAAACCATATTTTTCACATAAATTAAAAAGTTTTGTTCTGGGAGTAAATATCTATGCCTATTTCAGCTTTTGTAAACGAAAACTGCCGAAGAAATAGTTATTTGACGAATTGCTGACAGGTCAAATAAAATTTATTTGTTTGCCTTTGCTAGAAATTTTGATCGTAAGATTTGCGGTTCCTTTATCGGCATTTAGAAACCGGATGTGACGTATCTCTTTCATCTGAATTATATACCCGCGCTACGATTAAAAAATAAATTTAACTTTCTTGACAAATTTATTGATTAACCTTTTTGACAAATTTATAGATTAAAATAATTAGCAATCAGTTAGAAAAGCTAGCAAAGCTGGATCTGCATTGATATTCCATGCAGACCAAGAATTTCGCACTCTTGTTGTTAGGGTCCCCCACTCTTGTTGTAAGGGTCCCCCACTCTTGTTTTTAGACCTGTTAGGTTGCATTGGCTTTTAAATATTTTTTATCTCATGATGTGTAATCATACATTGTCACATAACACTGCATCATTTTGAAGGTACCATGTGCTTTGAAAACCGGCCTTCATACAACTTGGACGGCCTAGTATTGAATAGATTGATGTTGCATAGTCGAAACGCAGCAGTTAGTTTAGCTCAGTTAGCGACAGGAGAGAGAGATTCCCTACCGTTAGACCTACAATCTACATGTAACTGAAATCTCAGTGGTAGGAGTGGGTACGCAGCCAAAGTGTATAACTGTAAATCAATATCGAAAATGCCATATATTCACTGACCTCACTTCAAAACCCGTCAATTGCTTTAAGACAATTTTTTCTGGATTTCTTGGAGACTGCATATTCTTACCTGCCAGCTCTTCCGTGGGCACTAGGTGGGTCCCAAATGAGAATATTAAACATACAAGGGCTCCAGTCGGGCATGCTGGCAGTTAATATAACAGTGCCTTAGGCTGTAATCATGGTGAAATGTGAGTTGTCGCTAATAGATAGATATATGGCCCACTGTTTATGTACGAATATTTTGGTGTTAACGAGTTTATCGCTAAGGCTCAAGTTCAGTTCACGATAGCGTTTACATTATGAATATGGCAGAACCTGAAGACCATTTAAAGTGCTTTTCAGAATTAGCTAATTTTTGCACAAAGTATATTCTTCGGTATTAACAATAACTTAAACTATAAAGCAGGAGCTTTATCTTTTACCCTGGGTGCAGTGAGCGAAGATCTTCAAAGGGTTCCATGTCAGCAGAATCTTTAACCATTTTCTTTTCTCAACGGAAAGCCAATGGAGTATTATTTTATAATCCAATATACGGAGAAGACTAGCTAAAACTCGAGACGGGTACCTGAGAATGGAATGAAGTTGACAGATTTTCCAACTTTAGCCCATTCCCGTTTACAATTTTTACACTTGAATATCACAACTTCAAGACTGGCTAAAACCAATAAGACCTATATAAAAGGAAGGATAAATAATTCTGCATTACACTAGTCCCTATGATTGTGCCAAAATAAGAATCGTCACTTTTCTCTCTTTATTAGCTTTTATGCTCTTGGCTTTCTCTTGAAATATATTCAAAGTTATATAACATTCCATCATTTTGAAAGTAGCATGTGGTTTCGTCTTTTATGGTTTAGTGTGCATTGTTGTTTGCAAAGCGCAGTCGTGTCTGTAATATTACTAATAATATTGGGGGAATTTCATCTCTCAAAACCTTTCATATATCTTACTGTGTTATTTATTCTTATATAACTCGTTTTCTGGTCTCTGGGGGAGCGCAACATGTATCCTGAAGGGGGGGGGGAATTTCCCACCAAAACAGGTGTCTACATTAAAATATTGCTGGCTTCTTGGGGGAACATAAATCCTGGGGGAAATTCCCCCCCCCAAAGGTGTCTAGATTAAACACTGGATGGCGTTCGACAAAGAACAAGAACTCATTAAATAATGTTAGGCACAAGTGATTAGTCTAGAAGCAATAAGTTAAAAACAATAAAACTATTTTGATATACCCACCTCCGTCTTCTTAGTCCTATCCAAGGCTCCTTTCAGTTCCCTGTAACAGCGTTCGTAAACCGTTTTTTAACTCTCTGGAGATAACAAAACACATGCACTCACTGGTTGGGTTAATTTCCATGCTTGGTAAAATTCACCAACTGAATTACAGCAACTCACTGGGTTTATTTTTATATAATAGATTAAAAATACTGGATAAAAGTGGATATATTGAATTTGCTACAGTGGATTTAATTTAATTTAATTAAAAGTACTGGCAGAGTAACTTCCATGCCGAGTAGGCGTCTGAGTTAAAGCAACTAACTGAGTAAATTTACAGTTCACTGGCTGGTTCGATTTTGAAGCAAATAGTTAAATTTATTGGCTGTGAAAAGTTCCGGCTGGGTCAAATAATTAGACTGTACTCACTGGTTTGAGCTGCAGTTGTACAGAAAATCATTTATTTATGTTATTTATTTATTAAGGTAATTTAAATAGTACCACTTTCATAATCAGATGTGCTCTTTGTACTAGCCCAAGACAATAAGACAAGATCATTGATTTGCTTCAGTTGGAAAGACTAGACATCTTGGAATTTAATAATTCATTCTGGACACCGGTCATCCTCCTTGCATGTTTGAAGACACTTAAAGGCTATGGTGACTAACAAAAGCGCTGCAGACATCCATGACTACCCAACTGCTAGAAGCAAGCCCGCCAACACTTTCATCCGGCCCTCACAATTCTTCAGTAAAACTTTTTTTAAATTCAGACCGCTTTCTTACTTACTATTCCGGTCTCAACTTTAATAATACTCTATGCATTAACTCTACCGATCTGCCCCACTTCCCCCGCAGAGGCCAAATTGTGTGTGTGTGTGTGTGTGTGTGTGTGTCTCTCTCTCTCTCTCTCTCTCTCTCTCTCTCTCTCTCTCTCTCTCTCTCTCTCTCTCTCTCTCTCTCTCTCTCTCTCTCTCGCTCGCTCTCTCTCTCGCTCTCTCTACCTTCAGTCTTCTCAATTCACTTAGAATCTCCAAAGAAATTCCAGAAGAAACAGCAGGAAAACTACAGGAAAACTCTCCTCTTTCATATTTCTCCTTCACTCCCTCTGTCTCTATCTTCCTGGTTAGACATTGCCTTTATCTTACCTCCAGGCAACTCTTAAGATATCTACGAAGAAACTCAAAGTCTAGTGAAAAATCTTATTAGGTAATTACTGGTAAGTGATAGCTGGGGTTCCAGTAACAATTTACAGGCAATCACAAACAAATACTCTTCAACATGTATCAGATCGCAATAGAACAATCCACCTGCTCAGGTCTAAACTACTCAAGCTTGTGGTTGCGAGCCAAACTCCTAAGCAAACACTAACGATAAGTTTTTGGCTCCAGTTCCTATAGTGCCAATTACCCAACCCAACGGACTATAGGTTTACCAAGCTATGCTTTACTAACATACATCCGGGCTTTTCACACCTCTACCGCTAGTGGATTTCTAGATTGTTCTAATAACAATTTATATTTCACAGCAAAAAGGATAACACAACCCCAACATTTATACTTTGGACCCCGGGGTTGTTTCCAACTTCCCGAACAGTCACTTACATCAAATCACGAATTATATCGTCAAATTTAATCATTTTTTAACCAGAAAATTATCACAAATATGATACCTCTAGACACCATCAGAGAATAAACAACAAGAGCGCGTCTTGTCGCAGTCAATATACGGGGCTAAAATCAACCAATGACATTTAGTTTCACCTAGTTTCCTAACCTATAATAAATTGGAATGCGAAAAAATAAGTCAAACTGGGTCGATCGGCCGCGTTGCAAAAGGTTTTGCCACAAGAGGGCTGACCAGATTGTGAAGGTCTGAATCGTTACATTCCAATCTGTCACAATAGAGTCTGCGGGGAAAATGTATAGCCTTCAGCTGTCAAGTTTGACAGAAGAATTCTCCAGACGTTTTGAGGATTTAAATCAATTCAGACTGAATTTGCATTGCTTACAATACCGTGCACATTTGGCAATGACACTTAGCTCCTACGGAACTTCAGATGGATTTAACCGACCCATAACGTGACACTATTCTCAAAGTGGAGCTCAAAGGATCAGACCTGATAACGTTCTTTTCTTCGCTCACAAAGGAAATATTGTCAAATCTAGAAAGTTTTGCTTTAAAAATGTTTGTGTTATTCGCACCCACTTAGGGCCTACATCTCTCAACAAAAGATTTTCAGCTATGAAGATAAACAGCGGAACATGAAAATAAAGTTGCATAATTATCTGAGTCATTTTCCGGCATTTGGCTAAATTAAAAACGGCTGTCCCCGGTCATTTCTCAGAAAACAATAGGAGGGCCTACCTAGTCTGATCATGCTAAGTGATAAGATTAAAATGTTATTGATCAGTCAACAATTTGAGACCTTTAAAAGTAACTGAAAAAGCAATAAAATAATTTATTAAAATTTATTTTGAATTTAAAATATTCCACTCCGTTAGCGTCTCTAGGCTATAGTAGGCCCTACTTATAATATAAACATTAAACAGTATGATTGACAGATAGATGTTCCGCTTTAAAAGCAATGCATTTTCTAGAAACTTGTTTCACTAACAAGTGAATGAATATTGTATATGCATGTATGACATGGACTGTGCAAATTCAGTAGCCTATGTCTTTTTCAAAAGCATATTATCAGTAAATACATGAGAACATGTCGTCTGCTTAGAGTGCAAAGGTGCTATCTCCAAATTTTCAAAAAATTTTTTATTGTTTTATTCTATTGCCACCAATGTAGTGTTTGAACTGTGAAAAGTTGGTGTCGTTCACAGTGTAAATAAAAACGCAGCAACTATTTTAATATTGGGGCTATCTCCAACAACCTAGTTTTGAAATGTGCAAAGGTTCTATCTCCAATAGAGCTAGGGCCGGTAAACGTACGCTTTAGCGTATTTAATTATTGGCAGGATTTCGAAAAAATGAATAGCGTAAATAATTATTTCATCCACCTTCCAGCTTTTAGTTTAGTTTAATATAACACATTTTAATCATTCATCCATCCAGCTTCCAGTTTTAGCTCATTTTCATCGCATATTCAGCTTCTATTTCAAGTTTTACTATGACATGTTTTCATCGCTCATCCACGGCAATGATATCAGCATTAAACGATATAGTTTCATCGCAATTCAAAAGTCTTCTAGTTTCCGTTTTATTATGTAATATTTTCATCATTAATCCAGCTTCTAGTTTCAATAATATTTTCATCAATCATCCAACTTCTAGTGTGAGTTATATTTTCATCAGTCATCACAATTGCTGATAACTATCCACTATAAGAGTGTACATATAGGCTAATTAACGCACCTAACGTGGAGGATTACCTTCTTCGCACATCCGGCTTCTCGTTTGATCTCCATTTTCATCGCTTAGCCAGCTTCCAGTTTGACTTATATTTTCATCGCTCATCCAGCTTCCAGTTTGATTTCTATTTTCATCGCTCATACAGCTTCCAATAATTAAATACGCTAAAGCGAACGTGGACATTTCGTCCAATAATTAATTAAATACGCTAAAACGTACGTTTACCGCTAGGGCCTACTGCACTATGTGTTTACCAAAAAATAGGTTCCGTGCATGGTTTAATTTAGTATACATACGGCGTCGTGCTGAAGACTAACCCAAAAGTATTTTAAATGAAAATTGCAAGTTTCTAACAATCATGTTCGTAACATTTTGCATTAGTTAGACTTATTATTCTGAAAATATTATCGCATTTAACCATGGTAACTTGATGTCGACGAATCTCGCGTGTCGATAGAAATCCGATGTAAACTTTGATGTCGGTGAATCTCATGAGTCAAGAGAAAATATTGAAGTAAAATCCAAATTTCATGAAACTGATATAAGTGAATCAATTATGGTCACAGAATATATAAATTAAGATTTTGCAAATATTGATTCCTTAACCCTATAATTGTATGCAGCTGAAAATATTATGAAGGGCCAACATCATTTTTAACCGTTAGTTTCGAACTTCGAGTGTTTGCCAATAATAAATTTTTCAGCTTCTAAATTTTCTATTAAATTGTTCAAATAGATCAATGCAGTTTACACAAATCATTATTTATTATTTTATAATATTTTTTTCTGTAAAAAGTAATTTTTAATCGCAAATTTAAGTTGTTGTAAAATTATAGCTATCTCCAGAGAAGAAAATATTTTGAAATGTGCAAAGGTGCTATCGTCTGTTACAAGCATAAGTGGTCGTTGGTCACTTGCTGTTATTTTGCATTTTTTAAGGCGAGGCGTCACAAAATTTAAAATAATTACAACATTCCAACTAGGGAAATAATTTATTATCCAAATGACTAAAAATCACAATCACATAAAAACTATTGGTTTTGTAGCAACTATCAAAAGTTTAGATTTGCTCTCCTGAAAAAAGGCCAAAATGGAGATAGCACCTTTGCACTCTAAACAGACGATGTATACTTTACAGATATTTTATAAAATGTTGATGTTGAGTTTATAGGTGTGATAACTGGTAACAACTCTATGGACTGCAGTCAGCTTTGAAAGCAAATGAGAAATAGTGAGTTTTGCGACATTCCTCAAAGAAAGAAAGAATTCGATCATTATTCACTATCAACTTCTTATTACTGCAAACTTGCTATAGATTAATTTCCAAATTTATTCTGTGACGGGGCGACCCCTAGCGGTGGCGGTCGTCAAGCGCCGGGATGAGGACTGCCGGTCGTGCATTTCCTGAGGATTCGAACCCCTGTGCTCAGGACCATAATAGGTGGGTGGCAAGCTAGACAAACGCTTATTACGTCTAGGCATAGTGACATTAGGCGGTTCTTCTAAGAGCAATGACGTCATCATTTCTATTTCATCACCAGGGCATGACCTGTGGGTGTCCGTGGTTTCCGAGTAGGAAACGAACATAGGATTTCCCCTATACTCAGGGTTCATAGTGTCCACATCCTCTTCTTCTACTTCTTCATCTTCTTCGTCGTCTACCTCCTCTTCCTCATCTACTTCTTCATTTCCTGAGGCTAACTTCACTTCTGGTAGTGGAAGGCTGTGGTGACTAAGTGAATGGGTCTTTGGACTTTGGACAACCTCTTATTCTTCTTCTACCTCCTCAACTCTATCCAGATCCTGGAACATGCTATACTCAGCCAATCCTGGGAAACGCTGAAGAAGACTACGTCTACATTCTAAGTCACTAAGGACAGACTGCAATTTTAAATCATGCTGGTTCGCCATGTAATCAATATTTCAATAAAACAGAAAGTGTCAATTTGACTTAAAATTATAAAGGTCAGTATAGTTCAGAGTTCAAACAAATAATTTCTCCTTACAGTCTAGTGAACTTATATACTACTACTATGAAGTCCAATTAACTATTTAAACTTATTCTACTATGTAGCAAATCCTATGTCCATCTATACCAAAGGCAATGACACTATTACACACATCAACCAACATCAAGCACAAAGGTCAAAGGTCAAAGCTTAACAAAGATCAAATCCTATGAGCTCTAATCTCCTTATGGCAACACTTTATCTAGGCAGAAAGCGATCACAAATAGCGGACGATTCTTATGCTCCGAAACAGGATTTTACATCGATATTCGACCTAAATCTTATAAAACATCAAGTGACTCAAAATGGCAATCCCTCAAGTACGACATGTGACAAGGGACAGGACTCTCGCTTACACACTTCAAGTTCAAATGGACAATTATCGCAATGATCTACGGCCAAAAGTTATGACATATTGTGACAAGGATACCAAACCAATATTTGATCACACTAAGACCCTGAATTTTCGACTATATCAAGAGAAGAACTTAAATCGAAAACAGACATCAATTTCCAGTTCTGCACGGCAGCAACCAAACCTTCTTCTGCGCATGACACTACTCTGCACACGACAGCGGTCTAAAAATAGCCATGAACTAAAAATAGCCATTGCGTAATGTCTCTTTCAATAGCGCATATAAAAAGTGGAAACAATGCATACATAGATGTTGTAACGACAGAATCGTTACAAGTCACAAGATATGTATTCGGACATTTATGAAGCGCTTCTCTCGGAAGAGCCATTCAGAAGCATTGCCAATGCGAGAGACCCCGAGAGAAGAAACAAGACTTATTTTAAGACAGGCAAAGGAAGAAAAGACGTTGCCAGAGAGAAGAGAGGAACGAACAGACGGAAAAAGCTCATTCCAAGGAGCAGAGCCGATGGAAGCAAACGACCTGGAGTGAGCCAATGACGTCCTGACACGGGAGCCAGAAGGACATGACGGCCTCGAAAGCGAAGAGGACGAAGAGAAGCAGCAGAGTGAAGGAGATAAATCATATTTATATTTCGGAGCAAGACCAAGTTGCAGGGAATATTTTAACTGTATAACTAGTGGGACAAATGTCCCAGTAGTGTTAGGATTTGTCCCAGTAGTTAGGTTGATTTGTCCCAGGCAATGTATGGTTAAAGCATAAGTAGTGGGAAAAAATGTTGCAAGAGTTTTAAGATTTGCCCCAGTAGTAAATTCCCAAAAAGGTCATGAACTTTTTTGGGGGAAGAATTCCCAAAAAAGGTCATGAACTTTTTTTGGGAGATGACTTCCTAAAAAAAAGGTCATCAACTTTTTCGGGGAGATGAATTATGAATTCCCAGAAAAAGGTCATCAAAGTTTTTCAGAGACGAGTTCCGAAATTTTGTCCCAGTAGTCAAAATTCCTTAAAGAATGCACTGCCAAGTTGAGCCTTAAAGACAAGAATGAGGACCTTGAATTGAATGCGGGCAGAAAGTGGTAGCCCATGGAGTTCTCAAAATCTGGTTCTCCCGAGATTTGACTCTCTTACCCGTCGAGGTCTCCTGCAGTAGGATGCTGTACAGTTAGACTCTGCTGCAATTATTTCAATTCTGATCTAACATTATTATTACTTCATTGTTCTATTTTCTTTCTCCTCTGTGTAACATTGTATGTCAAGCGCTGTGCGTATGCTAACGTTCATTAAAGAATATTATTACTTACTTGCATACTTGGGCCTACTTACCTAGATCGCGAACGATAGACGAGAAAGTCAAGAGCGGAAACCTTTGAGAAAGTTTAGCAAAGTCAAGTTTCTGAAGTTGCAGAGGAAAGCCAAACCAAACGAATTAGGTTTGGACGAATTGAGGGTGAGGCGATTGGCAGACATCCTCAACAACCACGAAGTATTGTACGCGATGTTGAACTTCCTTTATATTCAGTGAACATCTCGTCTCACTGAAAATTACGTTTATCTCTTGATCCCCGAGAAGACTGTAGATTGTACGAAAAAAACTATACCCAAGCACAACGAGTTTGCATTCCACTCAACATTAAGGGATTGATGATTGACTGATTGACTGACTGACTGATTGAGTGATTGATTCGCAGCTTTATTCGTCGATTGATTATTTTATTGATTCATATGAATTCATTCATTGTTGGATATGTTGATTTATTGAAAGTGAGTAAGTCTGTTGCCTCTATCGATCGAAATGCCACTCCATCTCTCAGCTATGTTTTCTCTACCTTTTACAACCTTTCGTCTATCGCCACCTATCCAGCGGTCGGTCTATCAGTCTATGTATATCTTTGTGCTTCTTTGTCTGTCTGTCTTTCTGTATGTGCGAATGTCTTTCCGTCTATGATGCATTGGTGCGTCGTGGATATTCGTTGGGCGGTGAAAGGTGAGGCTCTGGATAAGAGAGTTCATATTGATTAGGTTTGAGCCGAAGATTAAATGCAACGCTAAGCAGGAGACTTCATTAACAAAGAATGGGTAGCTGAGCGAGTTAAAGTAGGCCCTATATTAGGAGTAAATCAATAATAACCTTTATCATCCCAGATACTGAAATTGTTATGCAATCACTTCTGAATTTATTTATGATACGGTTTACAACCTGTATACAGGCAATCATTAACGAAAGTAATTTATTTTCAGTTCATATTAGAATTTTGTATAATGATCCCAAAGTGGAACGTTGTGTTTAATTAATATAGGCCTATTGATTATAGGCCTACTGTCATGTTTCAATGTAATCTTACTGCATAGGCCTACTTGTCACTTTGAATTAACAAAGAAGATTATTGTTATTATTTATCTATCATAAGCACCGTGAAATAGTAAAAATTTAACTTTCAAAATAATGCAGATATGCAATGTCCAAAAGTTGTGATTCACAAATGTTAATATTTTACTTCACTAAAACAGTTTCAGTAGATTTGGAATTGGACTCTACAAACTTGTTGAATGCCGGTTGTATTCAGTGGACATCTCGTCTCTCAGAAGACTGATCTTATCTCTTGAACCTCGAGAAGACAGTATAGGCCTACTTTACGAGAAAACTACACACACGCATAACGAGTTCACATTCCGCTCAAAGTTAACGGATTGATTGGTCCATTGACTGACTGACTGACTGAGTGATTGATTTGCATTTTGATTCATTGATTCTTCGATTTATTGATTCATTGAAAATGAGTATGCCTGTTTGCCTCTATTTAACTTCTCTCCATCTCTGTGCTTCGTTTTCTCTATCTTTTACTATTTTTCTGACTCACACCGCTTATCCAGCGGACGGTTTGTCAATCTGTCTGTCTCTTTCTATGTCTGTATGTCTGCCTGTCTCTGCGGCTCTCTCCGTCTACGATGCATTGGTGTGCATGATGTGTATGATATCGTTGGGCGGTGAAAGGTAAGAGACAGTTGAAAGCAGTAGAGTTTGAACAGAAGATTAAAGGCAACACCAAAAATGATAGATTAGGGACAGCAATCGGGGTAGCTGAGCGAGATGAAGTAAGCCTATATATTAGGGGAAAACCTTAATAATAACACAACCGTAACCTCATCAATCACAAAGTTAATAGCGCAATTAGCATTCGAATTTACTCCATGTCTCTGTGAGATTTCACTTGGTTGGGCCATTGCGTTGAAATAACTTCTCAGAGAATCCAGAATTAAACAAATCTATCACGAGTTTTAATGGCTGTTCGCATAATAGATATTCGTGTAATTTTGCACGTAAACGTTAAAACTATGCCACGATTGGTTTAAAGTAACCCTATTGTTAGGCTATATCAAATCTTAGCGCATTAAATGTGAAAGGCGACGCTAATTTCACGGCACCGTGAAGGCCGATTTATCAGCAGTAAAATTAAATCCGTTCAAGTTATCTGCAACCGTTTAAAACAAAATGTTAAAATTTAATGTTAGTGTTTTTGTATTATTTTATAACGTCATTTCTTTATTCAGAAATGTTCATGACATGCACTCGGCAGATAGGGCCTACAATGACGTGCTCGAATAGTGACGTCATCATTAGCTTTAAAGTTAAATGGTATTCTTTTCATATGTTTTCAATGCGCTCTTCAAACGACAAGGTATCAATTAGTCTAACATAATAAAATCTAACAACTACCATAGTCCAGTCAAAAGCCAAGAATGGAGTTCGGGAAGAAACGATTTCCTACCAAGACTGTTTAAAACTAATAAAATGCGTCGTGTGAATAAATGTGCGAGCTTATATCTATTTAAACAAACTAAGGTCCTGTTGTTTGCGTCAACAGTGAAATTGATAGTGCGTGCGACTTGAGTACTGTGACTTAAAAATTGCAACCGAAGATTGCAAATATTAGTGAGGTTAAAAAGCGAGAACTTCACGTTACAACTAGCTGTTGTTCATGTGCCAGGGCATATTTTAACTGTATAACTAGTGGGACAAATGTCCCAGTAGTGTTAGGATTTGTCCCAGTAGTCAGGGTGATTTGTCCCAGGCAATGCATGTATAAAGTGTAACTAGTGGGACAAATGTTGGAAGAATTCTAAGATTTGTCCCAGTAGTAAAATGAGAAAGGTATGACATTGTTGTTCAATGACCCCCTTATTATTGGTTGGGAGACCCGAAAAGTTGTAAAAAGAAGGTGATGACTAAAAAAAAGGTCATCAACTTTTTTGGAGATGAATTCGAAGAAAAAGTCTAAAAGTTTGAAAGTTTTTGGAAATTTTTGAATTTATTCCCCAAAAAAGTTCTACGACCAGACCAATTGCTGATTTTGTCCCAGTAGTCAAACTTCCTTAAAATATGCACTGTCATGTGCCGAAGTCTACGCCGATCCGAAACTCTTACCGTGCAATCAAACATACTGCACGAATGTCTATAAGAAACCAGGCGAAAAGAATACCAAAGACCAGGATCAAGCGACGATCAGACCAACGGTTCCTCGCTTGAATTCACGCCAACAATCTATTAGCACTGGCCTCTGACGGTGAGGTAGCGACATGCTACTGAATCGTAATCGCAATCTTGAAATCTATAGCGCTACAGAAAAGCTAAGAACACCAGCTAATTCACGAGAACTGCAACGTGTAGAGGATTGTACAGAGAGCCGACAGCAATGGCAACAGGGTTCCTGAGATTAACCGAATAGACAAATATATGTCAAACATCAGAAAGATTTGATTCAGTACACTGAGAGAGGATATTCCAAGGCGGAGTACTTTGTTGCTGACTAGAGTGTGAGCAAGTGCTGATTTTCGCTCTGCCCAGTCGCTTATGTCATTTTGTTCTCAGCTTAAGGCTTACCTATCTCAAACTGCTTCTTCTCCATGAGCTGCCTTTCTGTCTAAGTGGTATGGTCTTCAGGATGTTGACGTGAATGAGGTTTGGTTCTTGTTAGTCATCGGTTGTCCATTAGAAACCGGCGTGATAGAAGTTATAAATTAAATTAATAATGATCAGAAGCGGCGAATAGAATTTCTTTATTCTCGCCAAATGACCGGAGTGACAAGAAATTTCTTCAACCTGCTACAGCCTTAAGCTAAGGAAGTACTTCACGTCGCCAAGGTATTTATTGACATTCACACAGTAATTTCATTAAAACATTTCTAAGAATCAACGATCAGAAGATCATCCGTACGGGAGATTTTTTGTTTTCCAGCTTACGTTGTTTCTAAAAATAAAAACAAGGTCAGTAGATGGCAGTGTTGGGAATGATGGAATTTAACAAGATGTCTTCCTCTTAGCAAATTCCAAGGCAGTTTTTCCTAGAGATTTCTCGCGGCCCTCGCTGCAAACGGGCAAATCCGATGAAGAGCTGCTCCAGAGTCGTCTGTCCCACCGAATAGTCCTCGATCTGGTACCTTACCTTCGCCTTCTCCATGATCCCGAAAATCTCTGACCACTTAAAACTCTGCGTTGTGGCCTGGAAGCTAAGAAGGTTCTCGTGGTGATCCTTAAGAACGCTCTGTGGAAACTTTTCGCTGATGAAAGTCTTAAGTTTCTCAATCCGTTCCTGTAGTTCCTCGGGTTCCTCGGTGGCGGTTGAACGCTGGAGCTTGATGATGAGCGTGTATCCATCGCTGAACTTATCCCTGAGGTGCTGGAAACCTCCGAGGCACAAGAACCGACCGTTGACGAGGATTCCCATCCGAGTGCAAATGGCTTCGCATTCCTCCATGCTTGGTAAACAAGTAACAGCCCGTTTGCTGCATAATTGTGTCAAAATACATATAAGTAATATTGCATATAATATGTAGGGCCTATATGTGTGTGTGTCATAGTTGTTAGCTACGCTAGTTCCTTAAAGGCGTTTTACAAGTCGATACTTACGTTTGTATTTATGTATGTATGCAGGGCTGTATACTCGAGGATATACGCGGGTATACAGCATGTACTCACCTCTAGAGACCGTATACTCACCTCACAAAATATTTGTACTCACCACTTATTTGTTTTGGGAAAATTAACCCTTAGCGTATACTCACTTCTAATTTGATTCGAAAAACTAACCGGTAGCGTGTACTTACCTCTAATTTTACCACTACAACCAGAGTCGCGTTTACGTATAGGCGCACTAGGTGCGCGCCTAGGGCCTCTAAATCTGAGAGGGCCCCAAACAAATGAAAATATTTGTTTTCAATTATAAAAAATTAATATTGAATTATTTTAAATATAACCTATTTGCTATGTTTGTAGCCTACAGTTTAGCATTTACATAAAGTGTATTATTACAACCTAGTTTCTATTTGTTTAACCTACAGTTTAAGTATACTATTACAATTTATAATCGTTTTGTTCATTTGAGCTAATACTTCATTGTTTGGCAATTGAGCAAAATAAGTTCATAAGGGCCCCCAAAAATATTTGCGACAAGGGCCCTATTTTCTGTTAACGCGCCTCTGAATACAACATACCAATCAATCAATCAATCAAGCAAGCAAGTAAACAATCATTTCTTTCAACCAAGAATGGGACATACACAAAATAAACTATCCCCTAAATAGGCTACAAAAGGGGCCCAGTAGAGAAGATTGGCGAATCTTAAGAGGGAGTGTAATCCAAATTATAAACCAAGAAGATTTAATTGAGAATAGGCGTGTGTTTGTTTAAGCAAAGGTGCGATGATAGGCCTACGATTTATAGTTTCTTATGAAATGGGTGCGCATCTATGACAGAAAAAGTCCTGAAATGGCGATGGTAACAATCCAGAATCAGAACGATTTGTCTCTGTATGTGAGATCCTAATTTGAACAAATTTGAACAAATTAAAATCAGCAAATATTTGATTTGTGTGTGCGCCAAAAAGAGCCTCTTGCACAATTATACGAACCGAACGATTCTGTAGAATAACCAGTCTGTGCAGTATTGAGTTGTATATTGACGCCCATATCAATGCATGCCATGTTGCAGTACGCAAGATAAAGGTAAACGAGGGAATAATACAGCTTTACGCGAACTGTAGTTGGTTGTAGATGAGAACTAAGATCGCAATATTTTAGCCATTTTGGAAGAAATATTTGTGTGTGTGCTCTTTCCACGTCATGTGTTGGTCCTCCCAACCCCCAGAAATCTAGCTCAGTTTACTTGAGAGATAGGAATTCCATTAATGCACACCTTCGGGGTTTAGAGGACTGATTTTCGTAAGAAATTTTAAAAAGCAGCAGACCTGAGCGTAAGTTGTTAGCACAGAACCAATCCGCGACCAAAATAATTCAGTGTTCACACTTTGAAGTAAAGTATCCAAAGAACCATGACAAGAAAAAACATATGTACTATCAGCGAACTAAATAAAATACATGAGCGATGACACATTCCGAAGGTCATTTATGTAGTTGAGAAATAACAAAGGACCCAAGTTCTAGTCTTGAAGACCCAAAATTTAATTGCTCTTAAGGTATAGAAAATGCCATTACAGCTACATGTAACTGGAGATAATTTTCAAAGTAGGTCGCAAACCAGTTAAGTTGATTACTACAAATTCCATAGCTATCAAGTTAATCTCGGAGGCTACTATGATAAAACGTAAATGTATGTGTGCAAATATGTATATTTTTAGAATCTATGTGTGTATATAAATGCATTTAGTTAAGTAGGTATATGCAGTAGGTACTTATGTAGGACTACTGTATATAGGTATAGGCCTATTATATGAAAATATGCGGGAAGCGTTTCTGAATAGATACCGGTATCTTGAAAGAGCAGTATAAATATTTTATGAATACCTTGACTAAATATACGAATGACTTAGGTCGACCGATGGTTTGATTACTTAGTGAGTTATTAAAAATCTGGACATGGACATGATTATCCACTTATTTGGGGCCTCGAGTATATTAAGCATGAGTTGAAAGCGTCGATGTAGGCCTACGTACCTATGCGACGTGAGTATGATGGTGGTGCCTGCGTTTCGTACCGCGGCCAGAGTATTCCAGACGTATCTTCTGGATTCTGGGTCGACGCCCGTTGTGGGTTCATCGAGGAAGACAACGGTTGGATTTCCCATCAACGCAACGGCTACGCATAACTTACGCTTGTTTCCACCGCTACCAACAACGTAAAAAATACACGGCAGCTTTACAGGGTATGTTATGCAGAGGTAAATTTATGATAATGTAAGGTAGGACAAGGTAACTATGAGCAAGGTAAGGTAATAAGTCCCAATACGAAAATTAAAGTAAGATATGAAAGTTAAGGTTGTCTAAAGGGGTTGGAGTGGTCCAAAATTTAAGAATTACGAAGTACACGAACGCAGGTCAAATACTTATGATGTTAATATGTTGCACAGGAAAAAACTGACTGATGTGATAGTTTAGTTTCATTACTGCCAACAACTTCTTCAACTACTTTACTGAGGGGGCGAGAAAGAGAGTCAGAGGGGAATCCCCAACTTACAGACGCCTAAAAGACTGTGATAAGATGACTTATGGCAACGTTAGGCAAGGTGGATAAGGCGAGGTAAAGATAGAAGACAAGGAGGGTACAGCAAGAGACTGTACATAATTATGTCTATATCGATTTCTTCACTTCTCATCACGCACTCGAATTTGAATACACTGCGACAGACGCAGGTTTTACAATCGGATTCACCTGAGATTTCCGGCCTGTTTATTGATATATGGCTTGAGCGTCAGATCTTCGATCAGTCGATCAATGACCGGTTCCATGGAGTTGGGCGGAATTCCGTGTGCGCAGGCGTACATCCAGAGTGTCTCGTGAACAGTCAGCTGGTCTATGATGGAGTCAAACTGCGAACAGTAACCGATCTTCTGATGCACCTGTGCAAGGTTTTCTTGGACGTTAATCCCGGTTATATAGGCGCTTCCGAAGGATGGTCGGATTTCTCCGGTCAGCATCTTGAAGGTCGTCGTCTTTCCGGCTCCATTGACGCCCAGGAGACCGAAGCATTCCTTCTGAGAGACTCCGATACACAACTGGTTAACGGCCACAAAGTTTCCAAACAGCTTCGACAGATTCTGGATGACGACTGAGTCCGTCTTGACGAGTTCCTCTATCGGATTCGACAGGATGCGCTCTCGTTCATGAACCACGTCCGAGTCTTCCCATATCTTTCCATCTATATCGGCATCCATCTTGCTGAGCATGGTATGAATTAGTCGCTTCGGGGTCATCACCTTAAGTAGACGTTTGACGATGTCGTTTTCGATGATGTAGAGTATGAGGATGAAAAGGATGCCTTGAAGGACCATGACAACAAATAGGCGCCCAACCCCAGGGAACGTCCACGACAGGTTGTTGTAAACCATTTCCATACAGGTTTTGCCACAATTGTCTAAAATGCACCAACAGTTCCTTTGTTAAAATGCGACGGTTGTTTGTAAATGGAGAAGTAAAAGAATTAAGTCTGCAATTACAGAATAATTGTATTTTAGAGAAAGAAACAATATACGAGAAGATATTGTTTTTGAAAGCCGTTTAAACTTTAAAGCGGTATGAATTATTTAGCTATATACAGTCCTACATGCATGCAGACAAAAATGCACATTGGACATTAGAAATCATTAGTTGATGTGTCGATGCAAGTTGATTGATCACAAAGTCTGTGGCGTGAGCAGACACACTAGAGAGTGAAACTGAAATGGCTGGAACTTCAATTCCAGGTTCTTAGTCAGTTACCACAATACTATCCCCAGAATGTTTGAACCGCCCGAGCAGAAGAATTTCAGGACACTTCATGGTCCCATCACGACGTAAAATAGAGGACTTTTCTCTCAACCAACAAAATTTCTTCACATCTGTATTACTGGTTTTTGCGTCAAAACTGATACATTTGATTTGATTTTTGATATCCCTATCAGTAACAGCCTCAATCATTGCATCTGCCATTGCCTCACAAATTCCAGAAAGGAACTTTGGGACACAAATGGAGTTGCTCGATGGCAGACCCTGAAACAAGTATTGGTAGTTGATCGACTTTCTGGTCTGCAGTCAGATCTTCCATTAACTTCCAATAGTTTCTCCTGGTTGAACTCGGACTTCAGGTTGTTTAGCCCGAATGAAGTTGACGGTAACGCCGAACAGATGACCAGCTTTACAGTTTTTGACCCGTGACTGAAACTATTGGGGCAATAATCTCATCTGCACGGCAGTCATTGATCTTTGTACGATCAAGCGAAGGTGCGAGGATCATTTTCCTTCCCTTATTGGTGCAGATGGCAAGACTTTGCTAACTACCCCTTCATCGTCAGAATCAGGAGCGTTTCCAGAACTGGAAGACGATATGGGGGATACAACAGTAAAAGCTTGATTCAAACTGGCCATCTCTTTTTCTTGTTTTTCCTTCCCCACCCGCTGCTTTTCTGCCTGTGCTTCATCCTCCTTTGTCAGAGAAAAATCAAGTGCAGCCATCATTCTTCGCCGTCCCTTCTCCCTAGTTGCCAACAAGAATGCCTATCTTCAAGTTTCATCATCGCAATGCATCTTGATTATCTATGTCGAAGAGGTTGCTAAAAGATCCCCTCAAGGCTCAATCACTGGCAACTGGCGTTGTTGCTCTTCTGGTTCTGATCTTTTGCAGTCACTTCCTTTTCTGCGACAAATCCTCTACTTGATTGCATGTTCAACACGACGCATAGTAACCTACGTATCGGCCTTATTCATATAGTGACAATAAGGATGTGCATTGAGCATATCCTAAATGTAGACCGATCCCAACAATTTTGTTTGCATGGATAACTTTCTATTGAAGGCGCATCTGATGGAATGGCGAGAGATAAAGAAAACAAAAAAAATTCTCCGTGTAATTTTGGACCACTGTAAATAAAACGTCCGTGTACATATGCATACTTACGCACATCCATACGTGCAAACAAACAAAATACAAACACCTATCGGTATTGCCCTACATATGTTACTTTTATCCATACTCCTTTTCATGTCCCTCTGCATATGAACACCGAGTGCATCCTGTATAATTTTATATAACCGAGAAACAAGGCTTATAAATACTCCACACAAATATCTTTTACCTGGACAGCAGGGATTCGTGTGACCGATGTCTCTCACAAATGTGCACAATTCAGATTCGACATTGTCTCCATACAGCAGACTGCAGAGTTTATTGTTGTTGTAGTTTGTGAGAATGTTTTTAAGAACCAAGTTGAAGCAGTACGGTGGAAAGAAACCGTAGAATATCCATTGCACGGTTTGCCAAGTACTTTGTGATGTTAGCTCTTGTAGTACGTAGATCAAAACGGTCGCAAATGTTCCTTCAAAATTACCACAAGCGGACTGTAGCGTTTACACAGATTTTGTGATACTGTGATACAATGTTGCATAGCTAAAACTCTGTGGTTCCTATTTGTCACCCTATATATATCTCTCGTTTAAACAGCCAAGTTGCGACCAAGTTTAGAACATGTAGTACAATGCTTAAATTTATTATGGATCAGACTACAGATCAACCAACTGTAATTCTTTGTGAAATATCTGATTTCGAAATACTGCGATTTCTTAACAAAATATTGTTTAGAAATGCATCTTTTGGTATTACAGAATAGTTAATTTAAAGTAAGCGATATCGAAGCTAAATATGCAATACTAAAAATCAGCGATATCGTTGCGATTCGTCTCGGAAAGATTTGCACAAAGCACAACGGATGTACCGTGCTCTATTACCTGTGACAGTGCAGAAGACTAAAAGCCAAAGGAATCCGACTGACGGTTCTCCGAAAAGAAAAGACATAATGTAGATAAAGGACAACATGGAAAAACCGTGTATCATTAAACCAATAAAGATTATCCTGAAATTAAAAACACCCGCATAAAACAACCATTTTCAATCAATGTGTTATCGGTAATTACAAAATTTACGAAGCCTTTACACTGTTTGCTCCATCAAGCTGGAAGTATAAGGTTCAAATTCTTATCTGAATAAAAAAGTATTCAAGACGTCTGAGCTAACAACTAATTTGGATATAACTTGACGTATTTTGTCGATGAGAGTATTAGTCAGAAAATCAGAATATACTACAAGCAGATGATGAAAACTAAAGCAATCTCAATCTGTACCTCTCGTTGACCCCGATGAACTACTTCTCTTTTTCATCTATGCTCTCTATCCCTCATCACCATCTTCTTTCTCCTCTCTCATCCTTTTCTTCATCTCTTATTTCTCCACCATTTCCTCCCCGTAACCGTCTTCAATTTCTTTCTACCGATTTAATATAATTTTCTTATCCTTAATTTGTCTTCATCATTCTCCTCAAATTCACGATTGTTCTCTATTTCACTACAACTACTTCCTCGTCTTATGTTTCTTCTTCTTGTCATTCTTCTTTAATCATCTTCATTTCTGTTTATTCCCTCGTCCTCCTTTCTTCTCATCTTCTACTCCTCCATTCTATTTTCTTCCTCTCTCTCCTCCTTTGCTCATCCTGTCTTCTTCAGTACCTCCTCCTTCTGCTTCCGCTCCACTTCCCATTCTTCTAAGTAAATTTCCTCTTGTCCTTCATATACTTCAACTTATTCTTCTTCGTCCTCTTCTTCTACCTCTCATGCTCATCCTCCTCTCTTGCGCTCACATTGTGAGCAACATGAACGAGATTTTGAAGGTGATGTCCCAACACGGTATACTCACCAGGAACGTTGCCAGTAACCTTCGATGCGAAAACCCAAGATGACAAATATGATCAAGATGCACGGAACGAGGTAGTTTACGTAATCCCACAGAAATGTTGCCAGCCAGAAATTATGCAGTCTGACGCCGCTCACGAGTTGGCTGTGCTTGGCTCCCGACTTTCGTTCTTTTACCAAAAAGATCAAGAAAGCGGGGAATAGGAAGGCCATTCCTAAAGATATGCACAAGATGAAACCTATTCCGGTAAGGTTATCCTGACTGACGGTTTCCATGCTGTGTTTCGACGGGTTTCTGGGAAGTGGGTGGTTGTAGGTTTTGATGTGGTACTTCTTGTGGCCATAGCAATACATCAGGGTGTTTCCCAAGTAGGATAGTGAGATGGCGATCGTGTGATAGGCTTGATTGTTAAAATATCCGATAATGTTCAACTTTCCTTGACGGTCTTCCGCTATAGTAGCGCCGATCAGGTAGTTCCAGTTGTACTTGTCTTTGTGATGCTTCCCGATCCGAATTAAATAATCATCTATTGTGGAGTAGCCTGGCTTGGAGTTGATGAATACAGGTTTACTGTGCCTTGAAACAACAGTGTGATAGCAATCTGACAGTCTCTCGGTGTTCGGAGTTCGGCGTAGAGACTCGGCGTATGGAGTTATTGGACTAGTAAATTGGGTTAGGTCAAGGGTTAGAGATGAGGGATGATCGTCGCTTGACCGATTCATGAGGGTGGAGCAGGCGAGGACGGTGAAAAGGACTGGAATCAGAATCTGGCCCAATGTAAGTACATAGTTTCGTATGGAATAAATTAATCGCTTGTACAACATGGCCCGCAGCTGTAAATTCTGGCCTCTCCAACCGGTCACCTTCCGATATGGCACATCAGCATCTGAAATCCAATATCAAGCAATCTACTAAAGTGCGATGAAGTTTATAGTGCTGCTCCCAATAATACCAAAATTATAACGACTGTCTCTTTAGTATTATACATTTAGTCCTGAGCTACCAGTGGACGCAATGAGCGATTGCTGCACGTTCTAGCTTTCATGGCGCCACTCAATACATAGGAATGTCCTGTAGGATTTTAAGTCTTCAAAAGTCAAAATATTTTGACTTTGTTAAAGAAACATTAAAGTTGCTGTATTCTCAGTTTTGTTGTCAGATTTATACCGATGGTCAAAAGTTTGAGCTCAACGTTGAAGAAATACCCGTGGGAGAATTAGAAAAGAATGTAAACTAAGACGAAAACGTGAATTATAGTGTAATAACTTTGTTGACAAATTTTAAATAAAGTTTTATACCTTAAAGCAATACTAAGCAAATTAAGCATGCGTTCATACCAATTAGCTTCAATGATGAAGTGTTTCCGACATCTGCCGCAATGCTCATCTTTGGTCCGCCTTCCAGTATAGACGAAGTTTTTACTCTGTGTTCAAATAACCAACTCGATTCACTTTCCTAATAGCATAGAAACCTCTGGCAACTAACATCGTGATAACTGCGACGGTGTGAATGTGTGTTAAAATAATGTAGACAGAAAGATATCGAACAAGAATAAATGAAAAAATGTTAAAAACCGTCAATAGTAGGCTATTCTTTCCGTATGGTTCTCGAACATTATGACAGCCAACTGCGTCAATATCGATTGTTGTTTCAAATTCATAATTACAGCGTCTTCAGTGTTTGTGGCAAAAGGATATACTTGCAATATTGAAACCTTAACCACTTAGTCATCGCTATAATCTTTTCTTTCAGCCGGAACGCGTGAGAACGGCGTTCCGGCACCTTTTCTCAGGTACAAAGAAATTATTTATTTTAATAATAAAAACAATAGTTTAGGTATTTTAATTTAATTTAAGTGTTTTGAACTCTTTTCAGTGTTTATTGAGACCCCTCCCAACCCTCCAATCCTGTTTTTCACGGGATTATAGCCCGCCCATAATTATTCCGTTCCGGAACCTATTGTTCCGTTCCGGAACCTTTTTCAGTTAAAAGCACTGACTATAATTATGCTGATCAATCTATGTTACGTCACAGAAGTGATCATGTTACAATTGCAAGTTTTTGAAACTGTCCGTGTTAATGTACTTTCTACCTTAGTGATATAATATTAGCGTAGGGCCTACATATTAAACATAATTATTATGCTGAGTTGAACTGTGCAGTAGATGGGCTACTGTCGGTGCACTGATTATAATTAATGGCTTTTGTTAATTAGCTAGCGTCGTCTGACTTTCGTCCCGAAATTATTCAGTGCATTGGAAGAAAAACCTGATCATATTATCTGTTTCCGTTTTTGACTGAGTGCCTATCTATGTACACGCACATAATACTATTAGGCCTACGTAGTTCAGCTGAATTCTCTGCTTTCCCACATAATAATAATAATAATAATAATAATAATAATAATAATAATAATAATAATAATAATAATAATAATAATAATCTTCGTTTAACCCTTTATTGCATTTTGTGACCAATTGGTAACACTCACAAAATCCATATTCAGAGCTACATGAACCTCTCTGCTCTATGGCACGATGTTCAGTACCTATCTAGAATATTTTCTCTATGCAAAGAACTACGCAAGAGCGTGGTCTAAGCGGCGAAAAACAAAAAGTTTCCTTTCTAAAGTCAAAAGTTAAAAAACAAGAAAATCGTCTTTTTCACAGTGCAGATATGAATATTAATACATAGCTTAAAGAACTGATAAAAATCATACCTATGGCTAAATTATTCTTGATTTAAAGTCCGTTTTAATCAACAGCTAAGACAGTTTAATATAAGAAATTTCCACACGTTTGTATGACCGTCCATTTGGTCACTACGTGCAACTGGAGGTTTTTAAAAACACTACCAATTGGCAACAACATGCACTTTCATTGCATTTCCAACGAAAGCTCATGATACCAAATGGCAACAATATGCAACCATCAAGAATATAAGTATGATAGCATATTAGCCAAATGGTGACAATTTACAACATTGCAGGAAATAAGTTTTTGATGTTATAATTACCAAGTGCCAACATTTTGTACGATGGCATAGTTTTAATTCTTGAAAACGTTAGCCATGAAATATTGCATTTTGAGCTTCAAAAATCGCGAAAATGCATAGTTTGTCCACTTTTGCATCTTGTTGCCAAACGGTGACGTATTGCACACCCACTCAGTGCATGTAGTTGCCAATTGGTAACCGGTTACCTCTGTGGCTATTGCATGTAGTTACCATTTGGTTAAAGTTATTCTTTCTTCAAATATACAAATTCTGTGCATAATTTAGACCTTAGAACAGTGCCAATTGGTTTCAATATGCATTTCCTAGCACATATATTTTTTCAGCGAAAAAAAAAATCCTATGCAATAAAGGGTTAATATCTTCAAACTGACAATTACGCAGTATGATTACAAATCAGTATGAACGGATGATCACAAGTTATTACAGGAGTCGAATTTAACTGTACACGGCAGCCATGCAAGGCGCCCATCACGTTCTACATCTCATTTTAACAACGCGCCATCTCGCGAATGAAAGGCTGAGTGGACCTAAATTTGGGGGGGAGCGGGAGTTGAACCCGCTACCTCTTGCTCTTCACGCCAGTGATGTTACCACTACTCTATGGACCCCCAACTGTATCTTTCAATCCGCATACCCAGCTCAACCTGGCTTCAAGTTTCTCTGACCGTTATTGGGTTGTGAACTTGGCTTCTACAAAGATGTCTTGAAATTTATGAAACAGCGTTATTTGATTATATTGGATTTGATTGGATGTCTTATCGTGGCATATAACAAATGTATACAGGGGCGTCTATTCCCCCCCCCCTAAGTCATTGGAGCAACGTCCCTTTTCCCCTCTTCTTCCCCCCTCCCCGGTCCTTCCCCCCTAAAATGGTGGCAAACACATGGACAAATCTTTCCCCCCCCCTATTTCTTGGATGGAGCATTTGCTCCAAGGTTTCTATGGTGTAGACGCCCCTGAATGTATACTACGCCATGTCTTCTATGCTAAAAATTTTTCAATTTCTAATGAAACGCGATGCGAGAAGCATAGAACGCCAGTATAACTAAAAGATGCGTCAGCTGAGAATAGACATATTATAAGGAAAGACTGACCTGAGAAAGACTTCTTCCACTGTCGTGACCGATAGTCCGAAGCTGGTAATGCCGAGGGTTTCGCGATCTGTCTCAAGAGTCTTGAAGAGTCTTTTGAATTTTGAGGATTGCTGACTGGGCAGAAGGAACGTGACCTCCTTAACCTCATCGCTCAACATGTGGCTCTCGGGAATTTTAGACTTTATAAGATCACTCAGCTGATCCACATCACACGTTGACGTCTTCACTATCGTCAGGTGATATCCAACACCTTTAGAAATAGTACTAATACTTTGTCTAATAGCAAGAATATATTCACATAAATATTCATGAAAATTTGATAATAATATTGTTATTGCTGCTGCAGCTCCTTGTAATTACGATATTGATAATGATGACAATAACGACGAAGATGATAGTGTTGGTGTGTTTATGTATTTATGTCATGAATCTGACTTTATATGTATAAATCTATAATATTTAAATTTAGTGCCTTTTAAGTCCCACTGCCGACTCGAAGCCTCAGTGAAGTTATAGTCATAACGAACAAACAAATTAATCAATATAGTCCGCACTGTCCTTTTGTAGTTTGAAGTGTTAACACAGACGCGCTCACGAAGACACGCACACCCATAACTGCAATTGGATACAATTCTCGGAGATCATGAACACGACGTCGTATGGCATCGTGGAAGAAGAGCGTAAAACCAATTGGACTGCCTACACAAGAATCTCAATCGAAGCAGTCTCTCGCTGATGGTAGACACCATTTCGTCTGGTCTTCCCTCTCCCAAAGAGTCTGAGAGGAGACACTTTCGCAGCGAAAACAATGGGTGTGGAGGGTAATAGAAATAGCATTTTTGCACCATATGAACGAGAATCTGACTTTCCAACTGGATATTAATACTTTCCTGTCAGAAATCTGAAACCCCTCCATATGAACGAGTCTACCGGTGTCGCAAAAGAACGTCCAAAGACCGTTTAAGACAATCAGAAAGAACGCTGAAAAAAGAAATAACTTAAAGAACTCATAAGTCACACTAGAAGTACGAGAGAACGAAAACTGACGAGTAAAACGGGAATTTGGCCAAATAGTTGTTTTAAAATGTCTCGGTAGAGAAGCCTGCGCAAAATAATTCAAATAGATGCTGGTAGTGATGGAGATGGTAATGATTATGATGAAGGTGTTGTTGTTGATGATGATGATGATGATGGTGGTGGTGGTGAGATAGGGTAGTGGTGGACTACGCGATGGACAACAACAATGAAGACGAAGTTGAATAGCAGCAATCGAAAGATGACTAGCGGCAACTGAGAATCTCTTACCGTATTTTTTTTTGAGGAACATGGGTGTTCCATAGCACTCTATTTCTCCTTTGGACATGATGGCTATGCGATCACCCAGTATATCGGCCTCGTCCATGTAGTGTGTCGATAGAATCATAGTCCGGTCCTTTCTCTCGCTCTGTAGAATGTCCCATATCTGTCTGCGTGCCTCTGGATCCATGCCAGCTGTCGGCTCATCTAGAATCAGGAACTGCAACAAATTATAACATAGCACAAAATGCTCATGGCTTTCTGACAGCATAGATTAGTAAGAATGCAAAGCGGTTAACCTGGAAAGTGACTGCACTTTGGCAGTAATAAAAGTTAAAAGGAAGGTTATGTTACATTCTCTTAATTCATTTTATGTTTGTTTATTTGAAATAGACATTCGTACTAAGAGAAAAGGAATTACAACATTGTATTGAAAATAGTATGGGTTAAAATAAAAACTGAATGTTTAGTCTCTATGCGCCATCGGCAGAGCGAGGATCTGGAAGCACGGGTTTGTCACAGAGATGTCAGGTCATACAACAAAAGCAAGATGGTTCACATAGATCTTTATAACAACAACAACAACAACAACAACAACAACAACAACAACAACAACAACAACAACAACAACAACAACAACAACAATAGTAAATTGTACATTTAGATTTACTTTTAGGCTAAAAATGACTACTCGCTTCCAGGGTCCCTTCTGACCGCCAGAGGCCCTTGTGCATTGCACATTGCACAACCTGCACAGTCGATAAGCAGAAATTATTTATTAAATTTTATTAAAACACACAGGTTTTAGGTTATTAGACTAGAAATATGTAACGTGACAGTAGTAAATAGAGTGACAGTTTAAACTCAGCCTAGACCTACTTGCTCCTGATCAGGAGCAAGTAGGTCTAGGCTGAGTTTAAACTGTCACTCTATTTACTACTGTCACGTTACATATTTCTAGTCTAATAACCTAAAACCTGTGTGTTTTAATAAAATTTAATAAATAATTTCTGCTTATCGACTGTGCAGGTTGTGCAATGTGCAATGCACAAGGGCCTCTGGCGGTCAGAAGGGACCCTGGAAGCGAGTAGTCATTTTTAGCCTAAAAGTAAATCTAAATGTACAACAGCGTACACAGTACTACGCACTCAAATGACCAGACTCAGTAGTTTTATTGGCTGAATCCATAGTTGTTAAAAACGATAGAAACTAAATAAAAAAATTAAAGAAATTAAAAACGAGAAGAAAACGGAAAAAACGACAAAAGAAAATAATTTTACTTTCTCGCATCTTGTAGGCCCTACTTCAATTTAAAATTAAAAACCTTGTTTACAGAATTTAATCAGCAAATAGCACAACTTTATTAGTAAGCACTAAATAACATCATTCTACAACGATTATTTTATTTCTTATAGGTTTGGTTTAATAAGAAATTGAGAAATTAAAAATATTGAAATCTTTTCAAATTTAAATTGTAAACATAAGTCCACATAAGTCCATGCTGACTAAACTAACACAATTATAAACTAAACATTGTAGGTATAGATTATAGGCCTATAGTGTAAACTTTCTCACAGTAAATGCATTTCAATTTAGCCAATACTGATATTTTGTCTTTCTCGTTTATCAAAGTAACGTGAATCCATTCCGCACCCGTTACTTTTGGCATTTTAGAGCACTTATAAATAACTTTTTTAAATTTTATTTCTGGTACTGTGCTATTTCACAACGTAGGCCTATTTATTTCTCAACTGATGACGCAATTAGTGACGTAAATTATAAGTTGAATCTTGAAAGTACGGAGACAACGTAAGAAACATCAGACAAAAAAGTTAACATTAAATGAAAAAAATTAACAGACAGTAAATAAATAAGGTTACATACAAGAAATAAAAGACGGAAAAAAACGATAAAAAAGAAAAAACCGTTTTTGGTAACAAAAATAAAAAACGAAAAAAAAACGGTTTTAACAACTATGGCTGAATCTGAAGCTGGAATGTTCAAATGCATGATTTAGTAAACAACCGGTGAGCCATAACAAAATTCTTTTGTAGTCTTTGGATGGAAGTAGTTTTACTGACGTCTAAATATATTGATGTCATGACTGACGGCGACATGTTTAAAATTTATAGAGTTTTTGTTGATATTTTCAGAATTTTCTACTACGGAGTATGAATTATTATTAATTTGTAGTACTTTGTGTAATTTAAATTGACAATAGCATAATTAGGCCATAATTATATTTATCATCTACGCCAACTCCGATCCATCCGCAAGTCTCTTTCATTTCATGCTGTTACTACACTGGTCCATGCTCTGATCTGCACTAGGGTAGATTTTGGCAATACTGTGTACATTGGCCTTTCCTCCTCCAATATGCACAAACTCCAGACTATCCTTAATGCTGCTGCTCGGCTTATAGGTGACATTCCTAAGTTTGCCCACATTTCTGCCTTTATCCGTGATTCCCTCCACTGGCTCCCTGCTCAACAGCGAATTCAGTTTAAAACCCTCACTCTCATGCGCAACTGCCTTACTGCCTATGCTCCGTCTTACCTAATGAATTTTTGCAACCCAGTTTCTTCCTTGCCTGCGAGGGCTTCCTTGCGATCTTCGGCTCGCGGCCTTATGGTTGTCCCTCGCATGCGATCTTCCCACGGCACAATCCAGAAGTTTCGCCTATGTTGGCCCCTCTGCTTGGAACTGTCTCCCCTTGTTTCTCCGCCAAGAGCTTCTTGCCCTCTCTCCTCTCCAGTTCCGTAGACGCCTGAAAACTTTCCTTTTTGCCGGTGCTGGCATTGATGCGGGTTGAAAGCGCCGCTGATTTGAGTGGCGCTATATAAGTTTTCGGTTACAATTACAATTACAATTAGGCCTACTTACATGTGAACGATCATGTTATCTCTTGTTCACTTTTTTTATGATAGCCTGGAGAAATAAAAGAAATGTTTTATAAAAAATAAATCGGATCAAATAATTAAAATGTAATTATTTAATTATTATTTAATTTGGGTGCGATTTATGATATTTGCATATTTCTCACGGTGCGAAATATGCCAATAGGCTATGGCAAAAACGCCAAGTGTTTTTACACAGAGTTTTTTTCAAATCGAAGGGGGATCAAGGGGCCCATCATCGAAGCTCTGCACAATGGTCCCCAAAAACCTTTCTACGCCACTGCTGCTAATCATTTTTGCACACAAGGTAAGCGCGATGTAGGCCTATTTGTAACATGCTGGTCCATTTCCTGATTGTGTCAAATCTGGACTTGTAGAAATTTGTGAAAAATCGCCTGATTTTTGCCTCTAAATGAACAACAATACAGAGTTTGTGCAAAGCATATATTCTTACAATACAATACAATACAATACAATACAATATTCGTTTATTTGGTAAATACAGGCTGTCACAGACGCAACTTGTTTACATTTTCATTAATATATGTTCTTGAAGAGAACACGAGAAATAAAATTTCGGTCGTCTTTGTTTGGGAGGTTAAAGTCGTGTTTCCGGGTGCGGATGTGGTAATGATTATGCCGTGTTGTTGGAAAAAACTGTCGAAGAACGTGAGTTGGGTCAGCGGTGATAGCTTTGAACAGGCTCTCATCGGCCGCCTCGGCCAGTGCTTCTGCGCCCGGGGCCGAAGGGGGAAGAAAGCCACTTCTTCGCATCCTTCCTTCATTCACTTCATTCACGTTGGCAATAATATCCTAACTAGGGGCCTATATAATTTTGCTGTTTGTATTACGGTATGGATACTTTTGTGAAACGTAAGAAAACAGTGCTTATTCAAAATAGCACCAAGAATTGACAGTTTGTGCAAAGCAAAGCAAGCACATCCCTCCCACTGACATTACTGGTGTTTGGCGAAACCGATGTTAATGATTTCTTTAAAATATGACTGTGCTCCTTAATTATTTCAGGAAGTTAATTACAATTTATTCAGTGTTACTTTTAATATTATAACAGGACCCATAGGCCTACTCCTCAGCGTCATAAGTAAGCTTGTATTGTGGAAATAGTCTGCCTGTTATCTTGATTAAATTTTAAGTGAAAAATTTTACTTTTTAAATAGTTGAGTTCACGAGCTATGCCTGGCAAAAATAGGGGTCCCTGATCCAAAAAGTTTGAAAACCTCTGCTCGAGACAGCCGCCTGTATCGCCTATACCTAAAGGTGGTGTCACGAAATAGGGTATCCCCCGTAAAATTATATCCCCTTAGCAGAATGGAGTATCCGGCCAGATGAATGTGAACGGGAGGGATTATCCCCCATCGTGCAAAAGTATCCCCCATGAGTCGTACGAAGTATCCCCCGTCAAAAAGTATCCCCGTGCCACATAATTACAAATTTTACGATTTGAGTCAAGTTAGAGTTGTCAGTCGTGGTCATGGGCAAAGCCAAATGCTACTTATTGTTGGCATACGTGGGCAAAGATTCCAATCTCTACTCTGTACTCTACTCTTAGACAAAGTTTGACATTGATATCGGTCGATTCGTATCAATGTGTACACCAGCAAAGCCATGGAAGCCATTTGATGCAATGAACCAACTTCAGTGGCTCCTTTGTTCTATGTGGTGTTTGATCTGAGCAAATTAAACAATGTCTATTCGCATAATTAGTTGCTTGAAAGGCTTGTTGCGATGTATGAGAATAAAACGACGAAGACAAACATCAGTAGTCATAAATGACAGTGTCATGAAAAGGGGTTAAGGTGTTAATTGGGCGACTATTGGTCTCCCGCGCTTGATATCGGTCGATTCGTATCAATAAAATCTCCCCAAATCTCAGCCGACAGTGGCGGCAGCTCCAACAGTAGGCACCTAACCACTAGGGTGGAGTGAACAATTTCTTTGTAATAATTGAATTCTAATAGTGAGCAAAAGATGCAACTTAGGCAGAGAAAGAAACACACCAAATATTTTAATATCAAATGATATCTTCTGCCCTCTACCATTGATGCAGTATTTCAACGTGTTTAACCTATAGCCTCGCAGTGGTTCAATCTCCTCTGTCTTAAATCTCCCAAAACAGAATTCATCATCTTAGGCCCTCCTAATCATATCAAGAAAATTCCTAACCCTTCCATACACCTATCGACTAATCCATCGTCTTTTACCTTCACATCTGACTTCCCCGTCTGTAATCTTGGTGTTACTTTTGATTCACATCTGTCCTGTAACCTCTCGCGCTCCTGCTTCATGCACATTCGTGACCTTCGTCGCATCCGGCCCAAGATCGACCTTAAAACTGCCTCTACCATTACTACCTCCATTGTTCATTCAAAGATTGATTGCAGCAATGCCCTCTTCCTCAACCTTGAATCCACCCAAATCAATCGTCTGCAACGTATCCAAAACTCACTAGCCAGGGCTGTCACAATAGAACGCCCAAACATCATCATATCACTCCCATCCTCAAATCCCTCCATTGGCTAACAATCCCAGATCGAATCCGCTTCCAAGTCCTATCACAAACCTTCGACTCCCTACAATATTCCCAGCCCAAATACCTCCGTGATCTCTTCAACATCCTGCAGGCAATCCGCTCCACCTGATCATCTTCCTATCTCAGTCTTTATCGATCCCCCAGTCACTACTCATCTCAGTTCTGCAACCGAGCCATACCCAACCAGGTCCGGTGTCACAAAATAGAGTATCCCCCATAAAGTATATCCCCTTAGCAGAATGGAGTATCCGGCCGGATGAATGTGAACGGGAGGGAGTATCCCCCCTCGTGCAAAAGTATCCCCCATGAGTCGTATGAAATTATCCCCCGTCACAAAGTATCCCCCTGCAACATAATTACAAATTGTGCGATTTAAGTCAGTTTAGAACTACACCAGTCGTGGTCATAGGCAAATCAGGGCTGTAGTCGAGGGTATACGCGAGTATACAGCGTGTACTCACTTCTAGAGACCGTATACTCACCTCACAAAAATATTTGTACTCGCCTCTAATTTGCTTCGGAAAATTAACCGGTAGCGTATTATAGCTGCGTATACTGACCTCCAATTTGTTTCGGAAAATTACCAGTAGCGTATACTCACCTCTAATATGTTTCGGAAAACTAACCAGTACCGTATACTCGTCTCTATTTGACCACTCGTACAGCCCCGGGCAAAGGCATGATTGTGCTAATTCTTGTTGGCATGCGTGGGCAAATAATCCAGTGGTCAATGATCCTCTCATTACTCTCTTTCTCTACTCTATGCTTTAATTACTCTTAGGCAAGTTGTGACATTGATATCGGTCGATTCTTGTCAGTCGGTACACCAGCAAAACGAGGAAGACAATTAAATATCAGCAGTCACAAACGACAGTGTTATGAAAAGAGTCTAAGGTGCTAATTAGGTGAATTGGTAGCTCGCGCTTGATATCGGTCGATTCTTATCAACATGTACACCAGCAAAACCAGTGAAGCCATTTGAGGCAATGAACCAAAATCAATGACTCTTGTCTTCTTTGTGGTGTTGTAATCTCGCGCAAATTAAACAATGCTATTCGCATTATTAGTTGCGTGAAGGGTTTGTTGCGATGGGTGTGTCTAAAACAAGGATGACAAATATCAGCAATCGCAAATGACAGTGTGATTAAAAGGGACTAAGGGATATCGGTCGATTAGTATCTCGGCAAATCTCAGCCGACAATTGCGTCAGCTCTGCACAAGGCACCTAACCACATCGCGGAACCTACATGTAAAAGCAGGGCTGTAGTGGTAAAATTAGAGGTGAGTAGGCCTATACGCCTACCGGTTAGTTTTCCAAAACAAATTAGAGGTGTGTATACGCTACAGTTACTAGTTCGTGAGTATACGCTACAGTATTTTAATGTAAATAAATATAAATATTTTGTGAGGTGAATATACGGTCTCTAGAAGTAAGTATACGCTGAATACCCGTGTATACCCTCGACTACAGCCTGTGTAAAAGTCCTCCTCTGCCAGGAGCAAATAGACTTCTCCTCGTGTGGGCTGTAGGCTACGCAGCTGCATATAGGCCTATGCCTTTGAGATTACTTCCAGTTCTGCCACGCTGGATGCTGACTTCGGTGAGCCTTCAGAAATGTGACGCCAGGGGTCAAAACCCGTCACATGTCGGTTTCTGACCTTTTTATTTAGTCATATTCTACAATTAATCTGTTTCAAAATACTTTTTACAGAATGAAAATATCTTTTTGCTAACCGAAGTTATGATCGTTTGATTCTTTCATTAATATGTAGTGAGAAAATCGAATAAAAATTTTCGGAATATTCATGTCATCAAAGTCCTCAGCAACCATTACTTGATTGTACTACAATTTTGCTGCGCAATAAAGGGCTATATTCTGATTCGAATAAAACAAACGGCATTAAAATCGGATTACTATATTGCAAATTATGGCAAATTCATAGGCAACTGGTGAATTGAAGAATGTTCAATATTTTTGACCCCTCTCGCCTATTTCGGCTTCTAGCTCAATATCTAGGAAGCGACAAGCGACGGGTTTTGACCCCTGGCGTCACATTAATGCGAAAATATCTTTAGAAATGCTACAACGACAAGGTAATACTGTCTTTCCCCAAAGTCCCTCTTAAGAGAAGAAGAAGAAGTAGAAGAAGAAAGCAACTTCCGCGTGTGGTTATCCTTCTTACTGTAGGCCTAACTTCGGTTTGATTTGCTTTGAAGTTCTGAACACTGCTTAGAACAGTCTTACAGTCACAAGGCAATTTTGATTTTTGAATTTTGATTTTGATTACAGCATAGATTTATCAATTATACGCATTTTACAATAATACCTTATACCTCTAAATTTTTATCCCTCGGGGGATGACTTTACACGATGGGGGATAGAAATGGTTTATCCCCCGGATACTCTATACCGGTAGATTCCATCCGGGGGGATAAACTTATTCATCCCCCCGGATAGTTATAGGACGGATAGTCTGTCACGCGACACCGGCCTTAAGGGCGTGCGAACCATGCGGTGGCACGAGGCCCGCAACTTATGGGGGCCCGAAAATGTCACAGAGAATTAAAATAAACAAGACACCCTAATAATAATAGGGCCTATTATGGTTTCAATTAAATTTTCTCTTTTGTCAATAAAATAAAAGTAGGCTAAACCTCCTCTATATTCCAGAATTCTCGTTGACTTGATTTTTTGTACTTGTTAACAATCTGCTAAAATAAAATGATTAGCAATGAAAAACATTTTGACTTGTGTCATGTAGGGGCCCGTACAGTATACTCTGCACGGGGCCCGACATATCCTAAGGCCGGTGTCGCGTGACAGACTATCCGTCCTATAACTATCCGGGGGAATGAATAAGTTTATCCCCCCGGATGGAATCTACCAGTATAGAGTATCCGTGGGATAAGCCATTTCTATCCCCCATCGTGTAAAGTCATCCCCCGAGGGATAAAAATTTAGAGGTATAAGGTATTATTGTAAAATGCGTATAATTGATAAATCTATGCTGTAATCAAAATCAAAATTCAAAAATCAAAATTGCCTTGTGACTGTAAGACTGTTCTAAGCAGTGTTCAGAACTTCAAAGCAAATCAAACCGAAGTTAGGCCTACAGTAAGAAGGATAACCACACGCGGAAGTTGCTTTCTTCTTCTACTTCTTCTTCTTCTCTTAAGAGGGACTTTGGGGAAAGACAGTATTACCTTGTCGTTGTAGCATTTCTAAAGATATTTTCGCATTTCTGAAGGCTCACCGAAGTCAGCATCCAGCGTGGCAGAACTGGAAGTAATCTCAAAGGCATAGGCCTATATGCAGCTGCGTAGCCTACAGCCCACACGAGGAGAAGTCTATTTGCTCCTGGCAGAGGAGGACTTTTACACAGGCTGTAGTCGAGGGTATACACGGGTATTCAGCGTATACTTACTTCTAGAGACCGTATATTCACCTCACAAAATATTTATATTTATTTACATTAAAATACTGTAGCGTATACTCACGAACTAGTAACTGTAGCGTATACACACCTCTAATTTGTTTTGGAAAACTAACCGGTAGGCGTATAGGCCTACTCACCTCTAATTTTACCACTACAGCCCTGCTTTTACATGTAGGTTCCGCGATGTGGTTAGGTGCCTTGTGCAGAGCTGACGCAATTGTCGGCTGAGATTTGCCGAGATACTAATCGACCGATATCCCTTAGTCCCTTTTAATCACACTGTCATTTGCGATTGCTGATATTTGTCATCCTTGTTTTAGACACACCCATCGCAACAAACCCTTCACGCAACTAATAATGCGAATAGCATTGTTTAATTTGCGCGAGATTACAACACCACAAAGAAGACAAGAGTCATTGATTTTGGTTCATTGCCTCAAATGGCTTCACTGGTTTTGCTGGTGTACATGTTGATAAGAATCGACCGATATCAAGCGCGAGCTACCAATTCACCTAATTAGCACCTTAGACCCTTTTCATTACACTGTCGTTTGTGACTGCTGATATTTAATTGTCTTCCTCGTTTTGCTGGTGTACCGACTGACAAGAATCGACCGATATCTATGTCACAACTTGCCTAAGAGTAAATAAAGCATAGAGTAGAGAAAGAGAGTAATGAGAGGATCATTGACCACTGGATTATTTGCCCACGCGAAGATATATGCCCACGCATGCCAACAATAATTAGCACAATCATGCCTTTGCCCGGGGCTGTAGTGGTCAAATAGAGACGAGTATACGGTACTGGTTAGTTTTCCGAAACATATTAGAGGTGAGTATACGCTACTGGTAATTTTCCGAAACAAATTAGAGGCGAGTACAAATATTTTTGTGAGGTGAGTATACGGTCTCTAGAAGTGAGTACACGCTGTATACTCGCGTATACCATCGACTACAGCCCTGATTTGCCTATGACCACGACTGATGTAGTTCTAAACTGACTTAAATCGCACAATTTGTAATTATGTTGCAGGGGGATACTTTGTGACGGGGGATAATTTCAATCAATCAATCAATCAATCAATCAATCAAATCATTTTATTGCATCTCAATAGACGTAATGACAACCAAAATTTCTAAAACAATTAAAACAAGAATTATTCGCAGGTCACGCCTGTTGAGGCGGGGAACGGACATTAACCCCCCCGGACAAAAGCCCCCCCGGACAAAAACCCCCCCGGACAAAAGCCCCCCCGGACAGAAACCCCCCGATTTTAGCTAGGACAAAAGCCCCCCGGACAGAAACCCCCCTCTGTGTTATAAGCCTATATCTACATTTAATTGAGAAACTTTAATAGCCCTGTTGCCCTCGTGTCAGCTTGTTAATGATGTAAACGTATAGACTAAAGACTTGTTAGTGTCATTCAGGTGTAAAATAAGACTTGTTAGTCGCCTAGTTCTTAACTTAAGGCTTGTTAATGTCAGGATTCGCGAGCCTGGTCGGTCATCATCACCCTTCCCTGTGGGTTCTCATAGGGGCGCTGCAGCAGGATGAGGCCATGGTAAACACGGCCTTATTACAGGCCTCGCGAGGTCAGCTGCCCATTAAGCGCGTCAGACGCACCACCAAGCAGCTACAGGACCGTCTACTGCAGTTGTGCCAAGATCGGCGTGATGGAAAGAAATCCATCGAAGATACCCTCCATGGATTAGGACATAACATTCGCCTGTAGGTTTTTTAGTTTTACTAAAACAGCGTTAGAGACAAATTTTGGACCATTATAGTCATAAACTTTTACGTTGGTCTGTAATCATTCTTCGAATTAAACAAACTGTAAATATATATTTCTTCTTATTAAACAAATTGAAATATATTCCGACTTATGTTGAGGTGTATGTATGTATTTATGTATGTATATATGCATGTATATATGTAGGTATATATGTATATATGTATATTATGCATGTATGTATATATGTTTGTATGTATATATGTATTTTATGCGTGTATGTATATATGTATGTTTGATATATATGTGTGAAATATAGGTTATTATTTCCTAGCCGGGGGGATTTTGTCCTACCCCGGGGGGGTTTCTGTCCGGGGGGGCTTTTGTCCGGGGGGGGCTTTTGTCCGGGGGGGCTTTTGTCCGGGGGGGTTAATGTCCTACACTCGTTGAGGCAAAAGGTGGCCCCAAAGGGAAGAATTCCCGCTGGGCAGGGACACCTACTGGATTAAGTAGCACGGTCAGTATGGCTGTCTTGAAAGAAACCAAGGAAGAGAAAGAAAGGCAAATCAAAACTGCTTAACTAATCTTAACTATCTTACTAAGCTTAACTAACCAACTAAAGCGGTGAAGAAAAGTAGAAAGGAATAAGAATCAGTGGCGAGTAAAAAAAATGGGAGTAGAAGTGGCCCACGTGCGTACACGTGAACCCCACAGCGCAACGACACCCCGTGCGTTCAATGTTAAAGTTCAATTGCGACAGAACTCATTAGGAACGATTTCAAACGGGTCTTAAATAAATGAATATTTGGAGAGAGGCGAATGTCTGGAGGAATCTTCGCCCATAATTTAGGTCCAAAAACTTTTATGCTAAATGCTCGTGTGTTTGTGCGGGCTTTAGTAGGTCTGAGGGAGGTAGCATTCCTAGTATTGTGGATGTGGATCTGCGAGCCGGCTATAAAGTAATTCTGAAATGAAGCTGGTAGACTGTTATGTTCAAACAGGTAGAGGAACTTTCCTATCTGTGAAGATCTAAGTTGCTTTATGTTCAGAAGGTTAAGTCCAGTAAAAATTGGACTAGTATGGGTGCCAGTGGGGACACCGGCAACCATTCTAACTGCTCTTTTTTGAAGAATTATTAATTTACTAAGTCTGGAGTCGTAGGTGGATGCCCAGATTAAATTACAATAACTTAAGTACGGTAGGACTAAGGAAAGGTAAAGGTTCAGTCTGATAGTCTCAGGAAGTAGGTAGGAGATCCTTTTTATAATGCCTATGTTTTTCGCAATTTTTTGTGCAATGAAATCAATGTGTTCTTTCCAAGATAGGTGCCTATCAACAATCACACCCAGGAATTTGGCAGACTCAACTTGGGCTAAGGGGGTTCCCGCTATTTCCAGGGTAATATCAATAGGTGTAATTTTCCTATGGGATTTAAAAATTATAAAGTTGGTTTTGTCAACGTTGAGGGTGAGCCTATTTGCCGTGAACCAATAGTTTACAAGTTTTAATTCTGAATTTATGGTATCCATTAGGGTTTGCCAGGACTGGTGAGCATAAAAAATATTGGTATCGTCGGCAAATAGGATAAAGTGAAGAGTTTTTGAGATGGTAGCTAGATCATTAATGTATAAAAGAAATAGTAAGGGCCCGAGATTGGAGCCCTGTGGGACCCCATATAAGATTGAGCGACTTTCTGAAAGTACACCATTGCATAGAACTTTTTGAGTGCGGTTCAGGAAATAACTGTAGAACCATCTTAGAATTGGGCCTCTGATTCCGAAATTTTCTAATTTTTTTAATAATATGGAATGATCGACCGTGTCGAAGGCCTTGGCTAGGTCGATGAAAATACCCACTGAGTATTCGTTAGAATCAATAGCTTTGGTGATTTTGTCCTCCATGTCGATTAGGGCCATATAAGTGGAATGGCCCGATTGGAATCCATGCTGAGAGTGGTGAATTAGATTAAAGCTGTTGATATAATTACTGAGTCTGTCGTAAACTATTTTCTCGAAATATTTAGCGAAATATGGAAGTATCGAGATGGGTCTATAGTTAGCCGGGTTATCAGTATCACCTTTTTTGAAGATTGGTACTACTTTTGCCATTTTTATCTTATGTGGGACCAGTCCGTTGATAAGAGAACAGTTAATGATTGCTGCTAATGGTTTTGTAATTAAATATAGGTATTGGGTGGCGATATAAGGGTCAATGTCATCCAGACCTTTGGAGTGGTTTTTTTTTAGTAACCCGCCTATTTTCAGTATCTCCTCAGGGGAGGTCAATGTCAGGCCCATAGAGTTTAATCGGGATGGAGGAAGATATTGTTCAAAGGTGCGTGGAGAATCCGGGATTTTCTTTGACAAATCACTGGCTATATTGACAAAATAGTTGTTAAAATTATTGGCAATTATTCCTGGGTCGTCCACCAGGACTCCATTTATTTTGAGTTTAATTTGGGTAATATTGTTGTCTTCTATTTGCATGGCGGAACGAAGTAGTTTCCAAGTAGCTTTTAGGTCGTTATGATGTTTATAGAATTCAGTCGTATAATAATTGCGTTCAGCTTGGATTCTAATTGTTTTGAATTTATTCCTATATTCGGTAAAAGTGATCTTATTTTCTGGGGTGGGGGTTTTGAGATATTTTACATATAATGAATTTTTCTTTTTACAGGATTTTAGGATTCCTACTGACATCCAGGGTTTCTTGAAATTGCTCTTTCGAGTCTTTTTTACCGTTACGATTGGAAAGGCTGCATTGTAGGCCTGGTAGAATTTATCAAAAAATAGATCATATGCCTCATTAGCATCATCCAGTTCACACGCCTTTGTTATGGAATCCCAGTTCTCTTCTTCTAGCGTCAATTTAAATTTATTTAAGTTGGCTTCATTAACTAATCTGCTTTCCTTATGGTGGGGGTTAATAACCGGAATGGTTTCAAAAGAAAATCGGGCATAGATAGGAAGGTGGTCTGAAATATCCGAGATGACAATAAAGGCCTCGACTAACCTAGACCAAGCGTTACTGAATATATTATCTATCAAAGTTCTGGTGGTCAAGGTGATCCTAGTGGGCTTGGTTATAGTTGGTAGGTAGTGGTGGGACGCAAGGCAGTTGTGAAAAATATTAGTTTCATTATGCTCATTTATTCTTAAGAGATCTATGTTAAAGTCCCCCAGTAAAATCACCTCTTTTGCACTCTTTTTTATTCCCGACAGTAATTCGTCGAATTCTTCGTTGAATTCCTTTAGTTTCTGTCCGTGTTGTCTATAAATTATTCCTACTACTGGTGAGCTCGTTTTTAGGGATAAACGAACGAAAAGACTCTCATATGTCTTATGATTCTCAAGATTACCCTTTGGAGCGAACTGATGAAATTTTAAATTTTTATTTATTAACAGACCCACTCCACCACCCCTTACTGAAGCCCTTGATTTACCTAAATAGTTGAATCCATTAACATGAATGGTACCTTCCAAGCCCGGGTCTAACCAAGTTTCAGTCAGTCCAATAACTGAGGCCTGAGACATATTAGCCAGCTCACTAATATCAACGAGTTTATGCACCATACTGCGGCAGTTTATGTGCATTACGGTGAATGTCCGATCCCTCTGGCGACTTCCCGATTGTAAGTGTTCAGCGAGGGTCTCTGGACTTATATAATCACTAGACCAGTTTGGGTTTCTAAAAAAATTTCTGTCAGGGTCGGCCTTTAAATCTTCAATTAATGAGTTAGTTTCACTATCATCCGGAAATACCTCAAGCTCAATTGCATTATTAGCTGCGCGAATAGCACCTGTGTAGTCAGAATTATCTGCTAGGGCGGCAAAGGCTGCCTCCTCATTAGAATTAAACGTTAGTTCACTATCGCAAGTGGGGCAATTCGTTTGTAATCGCTCCTCGTCAATTGAGTCCAAGCTAGTTAGCGGGCGAGGTGAGGTTGCAGGTGGGGTACACATGCCGCCACGTGGGCTCTGGGTGAAAACATCAATGGTTCTCTAACCAGAGATTGGCACTCGGCCACTCCTTTGGTAGCAGTAGAAGGTCAATACAGGGCAAGGGTATAGAGTACAAGGGTTTGATAAAGAGGAGGAAGACAGAGGAGAGAAAGAAACAAGAATAAGAAAATCCGCAATAGAACAATGGCTACAATCCTAGCAGGCAATGAAATAACCACACAAGACACATAAAACAACTCCAACCTTACAAATCAAAACAAATCAAAAGAAGAAGCATCACCTGACGCCACGAATAATAAAATCAAGATATGATGATTCAATTGTAAAACTTATTCACCTAAATCTAGTAAGTGAGTACAAGGAAAGAAAAGACTAAATGAGCGTAGAGAATCAAGGTAAGGTAAGTCATTATTCTCAATAGAACAGGTCTTCTCTATGTAGCAGGCAAAATAATGTTCTAGGGATTTGGCCTGGTAAGGGGTGGTTACTTCATCAACTGGAAAGTGATCGTGGTTCAAATCCCTCAGGCTACACAGACAGAAATCGTCCGTGGTAGATCGTGAAACGATAAATTCAATCGTATGCTCATGGGTGGGTAAACCACAACTTAAATAAAATGCTGTACATAAATTATAACATGGTATGATGATCGCTAGCCTTGATCTTGATCTGGCCCATCTGGAAATCGGACGCGGATCATCATACCATGTTATTTCGTACGACTCATGGGGGATACTTTTGCACGAGGGGGATACTCCCTCCCGTTCACAATCATCCGGCCGGATACTCCATTCTGCTAAGGGGATATACTTGAATGGGGGATACTCTATTTCGTGACACCGGCACTGACCCAACACAACACCACGCCTCTGGAACAATCTCTTCCGTGAATTTCGCAAATTCTCGGTTCTTCCATCATCATTCCAACCCGTCCCCCATCCTCCTTCTCTTGTTCATTTATCTATCCCCGGGCTTTCCACTAAAGTGGAAAGACTCAACTTTTCAAGTATTCCTACCCTGACTCCAATTCCAATTCTTCTCGCCCTAAACGGCACCTCCTTCACAGCTGCTCTGCCTCCTCTCTTGATCTGGCCCATCTGGAAATCGGACGCGGATCTCTTTTGGACTACTCTTTATTCCTTTTAATGACGTCGCTGCATTCATTAGGCGCTAGAAATCCATAATCCTGTAGCACACCAGATGCGATTTTCGCAACTGATATGAGCGTGTATCTCATGAATTGTAACTGTTCGACGATAGTTCAAGAAAAAAATAATAATGCAGTAAATTGACGTTTTTCGAAAGAATTTTATATGATAAATTTATCGCCGGTAGAGGGCACAAGACGTTGGCCCTAAAGCAAAATAAAAAATATTTTTAACACTATTTACACTAACATGCTGGCCAGTTTTCATCACTATTAGAGAAAGCTGCTTTAAAAAACATTTCTTGCCAATTTCACTCCCTAGGCCTACTATCCACATCGGGGAATATAAATGTTAAGATCCTAACCTGCCACCAGCAAAAGGACTTCTCGTCATATTGGCTGTTCGCCGCTGCCTATTGCTTTGAAATTGCTTCAGTGATCCTTCAGATATGCGAAAACATCTTGAAAAATGTTTCAACGACAGCGTCATGCTGCCTTTCCCGAAATCCTTCTCAAAAGAAGGGGGAGAAAGCACTTACGTGTTCATTATACTATCTCTACTGTAACTTCGGTTTGATTTGTTCCGAACATTGAAGACTCATAGTCACTTGGTTTACCTATTTCTCGTTTTGGTTTTTGATTACAGCATAGATTTGTCAAATATACGCATTTTCAATAAAGCCTTACACCTGTGAATTTTTAATCCCCGGGGAAAATTATTTTTGCACGATGGCGGATAGAAATGGTTTATCCCCCGGAATACTCCATACGGGTATATTATTCCATCCGGGGAAAATAAATTTATTCAGTCCCCCGCCCCAATAGTTTGTAAGACGGATAGACTATCACGCGACACCGGCACTACTTCCGTAGCCAGAAATCAAAAGTTGGCATCTTGATGACAGAGTCGAGCGTGTGCGATCAACTTACCCAAGATCGCTACACGGAAGCCTTTGAGCAGGCACTAACTCGCACAGTCTTGATAACAGAACAAGCGCAATATAATCAGAGGTTAATTTCAGCCAGATCTGGGATCCGAGACCGCAGATTTTAAACCCGCCACCTGAACTATGAGACCTACAGTATGGATGAGCGGTTTAACCACTGGCAATAATCCAAGAGCAACTATTATATTAATTATTGTCATTAGTACGCCCATGTTTCGACTATGGTAAGCCCTATGTGGAGGATATTCCTAATTTTCTATTAGGATAGTTGTTTTATTTCGTACTGACCTTTTAGGTCGATGCTAAGCTACAATTACACGTTTAAAATCAGTGCTTTTTCTAGAAAAAAGGTTCCGAAACTGAACAATTATTTCTGGAACTGAACAATTATTGGACTAAAAATGAATCGAAGGCAAAGCCAGAGAAACCCAGGATTGGGAGCTGGGAGGGGTCTCAATAACCACTGAAAACAGTTCATAGCACTGAAATTAAATTAAGATAACTGAATTATTTGTTATGATTAAAATTAATTATTTTTTAATAGCTGAAAAAAGGTGCCAGAACGACGTTACGGCGCGTTCCACCTGAAAAAAAACACTGTTTAAAATTATAGACATAATTTCGTTTCACTTGTTGTTAGGGACACTTAAGATAAGTGGACGTTAGGACTTGGTTCATTTATGTAAAATACTTTCATTGCAGCAAACTACAAGCTACGAAGTGCAAAGCAGCAGCAAAGTTTAGGTATAGGCCTACTTAATAATAATAATCCACAGAGAGTGTCTCTCGGCAAACGGTCTAGAATGTACAGTGGAATTTATGGAATGCCACTGAAGGGAAATCGCGGCTGACACGCCGGACATCGACCTGTTCAACCTCGGGCCAGGGCCGAAATTGGACAGGCCCACGAACAATAGACGTACAGACGCACAGCCAGACAGACAGATGGACGGTCAGACAGACACACGGATTGATAGACAAGCAACCTCCCTCCCACGCGTAAACTTGTCCAAAATATTGGGGGGCATGGGGTCCGGACCAAAAAACAAGTTTTATTCAAGATGAAAAGTTGTTTTGTTGTTGTTGTTTTTTTGTTTTTGTTTTTTTTTTGTTTTTTATGGTTTTTATTGTTTTGGTTGTGTGTAAGATTTTTGGATTTCGGATAATAAAAATCATGAAAAATGGCATGATCAAGAGCTCCAACTCAATTTAATTTAGTTGCAATTTCCGAAAATTAAAAATAATTAAATCTCTGTTATTAAAATAACTTCTACAAATTTTTTTTTATTTTTTAACAAAAAAAACAAATTTTGTGGTTTTCCTTTTTTTTATTTAGAACCAAAATCCGCAAAAATTCTCACCTCTGGTCTCCAGAGGCTTCTGGTGTTACGTTAATGTGTATCCAAGTGCTGCTCCCATAATACCTCTGGTCTGGACAGTCAGCAGAGGCTTCTGGTGTTACGTTAATCCGTATGAAATGGGGCGTTTTGTTTACATCTAAAAAAATTTCATACTGAAGATATTGGAGATAAAAATAAAGCTTTGTCTTCATTATGAATTTCGGGTAGTATTTCAGTTCTGTGTCTGTTTTTCTGTTTCTGAAGAAATTTGTCTATATTGAAACATAATATTTTAATATTTGAAAAATCTCTCGATTTTTGGGGTGGGGCTTTGCCCGGGCTCCTCAATTATTAGGGGGCACGTGCCCCGGCTGCCCCCAGAGTCTACGCCTATGCTGAGTTCCTCCGTCCATCCCTCACCACCTCCGGGGCTCACCCGCCGGCCTGACCAGTCAGACAGGTTTGATAGACAAACAAACTCCCTCCATCTCTCCATCCATCCCTGCCGGCAGTTAACTAAACCTCTTTATGATACACTGTTGACGGGAATCAATAAACGATTTGGATGCATTTTTGAGGACAGTGAATTCCTCATAGCATCAGTTTGTCATCCAAAGTTAAAACTCAATTAGCAAATAATTCACTGGTCAACAATTTTTAAAAGAAATTTTGTATCTTTGATTTTCTTGGTTTTTTTCTATGTGTATCAATGCTGTGACTACAGAAATGTGTTTAAAAAAAATTAATTAGCTCTACTATTGAAAATATTTGCAAAGATGGTTTTTCTTATATTTCGCAAAGTTCGAAACCTAAATTGACATTATTGAAACAGAACATTGATAGAAATTTTATAAAGACACTTCTAAGTACCTGTAGAATAGTTTTTTGTATTCATAAAGTATATAATATTATTTGGGTGAAACATAATTCCTCTGCATTAGACCGTTCTTTTTTTCTTTGCCTGTCGCTTGTACTCTACATCTGGGGCATCTCTCACCACAGTCCAGCAGTAGTCTGCTAACATCGCAGGACTCCATTTTCTCTTATACCTGTTTTCCATCGTCGATATGTCCTGATGGAAACGTTCACCATGTTCATCGCTAACTGCGCCACAGTTATCAGAGAAAAAGTCCAAATGAGAGTGCAGAAAGTGAATTTTCAATGACATGTTGCAGCCTAATTTCTGGTAGGCTAAGAGAAGCTTTCGACAGAGTAGACTGGAGAAAGCTAATGGGAATACTGAGAAGAAAAGGGGTGGATTGGAGAGAAAGAAGATTGATAGGTAATCTATACATGGGACAAAGAGTGAAAATAAGAGTTGGTGGAGAGTACTCAGAACCAGGAAAAATAGGAAGAGGGGTAAGACAAGGATGCCCACTGTCACCAATCCTATTCAACATCTATATAGAAGAGATCATAAGAGAAACGCTAGAGGATATGGAGGAGGGGATAAAGGTAGGAGGAAAAAGGGTGAAGGCATTGAGATTTGCAGATGACCAGGCGATGCTGGCAACTAGCCAGGAGGGCTTACAAAGGATGATGGGTCATCTAAATACGGTATCGCTGGAATATGAAATGAAAATAAACGTAAAGAAGACAAAGGTAATGAAGATAAGCAAGAGAAGCGGTATGACACCACAAACAATAAAGATCACACTAAACGGAGAAGAAATAGAACAGGTGGAGTAGTTTTGCTATCTAGGAAGTGTGATCACAGACGATGCAAGATGCCACGAGGAAATAAAAAGAAGAATATCCATGGGAAAAGATACATTTTATAATAGAGGAGAGCTGATGAGAGGAAGCTTAAGCAAGAAACTAAAGAAGCAATGGTGAAGACACTGGTGTGGAGTATTGTTCTGTACGGCTCCGAGACATGGACAATGAGGAAGGACGACATAAAAAGATTGGAGGCCTTCGAGATGTGGGTGTGGCGCAGAATGGAGAGAGTTAGCTGGGTGGAACGGAGGACGAACGAGGAAATCCTGCAAATGGTAGAACAAAGATCACTCATAAGTACTATACGCGGACGACAAAGGAAATGGATCGGGCACATCCTAAGGAGTGAGACACTGCTAAGAGACATCATGGAGGGAAGGATGGAGGGGAGAAAGACGCGAGGAAGACCGAGGGCAATGCTGCTAGACTGGATGATGACAAAAGAAGAAGGATACAGTGGACTGAAGAGAAGAGCACAAGACAGAGAACGATGGCGTCATTGGTCATACGAACCTGCCGGTGGGCAGAGAACATAAAGACAAAGAAGAAGAGAAGTCTCGTCACCAGTTCTTTATAGTTATCTGCTTTCTTGTTTCCCAGGAAATTTTCAACTACAAGTTCGAATGATTTCCAGGCATTCTTCTCAACACCACGGAGGATCTGATGAAAATGTTCATCTTTCAGAAGTGCACGTATCTGTGGACCGATAAACACACCTTCCTTTATTTTGGCCTCACTCAGTCTTGGGAATTTCTCTTTCAGGTACTTGAAAGCCTCACCATCTCGGTTCATTGCCTTCACAAAATTCTTTACAAGTCCCAACTTTATATGTAATGGTGGTAACAAAACCTTCTTGGGGTCCACTAGTGGGCTGTGCTGCACACTTTTAGTACCTAGATCCAGAGACTTCCGTGACGGCCATACTTTTCTTTTATAGTGGTCAGACCGTGCTCTACTAAAACTAAAACTTACTGTATCATAAAAACTAGAGCTAAACAGCATTTCTTAATGTCATATTCTTTTTCAGCACAGCAAAAGTAGTTATAATTGACTGATTTCATCGCCGATACATTTTGGCTGTTGACCAGTGTAATATATACTCAGAATCCCTGTCATATATGAGGGTAAATACTCAAATTATCAATGTGCTCAATAATTAATCGATCACAGTGTTTTAGGTTTTGACAAAAACCACAAAGATCCAATAAAACAACCGAGATGATTTATGTAGCCCATGTCTTAATTCATTGGAGTTACAGCGCCATAGGCCTATATAATGTATTGCTGTCACTATTATTATTATAGGCCTAATCATCATCATGATGTTGATGATGATGATGATGATCATCATCATCATCATTTTTATTATTATAGTTGTTGCGTATTTAGATCATTTGGCGGCGGTTGCCCAGTTTGCGGTCTCACTTACATAGGTTGGTGTTATTACCAGATGTGACGCTGCAAATGTGTCCGAAACGGTCATATCCAAAGTGAGGTACTTTCCGCGTGGCCACGGGACAAGTCACACACTGCCCGGGCGCTTGCCATTCTCTCTGGTGTTATTATTATTATTATTATTATTATTATTATTATTATTATTATTATTATTATTATTATTATTATTATTATTATTATTATTATTATTATTATTATTATTATTATTAATGAGTTCAGTAATTAATGCATGGCACTTAGTAAATATTTTCTGTGTACTTAACAATATTATTATAATACAAGGCGAAAAGTGGTGTTGCAGATCGTTTTACAACATTTTATGAGCAAATAATGCATATGATGCATTCAATGCTAGAAAACAACATTTAGTAAACCACAATAACGAAATCCATGTGTAACACAATAAAAGGAGCATATGTAAAGGCAGAGGTAGGGAGCGCAGTATCGTAGATCCACAAATGTTTGTGCAATGGTATGGTGTTCAAACGTAAGGTGTGGTATTTTTGGCATTTCCACTACTAGAGAAATAGCGTTGATTTATCTGAATATTAATTTTTAACATATTGTTCCAGTAATTATCAATTAGGATCACTTTTATACTGAAATACTACACGTCTTTTTGTAATATGAATTTAGATATATAGTCTAACATTTATACTTTCCAGCATGCGAATTGAAAGAAGAAATGAACCAACAATTATATTCGAAAGATGAGATTTGAAAACGACGTAGAATAAAATGTCAGCAATTCGCACTTTTTGTGATCGTCTCATTTTCTGTCTCGCGTGTTGAGCTTAGAATTGGCCAAAGCCAACGAAAGCTGCGATGAAGGCGAGGAATATCTGGAGAAGGACGAAGATTTCTAGACCGCTGCCGATGTTTTGTTTCGGCTTCTCATCCTCAGCTGTGCATAGATGAGATAAAATAAAATAACACAAGGTAATTATCAGAAGGAATACTGTTCATGGACCTTACAATAAATAACCGCTGTATTCTCACCATTCTCGGATAGTTTGTTGCGGGGATTAGATGGAACCGATATAGGGTCTGTACGGGTAGGCCTACAATGTGGAAATACGAGTCATATTATAGCTCCATATGGGCATGCCGACAGGGTCGTCAATATCCGATCTATTTATCTATTGTCAATTTTCGGGGAAATCGCAAGCATAGTCAACATTCCGCTTTCTGATTACGGATTCAATTTACCGGACCATCGACTGAGGATATGCTGAGCCATGATAGGCCTACTTAAATGCATATATGTAATGAAGGTTTTACTAATTGTATTATGGAGACATGAACATTTGGAAGCAGATTTCCTTAAAAACTATGTAGCCCTATCGAGTTAAGGCCACCCATTATACCCACATAACGCTGTGGGTCGCAATGGACATGGACTAGTCATGAAGTAAGATGTTTTAAGACCTAAACTTCGCATTCTAAAACTTCGTCCCTGGATCAGAATGGAACAGAGTGGAGTCGCATCTTTGACAAGGCTATGCTCAGTTGGGTTCGCCACCAAAGAAAGAGAGAGAAAGAGATAGAGAGATATTTAAGGAGGGAGAAAGAAACCCTTTGCACCAGTATGACTGGAATTTGTGAAAATCTCGACCAACACTTTGCAAAGCTGATTTTCTCTTAACTATACGTCTCAAAATGGACTCGTGCTGTCAACTTAGAAGCTTTGGAAAAGCGTGGATATGGAAAATTCCATCGATACAAATTAAGAAATAGGCCTATAGAATATACAAACTTTTTGTTACGAGTCACAAAAGATTTCTTATCAGAAAGCTAAGGGGTCCAAATGGTTTATGAATCCTACAATCAACATTAACGTAGATGCCAGGAATAAACGCACGCCGTGACCTTAAACCACTTTTGTGGAGTACGCAAACGTAAGATAAGAGGTGTACGGTAAGCATTACACAAATGTTTGGATAAATACATTAAAACATACAAACCTGATTTTTCAGCAGCCACTCCTGCAAATATTTGAATAAAAAACGTAGAAAATTTTGCTAAAGCACTTAACTATTCTTTAAAGTTGTCTTACCATTATTTCCCTTCGGCACACCTTTGTTACCCGCAGCCGGTCTTGAACCTGTAGCTAGAAACAGCAGACGTGTTGTCAAAACACGACTTTACATCTCCAATCAAATAATAGATAAACAAATATTTGTCTGTTTATATTTTCTTAATAACTTATATATACTTCATTTAAATTACAGTGAAATTTTAAATCGTTGTTTTCAATATTGCGCGAAATTAATGAAGTTTCTAATACGTGCACAGTCAGAATAATTATATTGAAATTATGTTTTCATAAGATGTTTTAATTCACAGAAGACAATAGAATACTTTACTTTTAGTCCTATGTATTGAGCAAATAGTCATTATAAGACTATGACATAATAACTATAGTTTTCCTACCTATGCTGTCGGCTTTGTCTACATCAATTGCACCAGCAGCGTCTCCATGTTCTGTGGAAAAATGATAACCACAACAGTTTCAGAACACTGCAAATTAGGCCGAAGCCTTCTGTTAATTTTCATGGAATGTATATAGTGCAAGGTTTCATAATAATAATAAATAATAATAGCAGAGATTTAAGTGCCATAGTTCATAAACAGTCGAAGGGAAATCGATGCAACGTTTCAGAAGATTCATTAACGCAAGCCTATGATGACGATGATGATCAGCCCCTTAAGCTAGTCCTGAGGCAGCATTGGCCATGAAGTGTTGGCGACTTCATATTCTAGGCTCGGCATATGAATTAGTTCTTTGGAGAAAAATGTTGCTAAAGCAGTAAACTATTATTTGCAGTTGTCTTACCATCATTCTCCTTCGGGACACCTTTGTTTCCCGGAGCCGGTCCTGAATCTGTAGCAAGAAACAGCAGACGTGTTGTTAAAACATGACTTTACATCTAAAATCATTTAAATAAATAGAAAAATAAATATTTGACTGCTGATATTGTTGTCATTCTAGTCATATCTTAATAAGAAAATATATTTCCTTCATTTGAATTACAGTTAAATCCTGTTTTAAATATTGAGTGAAGTTCCTAATAATTATGTGCATAGTCAGAATATATTGAAATTATGTTTTCATAAGATGTTTAAATTTACACGAGGCAATAGAATACTTTGCGTTTAGTCCTTTGTATTGGACAAATAGTCAAATAATACTATGAAATAATAATTATAGTTTCCTACCTTTGCTCTCGGCTTGGTTTACATCAATTGCACCAGCAGCGTCTCCGTGTTCTGTGGAAAAATAATAGCCGCGACAATCTTACAAATGCATAATCTTAGTTAAAACATTCTCAACTGGACATCTGTACAAACGCTATGGAAGATCCACAATTCTTTGGTAAGTATTTTAATAAACAACTTTAACGACGAGGGCTTACTAAATTGTATGGAAAACTAATCCATTCGTCGTTAAAGGTTCAAATGTCATCATTTTGTATCAGGATTGCTCTCATCACATTGGCTGCCCTCAAGATAAGAATGGAGTTCCAAATCTGTCTTGTAGTTCACAGCAAGGTGTACTCGTGTCACCCGACCAATCTCCACACACGAGAGGAAATTTACCAGTGTGGGAATTGTTGAAAAGACCGTATTTTGCAAACTGATGTCAACGAAATTTGAAAGCAGTTGATTTCAATGCTAGCAGCTTGCAAGTCTGACTCAAATCAAGATCCATTCCTTTGTTGAGAAAATTCAAAAATGCATACAAAATACACCATGGAATTTTTTCTTTTGTCAGAGACTCGGAGTCAAATAATGCTAAATCACACTGTAGCACAATTGAGAAGGTTAGAAACGTCCATTTGGGGTGTGCAATGAAGACTTAACTGTGAGGGTCGGTGTCGCGGTCTACGCGGGTGCATGCATCAAGGGAAGAAAACCGACGCGTCAACAAGCTTGTTTACAACGCACGGAAATTTCTGCAGCAAGCTGTCAACATTAATTCGGTGCATGCAACAAGGATATACGTGTTCAGTAGGACTTTCCAGGGAAAAGTACAGTGACGTCACAGAACGTTCTGGAATCCGGGAGAACTCTATATAAGATAGACCTGATGTACATTAAGGGCCTTTTGACGAAGATTTGTAAACGTTGAAACATTGATCGTATAACGTTCAATCGAGACCAGCCAACCTGTGTGCTGTCTACGATTGTGATATTTGATAGACGAGTTGACTTATTCTACACTTAATCGACTTTATTTTTAAATAAAGATCTTTTAATAGTTCCTTCGTTGGTTCGTCGTTGCGATCGAAGGAGTCGACCGCGACATTATTGGTGGCAGCGGTGGGATCATCGGTGTTGGATCCGGTGAAGAAGACGCGAGCCGGCGGAGGAAGGAGTCAACCCGGAGGATCAAGAGACGGTCTGTTCCAGACAGCGAGCGGATCGAGACGCCTTTCTACCGTGGGAGACGGGTGAATCGGCATACGACAGTCGGACGAACGAAGTTCGTCGTTCGGCTGAGACAGCAGAAGACAGCAGTCAACATACGTGTAAGATCCTAGGTGTTGTCGTGGCTGAGAAGGAGAAAAGAGAGTGGAGTTGCAGCCGAGTGGGAGGCAGCCATTATTTCTCTTTCAATATCTGCTGATTATTTCTTTGAAATTTGATCCATTGTTGTGATCGAGGCCAGACTTGCGTGAGCTTGTATAGTTTTTGCGTACTTGGCGAGGGTACTTCTTTGGATACTGAATAGTTGCACTTTGGGTTGTGGAATTTTCCTTTTGTGTGGCGGGTTTGCCGCGTGGTGTCTGTTTTTTTTTTTGTTGATTGTTGTTGACTGACTGTTTGTAAAAATGGAAGCGTTGACAACAGAGATGCAAGCGAATATTCGCAAAATGTCGTCTGAGCGCCTTAGGGTGTATCTTATGAAGGCAGGAAGGGACGAAGATGATGTTATGTCATGGGATCGAAATCAATTAATGGAAGAATGGGCCATGGAGATTGGAAAAGAGGAAGAGGAATTTAAGGGTAGTCCAATATCTCCAACAGGAGTGGATTACGAGCTGCAGAAGCGCCGTCTGGAGTTCGAAATCCGTAAATATGAAGAACAAAGGGAGGAACGGAAGGAGAAGGAAGAAAGAGAGGAAAAGAGGAGAGAGGAAGAAAAGAAAGAACAAAGGGAGAAGGAAGAAAGAGAAAGGGAGGACCGGAAGGAGAAGGAAGAAAGGGAGGAAAAGAGGAGAGAGGAAGAAAAGAAGGAACGGAAAGAGAAGGAAGAAAGAGAAAGGGAGGAACGGAAGGAGAAGGAAGAAAGGGAGGAAAAGAGGAGAGAGGAAGAAAAGAAGGAACGGAAAGAGAAAGAAGAAAGAGAAAAGAAGGAACGGAAAGAGAAAGAAGAAAGGGAGAGGAAGGAAAAGCAGGAAGAACGAAATGTTAGAGATTCTTTAGCAAGTCGTACTAAGCGTTATAGTGATGCCCTTAAGAATATTCTTTGGAAATTTCCTTCCGACCCTATAGAAATTCCAGGTTTCTTTGATCACTTGGATGGTTTGTTTAATGTGTATGAGGTGGATGAAGATGTTAGAGCAAAATTATTGCTAGCCATTTTAAGTGAAAGAGCTAAGGCATTAACCATGCGCCTTACTGAGGCACAGCTCCATGACTACAAATTCCTGAAGGAGTTTTTGCTAAGGGAGTTTAAGATAAGCCCTTCAAATCTTAGAGCCCGATTTTGGTCGTTGCACAAAGCATCGGACGAATCATTTACGATCTATTCATCCAAATTGCGTGTGGCTCTTATGTATTATTTGAAAAGTAGAAAGATAACTGATGAGTTTGATAAACTTGTAAGTTTATTGGTTGCGGATCGGCTTAAGGAGTCCTTGTCGAAGGCTTGTTTAGATTATATCTTGGCCCAAGAAAAAGAGGAGTGGTTGAGCTGTGAAGACATAGCTAATGCGGCTGACATTTATGTAGCGTCGCATGATGGTGGGAATGACTTAGTATGCCGTAGTCATCCGACACCGAAGTATATCAATTGGACGAAAGGTCAACCACATGTTCAAGTCAATAACCAGACAGCTCAACCCAAGTCTCCCAAACCGGAAATAAGGGGTGAAGCCAAGATAGGTGCGAGGGTGTCTCAGGAGGAGGCCAAGGTAAAGGGTCTCTGTTTCCTATGTCATCAGAAGGGTCATATGGCAAGGGAGTGCCAGACTAAACCAAGTTCTAAAAAGGTGAGTACTTGTATATCTGGGAACCCAACTGAAGAAGTGACCGACTTAATTGTTGAGAAGGTCAACGTGTTGCATGAGATACCTGAACAGGTAAAGCAAGGGAATTTATTAGATAATTCTAAACCAATAGGGTTGGAAACTGCTGTAAGGGTATACGAGAATAGTATTGATGGATTACACGAGAGGTCGTATATCAATGTACAGATTGAAGATCTCCCTTCTCAGCCAGCATTATCTGATTCAGGAGCAGAAATTTGTTGTATTGATAAGAAATTAATTGAGTCACTAAACTTACCCGTGATTAAACGGATTAATATAATTGGTTTTCAGGGAGAAGGATGTAAGGCAGATGTAGTATACCTACAAATGAAATTAGCTAATTCAATGGAAGGAACGACGAACATTGCGCCATCTTTGTGCGTCATGTTCGCTGTAGTCCCTGAACTAAATGAACGGGTTATTTTGACACCCCATGTTGTGGACCTATTAAGGGATAGTTCGCAATATGTAGTGATGGTAGCTGGCGTAGATCGATGTGTTCAAATAAATAAAGGGGCAGAAGAAGATAACTTAGAAGTTAATATCGAGAAAAGTAACAGCAACGAATCCTTGCCGTCAGAAGTGAATGAATATTCTCAGGAGCAACTAGTTGATGATTCAGATAATTTTCTTGATGTTGAGTCAACAGAGTTCAAGTCTGATGAGGGAGTAGCGAATAATGATACTTTATTGCGTGAGCAACAGAATTGTCACAATCTTATATCTTGCTGGCAACAAGCGAGACAGAATAAAAATAATTTCTTTATAGATAATAACCTCCTGTACCACAAAGGGGAAATTATGGGACATAAGGTTAATCAATTATGTTTACCGGAAGATAGAATCGAGGTTGTCTTGCGAGTAGCACACGATGCCCCATGTGCTGGGCACATGGCTTTTAAGGCAACGAGAGCCAGGATCAAATTAAACTTTTGGTTTCCAAGAATGGATGAGAGGATTCGCGAATATTGTGCGTCTTGTCAAATTTGTCAACTAAGAACTCCAGTTAAAGTGGCAGATCGAGTCCCGATCACTCCTATTCCGAGGGCGGATGAACTCTGTTTTAACCATCTAAATATGGATTGTATTGGCCCTATGGTAGTGACTGGAGAATCCAACAAATCGAAACCCCAGTACAATTATGCTTTGGTTCTGGTGGACAAATTTTCTCGTTGGCCGATGGCGTATCCTCTTAGATCGCTGAATGCAAAGGGAGTTTGTGAAGCTCTGTTGCAAGTTTTTACAACTTTTTCTATTCCAAGGATCATCAGTTCTGATTGTGGTACCAACTTTACCAGTCGTTTGACGAAAGAATTCTTGCGGCGAATGGGTTGTAGTCCCAGATTTAATACCCCTGGACATCCTGAGGCAGCTGGATTGGTTGAAAGATGCAACCAAAGCTTGAAAACCATGATCTTTAAGCTTGCTCAATCTGATCCTCGTGGATGGCACCAATTGTTACCGTTTGTTCTGTGGAGCCTTAGAGAAAAACCTTCAGGCACGACTCATATTTCGCCATTCACTATGGTTTATGGAACTCTTCCTCGGGGTCCACTTAGTGTGTTGAAGGAATCGTGGGCTGGCGAACGAAAAGTACCTCTTAACTTAGGTAAATCACCCGAAGAGTATCTCCAATCACTGAAGGAAAACCTCGAATTCGCGAAAGTTTATGCAGATTACTATAGTGATATAGAAACAAAGCGGTATGCAGATTATTATAACTTGCGTAGTACTGACAGAAAATACGAAGTTGGAGATAAAGTAGCAGTATTAGCACCAGATTTTGGTAGTTCTAAATTTTATAGTCGATGGCAAGGACCTGCTACCGTAGTCAAGGTTAAATCTCCATATTCTTATATAGTAGAAATAGAGGGAAAACAAAGACATTTACACGCAAATAAGATCAAGCGATACCATGAACGACTCGAACAAGCGATGATCAATAGCTGTTCAGTAATTGTTGATCAAGATGAAGAATTTGGTATAGTAGAGGTTGTAGATCAGGAAGAACGTGAACAAATAAGCCCGAGTAAGCGAATTGATCCTCTGATTATAGCGCATCTTTCGCAAGAGGAACAGAAGCAACTTTTTGAAGTTTTGGATCGGCACTCGGCAGTATTTGTGGATAAACCTGGGTATTGTCCAGTATTAGAACATGAGATTAAGATAACTCATGATTTCACTCCTAAGCGTTTAAGGGCATATAAAGTACCTGAGCTACTTAAACCTGAAGTACAACGCCAGATAGAAGAAATGTTGGCATTAGACATCATTCGACCATCGAAAAGTGAAATGGCCAGTCCGGTAGTTTGCGTTTTAAAGGGACCCAAAGGTCAAAATGGCGTTCGATTGGCAATTGATTATCGCCATGTTAACAAATATTCTCTAGGTGATTGTTACCCGACCCCAGACATTGCTGACATCTTACAAAAGGTGGGACGGGCAAAGTTTATTAGTGTTTTCGACGCGAAATCGGGGTATTGGCAAATTCCAGTTCGGAAAGAACATCGATGGCTTACGGCATTCGTATGTGATGCAGGACTTTTTGAGTTCACAAGGATGCCGTTTGGACTCAAGTCCGCTAGCAATACCTTTATTCGTGCTATGACCCAAGTTTTACATCCAGTGCGAAGTTTTACCGAACCATTCGTCGATGATATGGCAGTGGTTTCAATGAATTGGAATGACCATTTAGAACATCTAGAGAAATTCTTGCAAACTATTGAGGAAGCAGGACTCACTTTGAATTTAAGAAAATGTAATTTTGCACAAAACAAAATAAAGTTTGTTGGCCATATAGTAGGGTCAGGTTGTATTGAACCTGATCCAGGTAAGATCGCTACGATCAATGATATCCATCCTCCAACAACAAAGAAAGAAGTTAGAAAGGTTATGGGTTTTTTCAGTTATTTTCGAAATTTTATACCTGCTTTAGCTGAAAAAGCACGGATAATAACTGATTTGACACGAGATAACATACCTACGAAGGTGCCTTGGGAGCAAAAGCATCAAGAAGCACTAGATAAGTTAAAGGATGATCTCAGTAAAGCTACACAGTTGCATACCATTGATTTCACTAAGGAATTTGGTTTAAGTGTTGACGCAAGTGCCACCGCGGTCGGGTGTTGCTTGTTTCAGTGGACCGAAGAAGGTCAAGAAAAACCAATTGCTTTTGCTAGCCTTAAACTTACAGATACACAGATGCATTGGTCTACAATTGAGAGAGAGGCTTTCGCAGTAATTTGGGCACTTAAACGATTCAAGTCATGGATATTCTTATCAAAGATAATCATTTATTCAGATCATAATCCTTTGTCTTATCTCACAGATGCAAGCCCTAAGAGTGCGAAACTGACTCGTTGGGCGTTAGCATTGCAAGAGTTTAACGTGGACTTTCGATATCGTCCTGGACGTCAGAACACGGTGGCTGATTTCCTCTCTCGGTTGTGACTCGGATGGTGAAGGGGGGGAATGGCCCGACACACAAGGATCAAGCCCGCAAATTGTATAGATAAATTGACTAACTGATGTGTTTTGTTTGTATATGCTGTGTCGAGATGGAGTCTGGAGGCCCGGCTTGATCGTGATGACCCGTTCGAGATGGTGCTGAAGACGTGTCATCATCTGAGGGCGGAGGGAATGTCGCGGTCTACGCGGGTGCATGCATCAAGGGAAGAAAACCGACGCGTCAACAAGCTTGTTTACAACGCACGGAAATTTCTGCAGCAAGCTGTCAACATTAATTCGGTGCATGCAACAAGGATATACGTGTTCAGTAGGACTTTCCAGGGAAAAGTACAGTGACGTCACAGAACGTTCTGGAATCCGGGAGAACTCTATATAAGATAGACCTGATGTACATTAAGGGCCTTTTGACGAAGATTTGTAAACGTTGAAACATTGATCGTATAACGTTCAATCGAGACCAGCCAACCTGTGTGCTGTCTACGATTGTGATATTTGATAGACGAGTTGACTTATTCTACACTTAATCGACTTTATTTTTAAATAAAGATCTTTTAATAGTTCCTTCGTTGGTTCGTCGTTGCGATCGAAGGAGTCGACCGCGACAGTCGGAGTCCTAAGAAAGATTAAGGGGTTGAACCCCCAATCCCCCGACAATTCCCACCCTGACTATTTCCGTCGAGCAATGGATGCTTTGATTCCTGGAGTGTCTCGCACCAAAGCAATATTGGGATCTCTGATGTTCTCATCAATTCTTCCAAATCTTTTGGAATTCACTACCCCGTTTTGTGTTCTATAAGTTGTCTAATGTCATTCAGTACTTAAAGCTCATCTGTTTCAGCTTGATCGGATTTCTATCTGACTTCTCGAATGGTATTTACTTGAAGCGACCTTACTGTTTTATGCTTTAGTATAACGGCACCATAGAAGACCGGAGATCGAGTGGGATGGAGACAGAGGATCCGAGTGGCTGACCCCTCCCCAGCGAGGGACTAATCCGAGCCTGAAGGCAAAGAAGATAACGGCGCTATAGAATTCATTTGATTAGATTACCTTAGAGTCAACATATATTCAAACATGCTAATGTTTTCATCAATAATTTATTTCATGACAAAAGAGCGGTGATGGGCAATAGTTAACTAAAAAGTTGCTAACTTTTAGTTTAACTAAAAAATTTAGTTAAGGATGAAGTTTAACTAAAAAATAATTTAGTTAAAACCATAGTTTAACTTAAAAATTTTAGTTGCTAAATAAAACGTTTAACTAAAAAATCAGCAATATGCAACTATTTTTCCCCAGTGAACATTGAACACTGTCAGCAAAAAAGCATTTTAACACTGCATGGTTTTAGCATCAACAGCCTGTGTTTTCAAATTCATAACTACTTACAGTACACATGTAACTGTATGCCAGAACAGTACACATTGCATAGTTTGAAGGTGAAATTGCTATTGACGCTTTGCATTATTACAGTTCACTTAACCTCTTTTATTGTGAAAATTTTTGTCGTAAAAAGTTGGAAAAAGTTAACTACTTCTTCTAGTTTAGTTAACTATTTTCCAAAATCAGTTGCCAACTTTAGTTAAACTATTTTTTTGTTGGAAAATAGTTTTAGTTTAACTAAAGCAAAATAGTTTAGTGCCCATCACTGGAAAAGAGACGGCAGTGTACTTTAGATTCATCATACTCGTATCTATATGCATTTCCTTTGTCTAATCAAATTTAATTTGATCGTTCCAGGAAAAACTTAGCTATAGTAATATGAAATGTAATAATGATCGCTCTTCTACCAGTAGATTCTGTGCTTCCAGGGATAGCAGTTTCATCAGCAGCATTTTCATATTCTGTAACGAAATAAAAACGCAGTAGCTTCACATAAGCTAATCTCAACAAAGTAACGCAGAGTTTTGGCCAGCTGTAATATTATAACGAACAATTGCCTGTATCAGCTACATCTGGATAAGGCTGCTCACGATGCAGTCTAAAACTACAGAGCTTCTGGTGTTTTCACAATTCGTACTTATCGTCTATAAAACAATCGCAAATGCCTTTTTGCATCTCTACAGTGAATCTCCACGCCTGTGTACTTGTTAGCAGCATGCAAAGATCCAATGTATAAACCTACACACTTGTGCCGCTGTATACTTGAGATTAAGCAACATTTTACAAAAGCACAGAGTCAAATGGATAATGGGTGTCAACAAATATCAATCAATCAAACCTGCGATCAAACTGCGATCAACCTTGTCAGTGAAACGTATTTCCAACCAGATCCTCTTTTCTGTCCTACTTCTCTGAACAGCGTACATGGCGTTTATTGGAATACAATACGGAATACATGCGTGATGTCCTCCACTGGTTGCTACTCTCGCAACGCATTGTCTACCGGGTTGCCTCCATTGTCTGGAAATGTCAGCTTGGCTCCGCTCCCTTCTATCTGCGTGAGCTCTGTTCTCGTTCCTCTGTTCCACCTGGTCACCGCTCTCTTCGCTCTACCACCCGTGGTGATCTGTCTGTTCCTTTCGCACGCACCGCTACTATGCAGCAGCGCGCTTTCTCCGTTGTTGGTCCCACAATTTCGAATGGGCTTCCATCTGAGCTGCGGTCTCTTCCTCGAAACTCATCCACTGCTTTCTTCTCTGCTTTAAAGACTTCTCTTTCGCCGGGGTTGGGCTGGGAGCGCCTCTGAATAGATTCCTTGAAGGGGCGCTATATAAATGTTTGATTGATTGATTGATATCAGTGTGGTCATTCTTGGCCCTGGCTGTACAGTTGTCTGTATTAATATAAGGCACGGAACTGTTAGTTATAGTTTTCTTATCATCGTACCTCTTGCGGGCATCTTAGTTACTCGCAGTCGCGAATGCATCAGTAGCAAAACAGAATAACATATGTCTCAAAACAAATAATTCAAACAATTAAGTAGCGCCTCAGTAACAGCCTTGAACGTCAGCCGAGTGATCGCGATTGGAAGTTGTTCTACATCGAGACACCAGCTCAGTGTTTACGTATACGCGTTACAATTTTACATACTCGAATATAATTGTGTGAATTTCGATTCTTTAGTGAATACGTTTGTACCGCATTCAATTATTAACTTCAGCGGAGGTAGCCTATCTGATCTGAAAACCTCTGAAGATGCACAATCGATGGTCGCGTAAAGTGAAATCGTAGTTAAAATCCACTGAAGAAATCCGATAGAGAACGCAGAAGGTGAGCAATTAGCTCTGAATGGAATTAAAGAATTAAAGAATCGAAACAACCGATGCATCCTGACTCCGGTAGGCATGCAATGAAATGTAGTTTTATGTTCCACTAAATAAAGACGCATCATAAACTATAATTGTCATTAGCTGTGTTTGTGTCCTATACAACTCTGACCTCCGGAAAACCATATTGACTTAACATATTTTCTGTTATTAGATTGTCAGAAGCACTTATCTGAATAGGCGCTATAAAATATGCAAACAAATATTATTATCTAATCAAAAAAAATATTAAGCACATCACATAGTATGAAAAAAAATGTTAAAACCGATATCAAGCAGTATTCTTTGTTCAAACAAGACATTGTAAGCTTCAGATGACAACTGAAACTCAAAGCAATGAGACGAATACTTACCAAAGATATCGGCACTCGCCGGAAAGACATTGGCTGGACCTGAAGTGAACAAAATCTTCTGAGTTATCTATTACACCTAATAGGCCCAATCGCCAAATAAGCTGGTCTGTCTGACGCAGATTTTGTGGTTCGCTGATAATTTTAGAGATTTACATTTAAACCGTAGGCCTAATGTAACCAGTTATATATCTTCAATAGTGTTAGGGCCTACGCCTTTAGCTACACTTAGCTTTCCGTAGCCAGTGTTGTAGAAGTCGTTATTGTTTGTCTTTATTATTACAAAATAATGCTTTCTTTGCGACTCGGAAATTATTACAGAAATTCTACCAAGAAAATACGCGTCACTGTTTTCTTATTATAAGTTACACTTATAAACTAAAAGTGATCGGGAACAATTTTAAATATACTAGTATTTAAAATACTATTTTAAATACGACTTAAGAATTTTGTACTTTAATTTAGAGTGGAAGTATTTATAATTTTTCTTAAAATACCTTGGCCTATTTAGAGTATTTTCTATATTAAACTATAATGATGAAATACACTTTTGAATACTTTATTTTAAAATTTATAGCAAAGCAATATTGTACCCATTTAAGCCTGTAAGCCAGGTTAATGAGTTCAATATTGCTTTGTAATTAATTTTAATAATCATATATCAGACAGCTGCCTCTCTTTCCATGAGTTCAAGGGATTAGCTGAGCAATACCAATTCACAAGGAACATCTACAGCAGACATCTGTTCACGGTTTATTAATGCAGAATGATAATGATAGGGCCTAATTGAGAAACCACTGGTGCGAGTTAATCCAACGCTCCCAGTGTGTAAAATATAATCATGGCAGTGTTGTAGCAAATTAGAGTTTATTAATTATAATTGGACTATACAAGGAGTAATAACATCGGCATTCTCTATAGGCCTAACACAGGCCAATCGGACACAAACCTAATCTTTGTTATAGTTCGCTTGACTTACGAAAAATGGTAGATTGTAAATAAGAAAGTGTTTAACCAGCAATTTTAGGTGGAATCCTGTTGCTATAATTAAAATAAAAATGCTTCTGCTGTGTATTGAAACATCTGAAGGTAAGAAGTTTCACGTGTTCTCAGTGATTTTTGACAAAATACCAGATTTCACACAATACAGGTACACTAAGTTAGTTTTAATGCAGTTTTAATTCATTAAAACATTCCATTAATGCATTGCAGATTAGTGATTTACTAGTAAGGGGAACGGTAGTCAAGTGGCTGGTGTATTGGACTCTTCTCTGAGGGATCTCTCATTTCGCTGACAAGACGAAATCGTTTAATTGAGAAACATTTTCAGCAACTACTTATTATTAAGGTAAATTCCTAATTAACCAATAACATAACATAACATAACATAACAAGGGTTTTAAGTGGTTCAGAAGACGTGTGGTCTGTGTTAGAACCACTGCAAATTAACCTGGAACGCTTAATAGCCCAACTTTCCTAGCTTCTTCTTAAAAGCTGTTATAGTGTCCACTGAGACAGTAGCCTACTATCTTCCAAACCATTTTACAGGTCTACAACTCTTGCACTAAAGAATTTCTGCCCTAATGTTCCCTTCGGCCTCTTAAATAATTTATACCTGTGTCCCCGAGTTGCCTTGTTGGGTGCTAATTCAAAGAACCTCTCCCATTGCAGTGCTTCCTTTCCAGTGATAATCTTATAAGCTTCGATTAGATCTCCTCTGCTCCTCCTTCTCTCCAATGTTGTTAGTCGACACCTTTTCAGCCTTTCCTCATAACTCAAGTTCTTGTAGCCCCAAATCATTTTTGTCGCTCTTCTTTGCACTTTCTCCAGTTTTTCAATGTCCTGTTTCAAGTATGGATTCCATACCTGGATACAGCATTCCAACTGTGGCCTAACCAGTGACTTGTACAACCTCAGTATTGTATCCTTGTCTCTAGTGACTATTGTCCTTCTTATCATACCTAAAGTTGAGTTTGCCTTTTTCGATGCTTCGGCACATTGCCTTGAAGGTTTTGCACTCTTGTGCGTAATCACTCCCAAGTCCCTTTCTTCCTCACTCACTTCAATACCTTACCCCCCATTACATATGAAACTCGTTGTTTCTCTTCCCCATATGCATCACTGAGCACTTTTCCAAATTAAAGAGCATTTGCCAATCCTGCGACCATCTGAACATTCTTCTTAGATCTTCCCGCAGTATCTCCGCTTCTTCTTCATCATCCACTGCTGTACATAGTTTTGTATCATCCGCAAACTTAGAAATTTTTGAAAAAATCCCATCGTCGTCTATGTCATTAATAAAAAGTAGTAACAGCAGTGGTCCAAGCACTGATCCTTGTGGCACTCCACTTAGCACTGTCGTCCAGTTAGAGTGTTTGTCTGCTATGCCCACCTTTTGTCTTCTGCCTGATAGCCAGTTTTGAATCCATGTTAGTACTTGCCCTCTAATCCCACTTGCTCGCAACTTTTTGCCAGCCTTACATGAGGTACTTTGTCAAATGCCTTGGCAAAATGTAAGTATATTACATCTACATGTTTTCCCGTGTCTATCCTCTCATAGACCTCCTCAAAGAACTCCAACAGATTTGTCAAACACGAACGGTCTTTGGTAAATTGATGTTGACTGTCATTTATGATATCATGCTCATTCAAATGTTCCACTATATTATCCTTAATAATTCTCTCCATGACCTTGCACACCACACTGGTTAAACTGACTGGTCTGTAGTTCCCTGGTTCGCTTCTATTTCCCTTTTTAAACAATGGCACTATAAGTGCATCCTTCCATTCTCGTGGTACTTCTCCAGTCTGCATTGATTTATTGAAGATCTGGGCTAACACCTCTCCAATTTCTAACCTCATGTAACGACTCTACGGTCCCTTATTTGGCTATTCTATCTTAGGGACGGGCGTTGATCATACACCCCGTTACTTTGGTTAATTCACAGCTCTGAGCCCCCATCATATATTAATGAATCATTCTGTCTATAGCAAAATCAAGTAAGGAAGACTGTTCTTGATATTTAAATATATATATAATAATGTCAAAGTTCGTATGAATGTTAAGTCGCAGAGTTTAAATACCCAGCAGTAAAGTTCTATTAATAAGATCTAATTTATCCTACCTAAACCAGCACAGTTATTATTATCTAATTAACTGTTATGATTTACGAGTTACCCTCCCGCGATGAGGATGCATCTTCATAGTTCGATGAGGAGATTGTTTCATAAGAGTTTCGATTTCCTTTCTCTGTTGGCGTTAGTTGTAGTTGAAGCGTGTAAATGTTTCACTCGATGAATCCCATTGTATCGTAGATTGCCGACGCTCTGTCGTTTTCATAGGAAAGTCTTTCAAAGTTCGCTCGAAATAACAATAACTCGAACAGCGATTGTTCGCCTTATCAGTCCGAATCAATTTATACCAAACTTGTTCGGAAGTTCGCGGTAATGATTCGCTACTAACTTCGTAAACGTTCGTTTAGTTCCAACGCCGACTTTACGTTCGATATAAGATAATCGATCTACTTCGTTCGATTATATATTCATAGCTTGGCTATCGCCACAATTCGACAAACGTTCGCGAGTTGCTCACCACTCGACTCAACAAACTGAATTAACTTCTTCAGCGTTTTCTGCACTCAGTACGCTCAATTCGGGAGTCAATTACTATACCGTCTTACGCCATCGACCGTTCATGACAAGACCGGCATTACCCCTCTCCTTCTTCGGTTTTAAACATCTCACGGCGCATGTCCAGCAGACGACCGTCCAACTGACCAGTACATTACGAAACGACCAATCACGTCTTGCCAACTGGTAGGTAACGTCTTTAAACCTCTAAACTGCCCCACTAAACTTATGTTGTCTTTCACATCCTAAAGTGCTGGTTATTTGTGCTGGTTTTCTTAATTAATTAACTACCAATTACAATTCCCCCTCCACTCAAACAAATACTATATTCAACACACCTTAACTTAACTATTCTATCTGGTCAATAATCATCTAATAAGTGTATTTGTGTGTTCAGAGGAATATACTCATTACAACATGCTCTCTCACAGATAAAATTTGTTTACAAATTTTAAAACTATATCCTTCAATAACACACATATCACTTATCTAATTAACATATATATATAAAACACAGTAATTCTATATTTGCTAAAGACACTTTCATTTTATCACTACGTCTTCTAACTACCTAAAAGTGTCGTCAACATTTTCACTTAACTATCAACAATCCATTCATAAATTCTATTAATTATCTTCACCTTACCTATTTACCTGTTACTTACTCGCTTACATTTCTATTTACACATCAACACACACACCCACAAAAGTTAATTACTACTAGAGAATAGCTTCATTTAACCTCAAAGTTTCTATTGTTAAAGTCTACTTCTTACCTATATTTCTAAATTAAGTCATCTATTTAGAACACTACTAGTTAACACTACAATGTTCCATAAACACTTAACTAATACCACCTCCCTTCTACGTTGCTCATCTCTATTACATGCCCACCATATGATATCGTGGGATCCCTTTCTGACGATTAAATTCACCACCTATCCTCCAATTCGGACTGTTGCTATCAACTGACTCATCATCACTAACATTTCTCTCGTTATTTCCTCTATAACTTCTATTCCTCTCCCAATCTATATCTCTCCTGTCCTTACACCACCTTCTTCTGGTCCATGGCCCACCTTTCCACTTATCTGTTGGACAATATCTCAGTGTGCCACTCTGAATTTCCTCCCTTGACTTTCTCCAATTAAAATTCTCCCTTTCAACTGGAATATGATTGTCACGTGGAGACCTAATTACTCGATTATTCCTCAAATCGGCTCTGTCCTTCCTCTCATAATACCACCCGTTATTTCCATATTTTCTTCTGTCTGTATTCCAAAATGTTTTGGTACCTCTCTTATCATCACTATATGGTTCTGGGACACATTTAATTTTTCCGTGCCTTTTCTGTTGTACACATTCACTGTCTAATTTTGCTGAACACCCATTAATATCAACACATCTCATCTTAACTGAAGAATGAGCTTTACCTTCATTTAAATAGTCTGAAGAATTCCTTTCTTGATTCTTTGAATATCGCCAGTTATTTCCACACCTCGGTTTCATTTTCTCAATTTCGTCTGACTCTGCTTTGAGATCAGGCATGACGCTACATTTCAACGTTTTATCACTCCGCCGTGCACTATTTACTAAATTCGCACGTGGATCACGCCCAGCTGCCTCGCTCAGACCCAAGCTGCTGGCCTCATTTAAATTAGCCGGCTCAAGCAGATCTTTCGGCGCGTAATTTACTACAGCCTTGACTCCCGCCATGACGTCATTTGTCTGTGTTCCTACACTCATTTCAATGTGTTTCGGCTGTCTCTCGCCTCTTGAGAATCTGTTTCTGTCATATAGAATTGGCCCCATAATTAGGTCAACAATGAGAGTATCAATTACTAAAGCTTCGGTCCTTCCCGTATATTCCTTCCCGGCAATTTCTATCATAGCTGTCGGATACAATATTTTGGTTCCATTTGTAAATGTACATTCCCTACTTCGGCCTGTATACTGATTCGCCTTTACTAATTCTTTCTTAACAGCAACATACGTAGAACCCGTGTCATAAATCGCCTTTATTTCTTTGTCGTTAACCGACATTCCGTGGACATAACTCTCGCTATTTAGGTCCACTCCTTCCGTAAAATAACATGCAATCGTATCTCCACGACTTACATTTTCATCTTCCTCCTCGTTCACACATTGCATCATAGCAATTTTATGTGTTCCGTTGGGCTGTTCAACTCTATCACTTCTATTCTTAGTACCATCTCCTCGTCTCATTTCTCGGAATCTCCAATCATTTCTGAATTGGTTCCTATCTCTATTATCTCTGTATTCTTTACCCCTAAACTGGGTTCCTCTCTGTTCCTCTTTATCCCAATATTGCTTTGCTTCCTCCTGAGCTACAACTTGTTTCTCGCTATGTCTCTGTTCGGCTTCCCTATTGAAATTCTTTTGGCTACCATTCTTATTCTTGTTTATGTTCATTCCTCTTCTTTCATCTTCTTCCTGAGCTTCTACATAGTTTTGTGCATGTGTTATCATCTCACTGAGATTCAATTTTCCCTTTTCTTTCAGGAACTTTCGTAAATCATTATCACAAGTAATAAAGAATTGATCCCTGAGTAGGCCTATTAGTGACTCCAACCCTTCATAATTCTGCTCCATACCTGACATTTCTGTCCACTTTCTGAGATACCTCTTAAGTCTCTCTATAAACTGTCCTACAGTTTCGTTTCTTTCTCTCCTTTCCAGTTTAAATTTTCGGCGGTACCCGCCCTCAGTTAGACAAAATCTCCTCAAAAGTTCACACTTGAGCTTTTCATAATCTTGAGCCTCCTCAGCATCCATTCGCTGATATACTTCTAACGCACGAGACTCAAGAGAACGTGCCAACGTCAAAGCCCAAAGTTCTTTCGGTACTGAGTAAGCTAAGCATGTCCTCTCAAACCTGAGTAAGTATGCATCTAGACAGTCTTTGTCTTCTCGAAACATTGGCATTTTAACATATTTGGCACTATTATTTTGCCCTGTACTTCCTCTATCCATCCCATTGGTTGTCCTCTCTTCCTGTCTATTATCGTACATCATTCTCATTTCCATTTCTTTCAGGCGGATTTCCTTTTGAGTCTCAGTCTCTAGCCTCTTTTGTTCCGCCTCTCGTTCCATCCTCTTTTGTTCCGCCTCAAGTTCCATTTTCTTTTGTTCCGTGGCCGCCTCTCGTTCCATCCTCTTTTGTTCCGCCTCAAGTTCCATTTTTCTCATCTCGTTCTGTCGTACCTTCTCCTCATTTTCCTCCTGTCTTATCTTTTCATTCTTACTCTCCTCTTGTCTGGCTTTTACGAATTCCTTAAGATCTGGACCTTTAAGTTCAAGCTCTTTTCCAAGGGCAATCCACCTCTGATACTCGGTTGTCATTTTCAAACGGTCAGTGGTGGTTCTTCGGCGATATATATATTTCGCTTCCACACGCTGTATAAACTTTCACAGTTTATTATCAAACTCCAAAATCACCTTGACCTGGCCTATTCTAATCCTATAGCAACCAGCGTTAACTGTCAATCAATATCACCTGACCTTATCTTGACCAATAAGGAGTTAGTTATTTGATTATGTATCACGTCACTACTACTAATGATGACCGGAACTACTTTTCTACGAAATATTCTATTGACTCGTTCCTACAGGTAATTTCTCTAATTCTCTAATTCTACGAGAGGTCCTGAGATTAATTTCAATCCCACGGACGTAGACCCCAGTTTTGTAACGACTCTACGGTCCCTTATTTGGCTATTCTATCTTAGGGACGGGCGTTGATCATACACCCCGTTACTTTGGTTAATTCACAGCTCTGAGCCCCCATCATATATTAATGAATCATTCTGTCTATAGCAAAATCAAGTAAGGAAGACTGTTCTTGATATTTAAATATATATATAATAATGTCAAAGTTCGTATGAATGTTAAGTCGCAGAGTTTAAATACCCAGCATTAATAAGATCTAATTTATCCTACCTAAACCAGCACAGTTATTATTATCTAATTAACTGTTATGATTTACGAGTTACCCTCCCGCGATGAGGATGCATCTTCATAGTTCGATGAGGAGATTGTTTCATAAGAGTTTCGATTTCCTTTCTCTGTTGGCGTTAGTTGTAGTTGAAGCGTGTAAATGTTTCACTCGATGAATCCCATTGTATCGTAGATTGCCGACGCTCTGTCGTTTTCATAGGAAAGTCTTTCAAAGTTCGCTCGAAATAACAATAACTCGAACAGCGATTGTTCGCCTTATCAGTCCGAATCAATTTATACCAAACTTGTTCGGAAGTTCGCGGTAATGATTCGCTACTAACTTCGTAAACGTTCGTTTAGTTCCAACGCCGACTTTACGTTCGATATAAGATAATCGATCTACTTCGTTCGATTATATATTCATAGCTTGGCTATCGCCACAATTCGACAAACGTTCGCGAGTTGCTCACCACTCGACTCAACAAACTGAATTAACTTCTTCAGCGTTTTCTGCACTCAGTACGCTCAATTCGGGAGTCAATTACTATACCGTCTTACGCCATCGACCGTTCATGACAAGACCGGCATTACCCCTCTCCTTCTTCGGTTTTAAACATCTCACGGCGCATGTCCAGCAGACGACCGTCCAACTGACCAGTACATTACGAAACGACCAATCACGTCTTGCCAACTGGTAGGTAACGTCTTTAAACCTCTAAACTGCCCCACTAAACTTATGTTGTCTTTCACATCCTAAAGTGCTGGTTATTTGTGCTGGTTTTCTTAATTAATTAACTACCAATTACAATTCCCCCTCCACTCAAACAAATACTATATTCAACACACCTTAACTTAACTATTCTATCTGGTCAATAATCATCTAATAAGTGTATTTGTGTGTTCAGAGGAATATACTCATTACACCTCACTTCATGTAAGAATTTTGGATGGAGTTCATCTATGCCTGGACTCTTGTAAGTTTTTAGCCTTTTCAGTTTTTTCACCACATTTTCCTTAGTAAACATTACCTGCGTTAATCCATGATCACTACAGTCTGTTTGCTTAGGTTCTGGGATATTTCCTAATTCTTCTAAAGTAAACACTGAGCTGAAATATTTATTGAGTAATTCAGCAGCTTCCACATCATCCACAATAACAGCTCCCTTTCCATCTTCCTTTTTCAATGGCCCTATCCTGTCTTTCCTTGTCTGCTTACTTCTGACATAGTTGTAAAAACTCTTACTATCCTCCTTTACATTCCTCGATAACTTCTGCTCAAAGCTTTTAATTGCTTTTTTGTTTGCATTATTGCAGGTATTTCTTTTATGCACGTACTTGCTTCCTAAATTCTCCAGTCTGGAAACCCTCTCATGATCCAAATCCAGTCCATTCTTTGTTTCTTCCTTCAACTTCTGAAAATTCTTCCATGCTTTGTTATTTGCCCTTCTTTTTCTTTGAACCTCACGTGTTACCCAAGGCCTTTTCTTATTGGTTCTTTTGTGCTTCGGTATGTTTTCCTCAATAATTTCTCTCAAAAGCTCCCTAAACTTCTTTCAAGCATCATTCACTCCCATGCCCTTTATTTCACTTACCATATCCTTTTCCTGCAACCTTTTCCTCACTATCTCATAATCTGCTTTAAAGAAGTTTGGTTTTTTGACATAGGCTTTGACTTCCTGGGTCTGCTCCATGACTAATTCCCATCTGATAACCTGATGACCACTAGTGCTAAAATGCTCCCACACACTCACATTCTCTACCATATTTTCATCCGATGTTATCACTAAGTCCAAAATATTGTCTCCTCTGGTTGGCTCCATAACATGTTGTTGCATAAAGCTGGAATCAATAAATCCAAGAATATCCTGTCTTTTTCTCTCTCCCCTTCCAATTTTTCCCAATCAATATGGTAGTTGAAGTCTCCCATAATCAAGGATGTTTCCTTATTAGCCATTTCCAGTAGTTTGCACATCCCTTGATCAGCTTCTTCGGTGGCATCTGGTACCCTGTAGCAAACTCTCACGAGCAGCTTAGTCCTGTTAAGTTGAATTTCACACCACACACTCTCTTTGAAGGTCTCATTGCTCAAATCACATCTCTCAATTGGATTAATATTACTCTTAACATATACCAGAACCCGTCCAGCCCCATGTCCAACTGATTTCTGGTTAGCTCGATCCTTTCTAAATAAGCTGTATCCATCTAGAGCTAGTTCACTATCTGCGATTTCCGGTTTTGTCCATGACTCTGCTATTCCAATTATTATAAAGATTGCTTAACTCAAACACCTTTTTGTCGCTGTTGAGGTGTAGGCCTAAAGCATCAAGTTGATTTGGTAAGATTATTTGGGATAAACTTTGACTTAAAGTAATTTGTAATTAGTATTTAAATACTTTCCAAAAACGAGAATTTTATACTTGTACTATAATACTAATAAAAAACAGTATACTTGTACTAGCATTTTAAATAATTTCGTGATCAAGTATTTATACTTGTACTCAAATTACTTTAAAAAGTATTTTCCGCATCACTGTAGACTAATCATAACGTGATCTCCGGATTTATTCACCGGTCAAAAGAGATTAGCAGTGGGAAATCCGTCAATGCAAAATCCGTGTCTAGTGCAAAGGGTCTAGTGCAAAGGTTAAGCATGTAGACAGACAGACAAATGTTCACATCTATCAAAGTAAATTGTCAATGATATTGGAAAAATGTCATGACGAACTTGTCGTTCTTTAGAACACTAACAAGGCAGGCGATATGAGCTCCTTAAAATACGTTATATTAATGTCCAAAAAAGAAACAGAAAGGCGCTAAGTAAATACAGAAATAATGTGAAAGAACAAAAAAGTTTTGTCCTACTAACAAGGCCACACGCGAACTGTAAAGCTGACATCCGTGACATTGGGTAACTTGACATTATTTCCTCTCGCGACGCATGTCGCCTGAATCGGACCAGTGTCCTTAGCATGCAACGGGTAAAAAACTACCGAAGCGACTTTCGGCGTCTTCCAAGTAGTCATTTTGCCATTAACCACAAAATCGAAGTCGGCCAATTGAACGCTCTTCAACCGGCAACTCATGTAGGTACGGGTGTAGATGGTTCGACCTGGCTTGTCGCAAGGCTCATCGCCGCATAGTATGATTACACCTGTCCAGAAAGATACACAGCGATCATGTGAAGTCATTTCGATTGTGAAACTGTGACGTTAAAATAACTCAGCCAGCTGCTAAGATTTTAAATTGTTTTCGCCGGACCTGTAGTACACACCTGAGTTTCGCTAAAAGGGGACAATCAATTTCGGTTCTACTGAGAGTCGGCTCCAATGTGCGACTTGTAGAGGAGCGCAGTGCTTCGGATTTTCTAACACTGAAGACAAAGTTACCCTTATATTTAACCGAACATGCATACAAACATACCTACAAAATACTGCTCTCGTAAGAAAGAACTACGCATCTGCAAAAATTTGATTTTTAGATAAATGCAAAAAAACAAAACCTGCTCGCTGCCAAGTAGATCCTCTATTCATATTCTTTTTTGCTTTTAACCAACATATGTAACAAAAAGCTACAATTTTAAGGGAAACTGAATTTTGAATAGTTTTCCCATAAATATTTAAAATATCAGTTAATTTGTTTTTACTTAGCTTTGAAGACCGACGAAATAACCCAATGGAGTATCTGCCTGGCGATACATCCACTTCTTGAGAGTCGGACAACCCCACTAAATGTTGGTTATATGGACGATTTTACTCTTGCTGGACCGATGTAGTTGAGTGAGTTTGACAGAGAAACACGCGCCCATGTTTTATGGTATACAGCTGAATAGAGCCAAATGCGACGCATCCGTTACAGGATATAATAAAGCAAGCAAGAATCAGGCCGTCGTCGAGTTTACAGATGTGGCCGTTGAAGATCTAACATTGCTGACAGCACCGCTACTGCCAGGCAGGGTTGTCGATAAATCCATTTAGAAAAAGATTAAAGATCTGGAGAAAGTCATCACAAGGCTTGACACGCTTCAGCCACACGACTCATTCACCATGTTGAGGAGCATGTTAAGCATACTGAAGCTCCTATACACATTAAGAACATCAGCCTGATTCTTATACAAAGGACTTCTATACAGACTTGTTGTCCTCGAGAGTACACTCGAGTTCGTTTTTAAAAGTCTTGGTCTTTGTCTTGAAACCAAAAGTCTTTGTCTTGGTCTTGGTCTTGAGGTTAAAAGTCTTGGTCTTGGTCTTGAGGTTCAAAGTCTTGGTCAAGACCAAGACCGGCTGTCAATATGAACAGTCATTTAACAAAACTCAAGAATATAAAAATTTATCAAGCCTGTTAGCATCATAGCCTACGACAAATACCTACGGACGGATGCAAGTCTTGTTGGTCAGGAAAACCTATTGGCAGCAGCAACTAAGTTATGCTGTGTCTGGAGACCTGCCGAGACTTTTCTGAAGCCAGACGGTCTGATAAACCATGGGAGGATTTCAAAAAGGCTCACGATTTGTACATCCAGTGCTTGAAAAGCTACTGTGTGTGCCAATGACTTCAGCACCTATGAAAAGTATTTTTTCACATGGCGGAATTTTTATAAGGCCCACAAGGCACGTCTTGGTCAGAACAATCTGTGCGAATTGGTTTTATAACATACAAAAGGCATTTGGAATAACATTTTGCATTAAGGACTTTTGTAAATACGAATTCGGAATTCTGTGCAGTCTGCATTTGAAGTTAATTTGCCTGAATAATACAAAAGACTCATGTTTTCATTAACATAGCGAGTAGTTCGACTCGACTTTGTTTTGTAAGGAAAAGAAGTCTTGGACTGAATGTGATTTTTTGGGTCTTGGTCTTGGTCTCGACGTTCAAAGTCTTGGTCTTGGTCTTGGTCTCGAGGTTCAAAGTCTTGGTCTTGAGGTTTAAGGTCTTGACAACAAGACTGCTTCTATATGACTTCGACGAAGTCTTGAGAACAGGACTGTGTGGCCTTCTCAAAATCCATAAGAGCGACGATCAATGGATCCAGGCAGTTTTGCCTGTGAGAAACAGTGGTCTTGGCATTCATAGTGCCGATATGCTGGCAACTTCCGCCTTTTTGGCATCAGCCGCTGGCACGCGAAGCCTTCAAGACCAACTGCTACACGATGTAACGTTCACATATCCATTGGTAGAGAATGTTCGAGTTCGTGGTCTTCAAGATCGAACGCAACTCCTCCCATCGAAAAAAAGTCTCATAATATACAAAGAGAATGGGACAGCGCATGATCTCGCATGCACTTATAGGTCTGTCAGAAAGAGCTAATGATTTTGCTGTTAAAGCCAGATTGTTAGCCATGCAACTGCCACACTCAGGAGACTGATTTAATTTCACTTCCCATAACAACAGCAGGATTACGGATGTCAGGAGAGGTACTAAGAATACCAGCCGGCATTCACCTGCGTACTGCGTTATGTGAAACACACGTGCAAATGTGGTGCCATAGTAGAACCCAATGGTCATCACAGATTCTCTTGCATCAAAGGATCGGGAAGACAACAACGACATGGCATGATCAGTGACGTGATTTGGCGGGTTTTCACCAGAGCCAAAATACTGGTCATCAAAGAGCCCAATGGCCCTCCAGATTTGATGGCAAAAGGTCTGATGGAGTCACCATTATAGCTTGGTCCAGAGGTTGTTGCTTGGCGTGGGATGTCACGGTGCCGGATGCATTCGCAGCATCATACGAGCAATTACTATCGCAAAACGCCGACTGACTAACCCAAGCAGAAATATTATGACCATGTTTGGGCTTGATCGCGGCGGTAAGGCTGCTAACAGCTTCGGCCAAGATTACACGTAGCCTAGGCTATATAGCTAAAGTTTGTCTTACCACATCCCACTATCTTTCGCTGTCCTTCTTCACCTGTCTCTGACACTATCTCTCCCTCAAACTCCTAAGTTAACACTACAAAAATATCAATTCTGGGATACAAACAATTATGCATACATCATACATACATACATACATACATACATTAGGGTGGTCCTTATTTTTGAAAGTCTGATTTCACAATGAGGCACCCTGTGCTTTTGTTTCTACTGATGAAGAAAAAATTCAGAAAAAATTTGAAGAGGATCTGACAATATTTAGAGGTTGCTACCAGATGCTAAAGTTTAAGCCTATGCCACGAGGAATTCATTTAGACTAGCCATTGCAATTTTCTTAATTGAACTGATGTTAGCAGGTGAGAAAATTGCAAAGTGACATACAGTTGTGTGTGTAATTCATTATTGAACACTATAAATGACTTCTAGCAATTAGTATACCCTAATAGTACTCATGTTTATTTATTTATTTGATAAACAAACGTAGAAATAAATTATTTATTTTTTCAAACTCAGTGGTCTTTTAGGGTTTTTCTTTGACTAACAAAGTAAGCAGTATACTTTTTAAGAAACCCAATATGAAAGAAAATGGTTGCCAAATGCATTATGGAAAAGATGTCAATAAGTAAGCAAGCAGTAAGTAGTTATTAATCAAATTATAGTTATATCATTGTGTTGGAGCATAGGCTGCACAAGGATATGTTGTGGCATGCATGTTGCCATCACATACTTAAAATAATGTTGGAGGCAGTGGTCATGCTTTCTCTTGGTCCATCCAAAGGTCCAGACATAATGATTATCAGAGATTCCAGAGAAACTGGCGACTTATAGACCGATCAAAATAGAACACAGTGACATCCGATGAATTTTTACAAGAAACAATTTCCTGTCAAAAACTTTTGGAGCTGACCATCACTTTCTTCGGCGGCGTTTATTCCAGGGCATACCATTCAGAGCACCAGCTGAGCTGCATAGAACAAAGTGGATGGCCAAGAGTATTTATAGTCTTAAGATTTGGATGTTCAAGAGACAGTTCAAGTTGACAAGAAGGGAAGAAAAGGGGATAGCTGACATCTGCTTGTTCACAGTAATGCCGTATGTCAAAGTCTGGTTTCAAGCATCATATGCACCATTGGCTCCTCGAATAGACCTGGAGCTCTTGAAGGACATTGACAGATTGATAAACGAGGAGAAAAATTGTGCAGATGCAGAGGTTGCAATGAAGACATTTCCGGTTCACTTCTGGTATCTGTCGGAGGAATTGGAGACTTTTGCGTTCTTTGATGATGGGGTCTCCATTGATTTATCAAGCGCCATATGGCTGCTCCTCTGGACAAAACTGGCATCGAACATCCACTAAAGAGAATACCAGGTAACCTCTGATCAGCTGGAAGCAACTGGAAAATTTTATCACGGAAAACACTAGAAGATTCTTCAGCATTACATGCATTCCAGCAAGGTTCATCCAACAAGATGTTAATACTTGGCCAAACGATGAGAACTACAAGTTAGCCAAGGCCACTGCCACCTCAGTAAGAGATGTGAAATACATAGCAGAGCGTGGAGTGGCACTCATGGACGAGTATAACAAGCTTCAAACAAATAATGAGGATCATAAGCAGTTTCTGGAATATCGTCACAGATATCCAGACAGGAACAAAGACACTGATTCATTAATACATTAAGTAGTAATTGGAACTAAACATTTTAATGTTCACTTGTGTGTCTTGACCCAAATAGTAAATACTACCGTCCACCACTGCCCACCAGAATTTGTTTTGAACTTGTGCATAAGAATAGTAGGCCTATACAATATTCTATGTATTGTGTGCGTTTTTACAATATATTTGATATAATTATGTTATGTCCGGTAGCAACCTCTAAAACTCATAAAATCTTCACAAACTTTTCAGTATTATTATTTTTGTACCTAAACCTAAAAGTTTGGAGGGTGCCTCGTTTAAAATTCCCTCAACAAATTTTTTACATGGAGCTAAGGACCACCCTAACATACATACATACATACATACATACATACATACATACATACATACATACATGCATACATACATACATACATACATACATACATACATACATACATACATACACGATTCATGCAGATATATCCATACATATATGCATACATTCATAGATAAATGGGCCTACTTTACATACAGCACACATAAATTATATACAATGTATGTCATATACACCAAGACGCATGTATACCTACATACCTATAAGACAAAGCTATAATTAGTGAGTTGTAAGTAAGTAAGTATATTCCAGATATGCAATTACATGACTGTAACTTGGGGAATAGAATGTTAAGGAAACTTTCTACAAAATATAATTATTTATAATTAACGATATAGTGTCAAAACCTCAGACACACGTTACAGTATTATAAGGTTAAGGGCGATGAGAATAATATTAATAATAGGTGAAAGATTCAGGCGCGATTATTTTCATTTTATGTCTTTGACCTGATTACTGAATTAAGCCAATGTCAGTTCTAATGAATAGCCATCGATTGCGCCGAGGAATTGTGCCCGAATCACTTATAATTTCAAGTTAAATGAATTATTGTAAACTGCGGTTTTCCTTACCAGGAGGAATAGTAAAATTGTCCTTTATGAATTTAAGGTCATATGGGACAGCGTCGTACTCTGCAAACAAACAGACAAATGGCCACCCCATTGTCAGTAGTTCCACGTGTTGTCGGCATGTGATTTGTTAATATAATCAACACCAATGTCAAGACCAATACTACTACTTTAACAGTACCAATAGGTTATTGGATATCTTCTGTAGCCTGCCTATACGGTTTCTCTGTCGGATTTTAACCTTGCTTGGATTACGAGTTCTTATTGCGACCACACTCGATGTGCCAATTGACTGGTGTTTGGACATCTTATAACAGCGCCCACAGAAGTACTAACAATAGGTCAAAAACCCTTAAAAAGGGTAGGTTTTCCAATACCAATATCAGTATCATGCATATCACATTTAAAGTTTCTACGCTTAGGCCGTAATTCTATATATTGTTTCTTTTACCTGTTGGTCATATAACTTGATCGATGTTACCGTTCAAAGTTTTGACTGTGCTGCCATTTACTTGTATTACGATAAATGTTAACTAGGTGGCCCTGCTAAGCGGGATCAATATCCATTTTGGGTCTTCTCTTGTTGCCAAAGTTCAAACTTTTATGTTGTATTTTCCTTGTACTTCAAAAATGGCTTCAATAAAAGGATTGATTGATTGCAATTCTATTTATTACAACCGAAAGTCAACCATTTCCACCAATATCAATAAGTCCAGAAACACCAATTAGGAAGACCAATATCAATAAGTTTACCGATACTAATACTAATATCGTTTAGCAGCAATAATACCAATAGGTCTACCAATACCGATAGGTTTACTTATGCTGTTACGAATACTAATATCTGGAAATATTAATTACCAATAGTGGTACTAATGCCATTAGATCTACTAGTAGCTGTAACCAATGCCATTACCAATATCGGTCCCAATTGCTTCTTCCAACACTTATACGATAAAGCTAATCGAATGACTTCTACAGCGCTGTTATCATAATACAAAATGTAAAAATAGATGATCGTATCAAGAAGGACGGTCGAAATCGTCCAATATCAATTCTAGTACCAGCACCAATGTTAAAACTAATATCGGTACAAATCCCAGTTCTCGATTATCAGTTCTTTACCAGTGTCTGGTAACATCGCCGTTGGAATTCGTGTGTGTCTGATTCATTCATTCATAAATTTATATAGCGCCACTTCAAGGGAACTACTCAGAGGCGCTCCCGACTCCAGCACAGCGATAAAGAGCAGTTTTCAGGCGGTCATAGAAGGTACCAGAGGAAGACCTAGGATGCAGGCGCAGCTCAGGAGGAAGGCCATTCCATGGATGCATTCATAAATTAATTGTGTATGTCTTACTTACTATGCCTCTGCTTAGCAGTCCTTATCATTTTATACAATGACTACTACAACTTTGAGTTCTGTTATTTCCCTAATTACATTAAACGCGTTTCTGAGATGCGGCAAAATTATATTACATACTAGTCATCACCGGCTTCAAAACGAAGTCGTCACGGAAGGCGCAAATGATACTAATGTTTCGTATTTTCTGAAATGTGCCAACTAGGCCGTTGGTGTTGCACTGTATCGACTTTCTCCCGACATCTTCCTCTCTCAACACATACATGGACGGGTATCCTTCGACTTTCACATAGCCATTGATCAGCAGAGTGAACGTCATTTTGTCTAGCAGAATCATATGTTGGTAGTAGCATGAGACTTCATCTCCAAATCTCATCGTTTCATTGTCCTGGCAAACTTTGCCATTGCACAATACCTCGATTTCGAGAAGTGGGTCTACAAGTAAGTTTGCATAGCATTATTTTCATTACTTAGCATAAATGTTACATTCATTAACGTGGAACATGGGTCATAGCTGTCATCGGGTATTGGTCAACGGTCATCAATTCGAGATAACAGAGCAATTTAAAGTAGAAAGCATGAGAAATTCTGTTTACGTTATGTGTGTTTGTATGTATGTTTTCAGGCTGTTGTTGTTAATAATAATAATAATAATATTTATTCTTTAATTAAGCACCTGCAAACGCACTGCGCTGTACATGTACATGTTATGCGATAAACCTTAACTACTAACAGAACAGACAGCCTGCAATAGATGATGTAGATGATGTGTAGTTTGTACTGTGTATAAGGACTTGGATAAGTTCCACACCATCAAGAATTGACCGGAAACTGTAATAGTGCATGAGTGGCGAAAAGTCTTTGTCATGAAGAGCGCCAACAATAATATAATTATTTTACTATTTATTTATTATAAATAACACGAAGAATGTTGAGTAGGCCCTATTTCTATAGCTCTATATTTAACATCTAAGCCTACAGTGGCTATTATTCAAGATGGCCACTTATTTCCTGAAACAACAATAATAATCTTTCGTGTTCTCTCAAATCTGTCAGCCTTGCACTTTATCCAGTGTGGTCCAACATCTTCCTTTCACAACGCATGCATACGTAGTTGTCGTACGACTTTCACATAGTTACCGATAAGCAGAGTGAACATCATTTTGTCTTGCAGAAACGTGGGTTCGAAGTAGTAAGATATTTCATCTCAAAATCTCATGATTTCATCGTTAGTTGCAATATTTAGCAAATTCGTTAATATATCGACGAGGAACATTGGTCATAGCTGTCATTGATAAATGGTAATTTGTCCGAGATTACAGAAGTAGAAGCATGAGAATCACTGTTTACTCACTTTACTGCATGTGTATTTGTCTGTATGTTTGTATATAGTCATAGATGACGTATTGTTTGTATTGCATATACCTGTATTGCATATACATATACAGGAATGATGAGCCAGGCAACTGAGACCCTGCAGGCTTGGATGTCATCGAATCGCTTACGGCTCAATTCGGCCAAGACTCAGCTAATCTGGCTTGGCACCCGTCAGCAGCTCGCAAAGATAGACTTTGGATCCCTTGCCAAGGAATGCCCACATTTTACCTTCCTAGCTTCAGTCCGAGACTTAGGAGTCACCTTAGACCAGGAGCTTGCATTTGCTCAACATATTAATCTTCTCTGCCCCAGCTGTTACTACCAGCTGCGACAGCTCAGGGTCATATCTCGCTCCCTCTCTCCTAGTTCCGCATCTACACTTGTCCATGCTTTTGTGGTCGCCCGCCTCGATTACTGTAGCGCCATATATGATGGGCTCCCAACCTGCCGATTGAGGTACCTCAATCGGGTCCTGCGCACCGCTGCCCGGCTGGTGGGTGGCACCCCCAAATTTGGCCGGGTCTCGGAGTACATGCGGGAGATACTCCACTGGCTCCCCTACCCGCAGCGCATTGCTTATTGGGTATCTGCTTTGACTCAGCGGGCTTGGCTCCCCCTTACCTCCGGGATCTTTGCTGTTCCACTGTGGCTGTCCAGCGTCGTGGCTCACTTCGCTCTGCAGCGCAGGCTGAGCTCCTTGTCCCCCGCGCACGAACTGCTATCCGGCAACACCGTGCCTTCTCTGTCTCTGGCCCAGCTACCTGTAATGGGCTTCCAGTAGCGCTGCGACTGACCCCGATTGATTGCTCTTCCCTGTTCCATTCTTGCCTTAAAACTGTCTTTTTTGACCGGGGTTGGACTGGAGCGCTCATGAGTAGATGACCTTGAAGGGGCGCTACATAAGACCTCTGTAATAATAATAACTAATAATAATAATAATAATAATAATAATAATAATAATAATAATAATAATAATAATAATAATAATAATAATGGACCGGCAATAATGGACCGGCGAAGATGACCGTTAACTCCAGAACGTCAAAGCTTTCGGATAGTTTCTAAGAGCGTGAGGGATTATTTTTACCTCGGGCGTTAAAAAAAAAAAAATAAAAAAAAAAAATAATAATAATAATAATAATAATAATAATGTAAAAACCTGGATAAGTTGCACGTCAACAAGTAATGATGGAAACCTAGTAGCACAAGAGTGCGTCTTTTTGCACGCTGCGATGGGGAAAGATACTAGACGGGTCTATTAATAAATTTGCCCGAGTATTACATCATTGACTGACAGTAATAATTGTTCTAATATAGATGGTGCGTGAAAAACCACCCTATAAAACTTCGGAGTAACAAGCACCCAAAATATATAACAGTCAATCAATCAACTTTGCATTTATATAGCGCCCCTTCAAGTCAACTATTCAGAGTCGCCCGCATTCCAATATCGGCGAAAGAGAAAAGTCTTCAAAGCAGAGACGAAAGCAATAGACGAGCTTCGAGGAAGAGACCGCAGCTCAGAAGGAAGCCCATTCCAGATTATGGATCGAACCCCTGAGAAAACGCGTTGCTGCATAGTAGCGGTGCGTGCGAAAGAAACAGAGGTCACCACGGGTGGCAGAGCGAAGAGAGCGGTAACCAGGTGGAATCAGAGATAAGAGAACAAAGCTCGCGCAGATAGGAGGGAGCACGGCCAAGTTGACATTGCCAGACAATGGCGGCAACCCGGAAGACAATGCGTTGCGAGAGTGGTTATCGGGGAGGACATCATGTATTCAGAGACATGGCCGAATTTAGGAATGCGCTAGACAAGCGAGCAGCAGAACGCAGTACGCGTTCGAGGCAATTCAGTCGAGGGAGGGGAAGCCCAATGTAGAGGGAGCAGCAGTAATCAAGCCGACAGGTAATGAACACATGGACGAGAGTAGCAGCAGATTGGGAGGGGAGGCGAACGAGAAACCGCGCGGAGCTGTCGAAATTGAAAGTAGCAAGCGCGGATAAGCTGCGAGATATGCGCAGAGAGGGTGAGTTCTGATTCCAAGAAGACGTCAAGATCTCTGACGGAGGTAGAAAAGATAAAATGGGGGAACTCAGATGTAAGACTAGACTGATCGATCTTAGCGAGCTGCCTCGGGGTGCCAAGCCACATGCAATGAGTCTTAGGGGGTTCAAGCGAGCAGTAAACGACCAAAGAGGAGCAGTCACAAAGGTTGGAAGTCATCCACTCAAGGTGCTTTTCGGATAGACCGAAGGATATAGATAGACGATAGAGGAGGATGGTATGGTCGACCGAGTCAAAGGCAGCATGACATCGAAGAGTGCAAGCAGGGAAACATGGAAGCGATCAATGGTGCCATAGAAATCAGAGAAGGTGAAGGAGAAAGGTTTCCGTAGAGTGACCCTTGCGGAAGCCAGATTGATAGACAGGAAGTAAGTTATTAGCGTCAGGGTAAGCAATAATTATTGCTGAGCGACTAATTTGTCAACGATTTTAGAAATAAACGAGACGTTTGCAACAAGCCTTAAATGTGCAGGTCGAGACCGGCGCGCTTGAGGATAGAAGTGACGATCGACCTCTTCTGCGAAGCGGGAAGAGTACCGTCTCGGAATGAGGAGTTGCATAGGAGGGTCAGGAAAGGGAGAAGGACATCGATGTAATCCTGGACCAGGAGAGGAGGAAGAGGTCAAGATCGCAGGATTTCGCTGCTGAAGCCAAGATGATGCTGCGGAGCTCGAGAGTGGAGATCTCGTGAAGAACTGAAAGCCGATGGTCGGTAGGAGTAAAGTCAGGCGGAGAAGAACCAGCGATGTCGTTGCAAAGCGATTGGACCTTAGCGGCAAAGTAGTTTGAGAACTCGAATACAGTAAAGGAGGGATCTCAAGGCGATGGAGCTGATCGATGACGGCCGAGCAGGTCGTTGGAAGTCGACCAAAGCCGCCGAGGGTCGCTGGCGTTGGATGATATCCGGCGCTCCCAGTGATCCCTTTCTTCTCACGATGACATCGGCGCATCCCTGGACCGATCGGCTGTCAAGCGCGTGCCCTGGAGACTCGCTCAAGACGACGCGCCAGAAGAGAATGATATTCAGCGTCGAACTACTGGGAGAGCGGGTAAGAAGTATTTTTGCTAATCATATTTCGATAAACAACCAATTTTTCAATTACATTTTGAAAATATTAAGTAGTCCTGTAGTGGTGATCAAAATGTCGTCACTGCTTCGACGCAGTCAGTAAGACTCGCCCCGCCAACCATTTTTCGTCATACACCTACTTGAAAGTTAACGTATCTCGGTTACATTCAGATTTTTTTGTGTACACTTAACGAATGTTATTCTCCAGATTTTATAGTCCATTCGATTTATACCCCTAAGTCGTTAGCCGCCGAGCCGAACAAATTTCTGCAAGCCGAAAAACCGGCGGAAATTTTGCGGCTTAGCAGAAAAACAGCTGAGAGTTATTTCACGGCTAGCCGTCGGGAAAAAGTTCGGCTAGAACATGCACACAGTTGTGATCATAAAGTGTCCACGCTGACTTGCTAGTTTTAACTTAGTGCGCAATGAACGGTGAGTGCTGACTTCAGTTACTTGGCCGTCTAATCGTCTATAATTGGGTCCAGCCGAGCGTTATATTATTATATCTGTGGTTGCATATATTCCGTGTTCCACTTCCGGTTTATATTCAATGTTAAATATTCTACGGTACGTTTGTGTTGCTGCGTATATTGTTGATGATAAAAAATTATAGCTAAAACTTAAAGTGCGTTGTATTATTGCTTACTGCGTATCGTTTACAATAAACTTTCTTGGGATGGAACACCGTCACTGCGGTAGTAGTACAAAAATTAAAGTTGAGGCGGCAGTAAGCCAAAGAAAGTGTGCAAACAAATTCGCTAGTGTGTCGCCGTTGTCACAGATGAGAACGCTATATTGGCTGATCTGGGCATGAAACTGAAAGTTTCGAACAGTCACGGAATAGTAAATCTGTTACTCTGGAGATTTCTAATTAGGCTATCTCTCATGCAGGTTAGTGCAGAGTGCACACTCTTACTATTCTGTTTCAAAAGCGGATGCAGTCTTTTACCAGAATTTTAACTTTTGTTTCTGTGTATCTGTTTCTTTTTTCTCCCGCTATTGCGGTTAGGCCTATACCTATTAACGCATGTCTGGTAGCCCAAATTTGTGGTTCTAACTGCCAATCAGTATTACATCGTATTAATTGAAAGTGAACTCACTGCAATGTATGGGAACTGAAAGGGGCGCATCAGCTTGTTTGTAGTGCAGGTATGCCTGGATGTCGTTGGCATAGAGTTGACCCTGGACCCCGTGTTCACCTAGAAGTGAAGCAAGACCGGAAGTGTAGATATAGGATGGGTCCGAGGGCGGAGCCCTGAGGAAGACGAAACGGGGCTGTGACCCACCTGGACCTAGTATCGCCATGAGCCACTGTGAAGGTTCGTCCTTGGAGGAAAGATCTAAGCCACTCTAATTGGTTACCAGAAAGCCCAAATGATACAAGCAAGCTCTTAATCAGGATGTCATGGTCCACAGTATCAAACGCGGCACTGACGTCAAATAGGACCATGAGAGTGTGCTGTGAGTTGTCGACAGGCCTGTAGACATCAGACAATAACCAGAGGAGAAATGTGTCGGTGGAATGGTGTTTCCAAAATCCAGACTGGCAGGATGGTAGAAGGTAATTCTCTTCAAGAAAGGATACGAGTTGGCTGGCGACAATCTATTCAATGATCTTTGAGAGGAACGAGACGATGGCTATGGGGCGATAGATGGCCGGGTCGGAACAATCGAGGTCTCTGCTAGTTAGGCTGGGAGTTAGTATAGACCTCTTTTGCTGCGGTGGTAGGACGCCATCCCGTATGGATCTGTTGCACAATTCAGTGAGGACGGGAAACAGGATGTCAACGTTCTCCTGGAGCAGAAACGTGGGCAGAGGATCGAGTTCACATGACTTGGGGGAGAGGAAAGAATGAGTCGACGCAGTTCCGCGGCGGCGACCGTTTTCAGGACGGGGAGTCGAGAGTCCGTAGGTGGAAACTGCGGAAGTGGCGCATCCTCGGTGGCTTCGCGTACGCTATCGATCTTGGATGCATATGCGGTCAGGAAGTCGTACGCTGAGACGAGTGAGCACCCATGAGCCGGTCAGTGCGGGTCGCTCCCCTTCCCATGACGACATCGAGAGAGGACCAGCGGCTCCTGTGGTCGCCAGCATGGGAGGCGATCTCATTCTCCCAATACAGCCTCTCACGGTCGCGGTATTGTCGATGCATGCCTCGCACAAACTGGACCCAGGCCAGCCGATCAGCTGGTAGACCGGTGCGCCTATAGGTTCTTTCAAGGCGACGGGCCTAGCGTCAGAGGGACCTGCAATCGGCATCAAACCATGGCGAGAGAGGGCATTGCCGAACCCTGTTTGTTTCTAAACATAATTATTTGAATTTATTCCTAAAATTATTTTCAGACTGAGTGAATATTGCCCACCTGTTGATTTAAAAATAATGTATAATGTATTACTATGTTAATGAGTGATATAGCTGTGTAAGGCAGTGAGGGACTGGCGCATCTGTGACCGTGACTGAATTCCCAATTGAGCGCTGAACATTTGCTTTGTTTTTCAATAGAGTGTTGACAACAGACGATGCTATACTCCACTTCTGGCACACAAATGTGTCTTTGTGCCCAATTTTTTTGCCGGATGAATTTCAAGCCGAAAAAGGTACTTTACGCGTTTTACGGGTTGCCGAAAAACCAGCCGTAAATTTGCTCAAGCCAACCGTTAACCAGAAAAATACGGCTTAGGGGTATAATTCGTTACTTCTCGACTGTTTGGAGCGCAGTAAATGTCAACTGGTGAATTTTGTTCGTTAGCAATTCGACGGATTCACGAGAGTTAGTTCAAAATGACGTCAAAATTTACTGGGAACCGTTCAATGTTAAATAATAAAAATGTATTTGAATTTCCTTACATCTATAAATATTTCGTAGTCACATAAAATTCAATAACAGTTGTAAGGGTCGATTTTTGTCAATTACACTGTAGGCTATATAATGGGAGCGCTTAATAGGGGCCACGATTATAATTATTATTATTGATTAAATGTGTAACGCGCGCAAGGTCACACCGAAGTGCATTGTATTGTATTTAAACATTTATAAAGCGCATATAGTAGGGTGAACCGTTCAGAAGCGCTCCCTGTGCGCAAGGCTACAAGAAAAAAATAGGTTTTGAGAAAAGCAAAAGAAGACTACATGTTACCAATTGAAATTTGAGAGCGAGTAGAAGGAGACAGAGTATTCCAGAGAGAGGGACCAATTGAGGCAAAAAATATGGACTGCGCCATAGCTGTTCTAGTATGAGGAACTAAAAGATCCAGTTTGTTCGAGGAGCGAAGTGGACGATGCGAGGAGACAGAAAGAGGCCGGTGAATTACATCAGTTAAACATCTAGGGGCAAGACCCCGTTGTGTCTTGGACACCAGAATGAGGATTTTGAACTTAATATGTGCAGACAGAGGAAGCTAGTGCAGTTGCTCAAACATGAAGGACGAAATGTGTGAGTAGCGTGGCAGACGTGCTATTAATCTCGCAGATGCATTTAGGACTGACTGCAGAGGCATGAGATGGACCTGAGGAAGACCGATAAGAAGCGAATTACAGTAGTCAATTCGGGAGCAAATGAAAGCATGGACCAGCGTGGTGAAAACAGAGGATGAGACAAATCGCCGAACTGCCTTGAGATGCCTTAAATGGAAGTAGGAAACACGTGTGAGGTTAGAGAGCTTTGAAGGAAAGAGAGCTATTAAGGGTAACACCCAGGTCACGTACACTTGATGAAAAGGAGCAGTGTGGACAGATTTTCGAGAGGAGGGTAAAATCAATCTTCAGCAACTGTTGAGAAAAGCCAAACCAAATTAACTGGGTTTTGGAGGCATTAAGAGAGAGACGATTTCAAGACATCCAGGAATGGAGAGACTTAAATAGAGACTCAATACGTTCAACTAAGTGTAACTGGGATAAAGGAGCCCATGGACAAATGCTTGCACGTCATTCGCAAAGAGATGACCAGTAGCTCCCGAGAGTGGGAAAAGAGAGGGAATGTCAGCCGTTTACAGAATAAAGAGTAGAGGACCAAGTACAGAGCCTCGAGGATCGCCCAGCTAAATATGGATCCATTTTGTTCTAGAGTCACCTGATACAATTTAGTGGGTTCGTTCACACAGATAAGACTGAAACCAGCAAAGAGAAAGGCCCTGAAACTCATATGAAGTTTCAAGACGCTGAAGTACAATATTGTGATCTACCATATCAAAGGCTGCAGAAACATCATAAAGAGCCAGAAGGGTAAGTTCAGCCCTGTCAACAGCAGAGTAGATTTCAGAAAGGAGAGAGAGAAGAGCAGTCTCAGTAGAGTGATGAGCCCTAAAGCCTGACTGATAAGCAGGAAGGAGACCAGCTCGCTTAAGATAAGGGAGAAGCTGAAGGAGACAAGGCGCTCGAGAGTCTTGGATAGGAAAGATAGGTTGGAGATAGGACGGTAATCATTGCAGAGACTAGGATCCAGATTATGCTTTTTAGCGAGGGGAAGACCACAGCACGCTTCTGCGATGGAGGAATACACCCATCAGCAAGCGACCTATTAAATAGATAAACAAGAAAGGGAGCAAGGTTATCTAAAATGTTTCTGGCTAACAAAAGGGGGTAGCGGATCGAAGTGTGAATCTGAGGTGCGGGTAGCCAGCCGCCAGGAGAAGTTGCAGTTAGATACCAATGATGAGGTTAAGCTATGTACATTATTAATTTTAAAATACCCTCGTAATCGTAAACTCCAAATTTCTAGAACGCTACTCCAAAGCTAAGCGCAAATTACGTGCTTCGTATCAGAGAGGTAATGAGGTAGGCCTAAATGTCCATTTTGAGGTCCGAGTTCTGTTGCCAGAGAGACCGTAGAGGGGCAGAGAGCAGACGCTGCTAGTCGCGCAGGAGTTCATTCTGTGAGCGACAAAACAGCATTCTTCAGAAAATATACTGAGATTGCAGTCGAGTGCTGAGTTTATGGTCTTCAATGACAGATGATATTGTAGTTGATTAAAAGTGGTTAAACGTTACTGAAGAAAATTGAAGACTCTTTTGAAAAACGTTATTGAAGTTGCAAAATTAAAAATAGAGCCACGTGCCGTCATGGATAGTGTCACAAATTGCCCTTAGTAAGAAACCGGTAGGCCTGTATAAGCATGCCTCTTTGGGATATGTACTATAAGATGTATGTAAACTATAGAGTAACATATATAGATATGTCGCTATTGAAGTGGCAAATGTAGGTCTACAAATGTAGGTCTGTATAAGCGTAAACCTACAGCATTGATAGTATAAGATGTATATAATAGATAGCCTAATATATACACACATATATACACACATATATACATAGCCTAATATATATACACATATATATCGGTTGTAACGAATGTAGGGAAGGTAGGTCCATGAATATATAGCTAATACAGCGATGGTCGGCGATAGCCGTGGGGTCCAAAGGGATGGGCTAGGTCAAGAAAAATCGCTGAAAGGAGTGGTCTGCGGAAACAAAGACAGTCGGGCTAAGTGAGTCGAACTAGGAGAGTCGACAAGAAGTGTCGAAGCAGAACGGTCGACGAAAGGAGTCGAACGGAAGACAGTCGATGAAGGGCGTCGGGCGAATACAGTCAACGGAGCTGCAGGTCGCGGACGTATTCTTAAGCGGTGACGACGGAACGGGGTCCGAAACGTGCACTACAGACGGACGTATGGTCGCAAACGTTTTCGTGAACGTGACGACGGAATGGGGTCTCAAGCGTTTTCTACGGACGGACGTAGGGTCGCAACGGAGGTGAGGTCGACACAGTCTACGCCAACGGGTGTTGTTGGACTTCCGCCAGGGAAGGCTGTTTTGTCGGACGTTTGGTAAAGGAACGGAGTCTTGGGCGTCAACCGATAACTCGGTCCGGAGACTACTCAAAGGACGGGCGTGGGACGACGGAAGAGCGTTGGGTCAAGCTACGTATACGACTCAACCGGTCGCGGAAGGGAATTCTTCTCTTGCACCGTTGCAGGGGCTCGAACAAGCCGGAAACTGCCATCACGTCGACATGTTGGTTGGCGTGAGTCATTTGCAGAGTTTTCGGGGGCATGGGGTGGAAGAGGCCATCGCTATAGTGCTTAACGATAGATTTAAGAACATCTTTGAAGCTTCAACGCTTTAAGCTAAAACATAGAGATATTTTGAACAACTGAACGTTTTAGGCCAGACTATGGTAATCTCTTGGAACACTTTAAGACTATACAAAAAGCTATGTGATATCTTTGAACATTGTAATACTGTATAATAGACTATTTTCGTAAGCATGTACTTGTGATATTTTGCTTAGTCGGGAAAAGACTATTATATTTAGAATAATAACTAGTGTGTTTTCGATGGCCCGGCAGTGCTTGTAGTCACCCTGGTCACTTACAGGGCATAACTCATCACCTCAGGTCAATCCTTGCAATAATTGGTGTCAGAAGTGGGATGGTGAGTTTGTTTTGAGCGGTGCCGCGACATAGAGACAAATTAGGTCCCGTAGATATAGGCTGGGCTTTAGGTACTGAAAGACGATTTAGGCCTATTTAAAATTAGGAACTTTGTTTGCTGGACACATTGGTAGTTTAGTGTTCAGAATAGACACAGGTCTTGCGCGTCGAATATTCTAGCTGAAGGAATATATATTTTAGGCAGTAAACTTATTTAGGCTGCAGGACTTCTATTGGCGAATTATAGCTGATATATACATGTAGTATAACTCTAGTATAACTTTTGAACTAGATAGATTAGCTTATCTAGCTTGTCGCGTAGTGTGTATTTTTGTGAAGTAATTCGTTCTAAGTTGCACACACACACACACACACACACACACGCACGCACGCACGCACGCACGCACACACACACACACACATATAAAATTATATATACGGTGCTGATTGTGTTCCGTCATGGAGCAGTGGATATGTCTTGCGGAGAAAACGGCTTGAAAGGCTCCGAACTACTTCAGTTTGTGGAGAAACGCAAAGCCGAAGAAGGTGAGCGACAAAAGCGTATCAAAGCCGAAGAAGATGAGCGACAAGGCGTAACAAAGCCGAAGAAGATGAGCGACAGATGCCTTTTCTTGAGAGAGGAGAGTGCGGCGGTGAAATAAGAAACAGCTGCAGAAACAGAATTGCGCAAGCTGCAATTGGAAAAGCGCGATTAAGCTGAAGAAAGAGAATTACGCAAATTGGAATTTCAGAAAGCTGCAGAGAGAGGACTGCGCAAGTTGGAATTAGAGAAGGAAGCCGAAGCTGAACAGAGAGAAGGGGAGAGACAGGCTAAGGCCGAAAGGGAGACAAATGCACTCAAGAAATTAGAGCTGGAGCGAATGATGAAGGCAGAAGCGTATGGTCAGGCGCTGTAACGACAGAAAGAACAGCATAAACAGGCTATGGCGTTGGGAAAGGCTAAACTCGAAGGAGAGATTGTCCGGCAAGCTAGTAGCAGAAGCACAAGTATACTAGATGCATCATCAGAAAGGAAGAAGAGGATCGTGAAGGCGTGCGGATCTCCGAGAGGACCATCGACGCTCGAAACGGACCAAAGTTTTCACCATTTGAGGATGGAAAACATAATATGGATGCCTATTTGCGAAGATTTGAGAAATATGCGACTATTCGAAGATGGCATAGGCGGGGATGGGCCGTGTATATGGCCGCACTTCTCAAGGTGTATTGGCTTATGCCTCCGGATCAGTACGATGATTGCGACGCATTGAAAGACGCTCTACTGAAACGATATCAGTTGACGGCAGAAGGTTTTCGGAAACGATTTAATAATTGTATACAGGAAGTGGGTGAATCGAATCAACAATTCATCACCAAGTTAGACACCTGGATTGAACTTTCCAAACTCACTCAAGACTTCGATGGACTGAAGAGTTTGCTAGTAAACGAGCAGTATCTTGCTGTGGGTAGTCGTGAGTTGTCTCTTTTTTAGAGAGAGGGCGCCAAAAGGATCTTCAGGAATTGGTTAAGTTGGCCTATATCGTGGCACACGAAGGGAAGACAAAGCAAACATATAAGCCGCGCGTTGGAGACGAAAATCGGAAAACGGAGATTTCTGAAACAGGAGTTTAGTAAGGGAAATGAGAACCAGGTGAAAGATCAAAATAGGAATTGGCTGAGAGATAGACTGTGCTATGTATGTGGTAAAACTAGACACCCATATAGAAACTGCAGATTTGGAACCAATTCTGCACAGAAACGTTAGGATTGTAGACTTCCTGGAAACTTCGTTATGGACGTCCAAAACGGAAATCGAAAAAGGAAGAAGTAGACGAAAATTCAAAGTCGTCGGGGTTGAGAAGAAATCCCGTACAACGACAACTACTTCTACCGATTCCAAAGGTGCGAGAGTTAAAGAAGGATGAGACGGAAATGCGTGTCAAGCGTTGCAAAACCTGTCAGATGGAGAGGAAGTTGAACTCTGGTGTGGATGCAAAGCAAACGTGATAGCAGAAGCATGCCGAACTGGAAAATTCTGGGCAGACATGAAAACCACAATGGGTTAGGTGGGGGATAAGAAGATTGAGGTTCTTCGCGATACGGAATGTTCGTCAGTGGTTGTGGCCAGAAAGTTGGTAGACCAAGATCAGCTGACGGGAAAGCAAGAATTGTGTATTCTGATCAATCGGACTATCAGAAAAGTGCCGACTGCGATCATCGACATCCAGACTGAATACTTCACAGGAAAGGTGAAAGCACTCTGCATGAAGGAAACTATGTATGATCTCGTAATTGAAACATACCAAAGGCGATCTACGACCCAGATACACCAATAAGAGTACTGAAGTGCATGAAGAGGATTTGTCCATGGAAGTGGAGAATGAAGCAGTGAAATCTGAAGTACAGCTATAGAGACTCGAGGAATGAAGGAGAAAGCAAAAGCACTTCCATTTCCTTCCTTTCGTGTTCCGGAGTTTCAGACTGATAATATAACATTAGAAATGCTGAAGAAAGAACAAGCTGAGGACAGTTCGCTGAAGAAATTCTGGGAGTTTGCCACACAGAAAGAAATGCCCATTGCAAACACTGCTGATCGCATGGTACATTTTGATGTGGAACGAGACATACTGTATCGCAAATTCCGTTCATCACATCATAACTTTGGCGACGAAGTGAAGCACCTGGTAGTTCCAGCTAAGCTAAGAATCAGAGTGATGGAAGACGCCCATATTTCTATTCTTGGAGGACACCTAGGCATTCACAAGACCCCGGAGAGAATTCGAATACAATTGTTTTGGCCAGGATGCTACAGTGATAACTCTAGATATTGTCGGTCATACATTTGTCAGAGAACGTTGCCGAAAGGGCGAGTTCAGAAAGTGCCTTTTGTGAAAATGCCAGTAATTGATACAGCGTTTAAGAGGTCTGTGGTCGACTTGACTGGACCATTCCGTGCTCAGAGTGAGGACATCAGTATATTTGACATTAGTGGATCGTGCCGGAATTATCCGGAATGTATCGCGCTGAAGCAGATTGACACATGTTCGGTTGCGAAGCGTTGATCAGCATTTTCAGCAATGGGAGTGCCGTTGTAATTGTAATTGTAATTGTAATTGTAATTGTAATAACGACAATTTCTATAGCATCGTTGGTAGCAAGCTACTTCTAGGATGCTTCACACAAACGCACACACACTGTCTACTGTCAGCGCAAAGGTTAATGCTCGGAGGTTTTGCTTAGCAAGTAAAGTTTCAACTGTTTCTTAAAAACAAAGATGCTTTTGGCTTCCTGGATATCAGCAGGAAGACTGTTCCAAGCACGCGGGCCAGCGACCCGAAAGGCTCGATCGCCCATTTTGGTTTTTGTCACCGGCACGAATACACCAGCGGACTTTGCTGATCGCAATCGCGACCGATTAGGGTCGTCCGATAGCGGCCTGATGTTGTCTGCGAGGTAGCGTGGTGCGCAGTTATTCAGGCATTTGTGCACCATGATGCAAAGCTTATACTTGATCCGCTCGCCTACTCTGAGCCACTGTAGATCTTGGATCGCGGTTGTGGTGTGGTCGAACCTTTTAAGTCTCATGACCAGGCGAGCAGAAGCGTTGATGACCGCCTGAAGCCGAATGATACTGCGCTGTGGCAAGCCAGCAAAGGCGACATTGCAGTAATCGATTCGGCTCAGGATTAAACTTTGCACCAGATGGCGAGTTACGTCCTGTGTGAGAGACCGAGAAACAGCTCTCAGCTGTCTCAGAATTCCGAAGCTCGTCCTCACAAGCCCTGTGATGTGTGACGTCATTGATAGGTCTCTGTCGAGGTAAAGGCCGAGGTCGCGAACCTCGTTCCTTGGCTCGACAGCATCCGCACCAATGACGAAAGGACTTCGATCTAATTTTTCCACCCTGCGTGAGGACGAACACCAGATGAATTCTGACTTCGATGAATTGAGCTGCAGTCGATTGCATTTCATCCAGTCAGCGATGTCACTGATGCAGCTCATTGACTTTGACCGGAGACGCTGTACGTCGGTGGAGTCAGGACGACAGAATCCGTAGACCTGTGAGTCGTCCGCGTAGAGATGACCCTGCAGACCGTGCTTGGATATTATGGTCGAGATGTCGGCAGTGTAAAGGAGGAAAAGAATGGGTCCCAGGACTGAGCCTTGAGGGACGCCACAGGTGAGGATAGTTGGTGTGGAAGAGGAGCCGGCATGGCGGACACATTGTTGTCTGCCAGTTAGGTAAGACGTCATCCACTCTAGCGCAGTAGATGACATACCAAAAGACAAGTGCAGTCGACGAAGCAGAATGTCGTGGTCGACTGTATCGAATGCAGCAGACAGATCTAGAAGAGAAAGAAGAGAGAAGTTTCCAGAGTCAATCGCTAGAAGAATGTCAGACAGCATGTCTGCAAGAACCGTCTCAGTAGAATGGAAAGCACGGTAGGCTGACTGTCTGTCGGGGAACAACTGGTTGATGTCGAGGTAATTGACAAGTTGCCTGGCTACAACCCGTTCCAGCATTTTAGACAGAACAGACAGGTTGGAGATTGGTCGATAGTTTTTTACATCTGCGGTGTCTAGGCCAGGTTTCTTTGGTAGCGGAGTTATGGTTGCAACTTTGAAGGCCGTTGGAACTCTGCCAGTTGAGATGGAACGGTTGACCAGTTGAGTGACAAATGGGGCAATAGTACCGGCGCATTCCTTTAGCAGCCACGTAGGCAGCGGGTCGGCCGTTGACTGCTTGTTTGGAGTGCACTGGATAAGGCCCAGAATGTCATCGACGGAGACAGGCGAGAGCGAAGATAGGCGGTGAGATGTGGTTGAATAGGTTGGGTCAGCAGCGTCGGCGGTGGACTCTCTCACGTCAGCAACTTTCTTGTCGAAGAAATGATGGAATTCGTCAGCTGAAATGAGATTGTCCGCTGGCGTGCGTCCCCGACCAAGCACCTTATCAATCGTTTGCCAGAGTTTGCGAGGTGCAGAACGCTGGGTCTTGATCGTCTGTAGCCAGAAATCAGACCGTCTGGTGTTTAAGGTATGGCGATACTGCCGGCTCCCTTCGAGCCATTCTGCGCGACGCAAAGATCTGGCCGCCTCAGTCTTGGCACTGTGTACGCGGCGCTCTAGGCGCCGCACTCGCTTCTTTTGGTCTCGACAGACGTCATCGAACCAGGGATCGGATGATCTTTTACGGATGGTCACCTTACGAAGAGGGACCAGCCTATCGAGAATGCTGGCGATGACGCTGTCGTAGACACTTGCCAGTTGATCGGCGTCCAGAGAGTTAATGAAGTCTGTGTCACATAAAGGCGACTCCTGAATAGCCGAGCGGAACTCGTCGACCTGAAAATGCTTCCAAGACCGGCGAGTTTCAGTGACATAGATTGGTGGTGGTCGTCGTAGATCTGTGGACCATTTGATGAGTCGATGGTCGGACAGACCGGTGTCGATCACGCCAATGGTTGGAGCTGGTAGGTCACTCCTAGTTATGACAGCATCCAGAATGCCTCCCTTATCATGCGTTGGTTCATTTACATGGTTGGTGAAACCGAACGACTCTATGACATTGGTAAATTGAATGCATTGAATGCGTTGGAGATACTGACCCATAATGGATCACAGGTTACAAGTTAAATGATGAAGGAAGTAGGTCGTCTCCTGTCGATAAAACAATTAACTATCACACCATATCACACCAACACTGTGGATTGGTCGAAAGATACAACGGGGTAATCAAACAGATGCTTCGAAAGATGTGTGCAGAGAGAGTTCGAGATTGGGATCGTTATCCTGACCCTCTCATGTTCGTTTACCGGGAAGTGAAGAATGAAGTACGGGATTTGGTCGGTTTGAGATAATTTATGCTAGGCCTGTATGAGGGTCTATGGCTATTTCGAAAGAGTTGTGGACTAAGGAAATAACTGAGCCAGAGGTGAAAACGACGTATGAATATGTAATAGATCTGAAGAATCGTCTACAAGAGACCTGTCATTTAGCTCAAGAGAATCTGCAACGAGCAGAGGACAAACACAAGCAAAGCTTTGATGAGCACGCGAAACCACGGAGGTTTGATCCAGGAGACAAGGTGTTGCTATTGTTGCCGACGGATAGCAACACGCTTCGAATGCAGTGGAAAGCATCTTTCGAAGTATTGAAACGGTCTGGAGAGGCTGATTATGTAATTCAGTTCCTGCATCAAGGAAAGACCTTCCATGCAAATATGCTAAAACGTTATTACGAGCATTAGGCAGAGGCTAAGGATCAGGGAACGACAACGCTCAGATAGTTGGAGCAGCGGTTGGGGTCGAAGAGTTAACGGATGCTGAGATGAAGATAACCGGAGATTATTTCAAATTTCGCTAGTCTTGCCGCTGCATTAACGGATTTGACACGAAAGAATCAGCCGAACAAAGTTGGTTGGGGTGAAGCACAAGAGATAGGTTTTCAGAAATTGAAGAAGCATCTGACTAACTATCCCATTCTGCGATTTCCGGATGAAACTCAGAGTTCATCCTGCAAACGGATGCATCAAATTATGTCGCCGGCCCAGTGCTACTACAGGAAGTGGATGGCGTGAAGCATCCTGTAGCCTACGCTAGTAGAAAGTTTATACCAAGGGAGACAAGATATTGCACGATCGAAAGAGAGGGACTAGCCATAGGGTGAGGGTGGGCGCTACAGAAATTCCAAGTGTACCTATATGGAAAGCACTTTTGGTTGGAAACGGATTATCAGCCGTTAATTCATCTGAAACGGGCTAATCCAGTCAATGGAAGACTGATATTGCACATTGATATTGGGCCTTGATATTGCAGCAGTATAGTTTCACAATAAAAGGATCTGACAATGTTGGGGAAGATTTTCTAAGTCGCCATATGTAATTAAAAAGTAGACCAAGTAGGTCTTAACTAAGGTCAATCGTTCCTTTTTGTTTAGTTGAAAAGAAACGTTTTGTCTTTAGTTTAGTTGAGAAGAAAAGTCTTATCTTAAGGTTGGGGCAGTGTGATTCTCCTTACAGATTTTATTTTAGTTATAGTTACAGTTATAGTTAATGGTTTTTCATTTTAGTTATAGTTACAGTTATAGTTAGTATTATTTTTTAGTTATAGTTATAGTTATAGTTACTGGACTTTAATTTTAGTTAATTTTAGTTAGTAGCCTACATAGTTACAACTGGTCCCAATGGCACTCCTCCTGGTCCTTATGGGGTCATCGATTAATTATGTCGACAAATTTTAGGCAGTTTTTGATCTCCCCCTTGTCAATAACTGTCAAAAATAAAGGACTTCCTAACAAAATTATGTCAAAGAAAATTACCCGACCCAGAAAATTTCTATGGCTCTTACAAAATGGAAAAAACTGAAATTTTCGAAAAACAAATGTTGTTACTCAGATTTGAATTTGATACTTAATGGCAACAGTACATCTGTCATAGATAGGCCTATTTAATGGATTTTTCCATTCAAAAACACAATCTCGTTTTCTTTTAAATGTGTATTCAATTCGATTTTTATTATGAACATTTCTAATTTGAACATGAACATGGTAACTTTTTTAATAAGATTCCTTTTAACATAGAAAATTAAAATCAAACAAGTTTCTCACTGTTTAATATTAACAATCGAAAGAAAAATGATCTTTTCATCAAAAAGAAACTCGAAATATTAGATTTTCGAAAAGAACCCAGGATATTTGCAAAGAGAATATGCAGCATACATTTTCTCATTTTATCTAGGAACAATAAACAGGATAATTTAAAACGATATTGTTAAAATATCGATATTGCACATTTTATTTCATTAACGAAAATAGCGATGAATTTTCGTTAGTGTTAATTTCGTTATAGTTATAGCTATAGTTAATGATATTTTTTAGTTACAGTTATAGTTATCGTTAACGAAATCATTTTTTGATCGTTAACGAACATTTTCGTTATCGTTAACGTTAACGAGAATCACACTGGGTTGGGGCCATTGCCACTAGTTGCCCTTAGTAAGAAACAGGTAGGCCTGTATAAGCCGTGGGGTCCAAAGGGATGGGCTAGGTCAAGAAAAATCGCCCAAAGGAGTGATCTACAGAAACAAAGACAGTCGGGCTAAGTGAGTCGAACTAGGAGAGTCGACAAGAAGAGTCGGTCGACGAAAGGAACCGAACGAAAGAGAGTCGATGAAGGGCGTCGGGCGAATACAGTCACCGGAGTTGCAGGTCGCGGACGTATTCTTCAACGGTGACGACGGAACTGGGTCTGAAACGTGCACTACAGACGGACGTATGGTCGCAGACTTCTTTTTTGGTCAAGCTTTGTATACGACTCAACCGGTCGCTGAAGGGAATTCTTCTCTTGCACCGTCGTAGGTCTCGAACAAGCCGGAAACTGCCATCACGTCGACATGTTGGTTGTCGTGAGTCATTTGCAGAGTTTTCGGGGGCATGGGGTGGAAGAGGCCATCGCTATAGTGCTTAACGATAGATTTAAGAACATCTTTGAAGCTTCAACGCTTTAAGCTAAAACATAGAGATATTTTGAACAACTGAACGTTTTAGGCCACACTATAGTAATCTCTTGGAACACTCTAAGACTATACAAAAAGCTATGTGATATCTTTGAACATTGTAATTCTGTATTAAAGACTATTTGCGTAAGTATGTACTTGTGATGTTTTGCTTAGTTGGGAAAAGACTATTATATTTAGAATAATAACTAGTGTGTTTTCAATGGCCCGGCAGTGCTTGTAGTCACCATGGTCACTACCAGGGCATAACAGTACTCATCATCTCAGGTCAATCCTTGACAGTCAGAAATATCTAGCTGGCAGTAAGACTGATGTAATACAGTAGATTTGATGATGGAATACGATAGATTAGGCCAAGGCATACTCTACATATACATCGGACGATAGAGAAGGGAGTGCCACATTACATCAGGGTGTTAAGCTTGTGTTAAACGCGACTGGGATTTGCGCGTTAGTGCTGCGGGGCCTTTTTGTTTGCTTTATCAGTCTCTGACCATGTCGAAGTTTTGTCTCTGTCTTTGTGTTGCTTGTGGCTGGTTTTGAACTGGAGTCATATTGTCTCTGTGAAACTGGTTGGTTTTCGGTCGCCATCTTGGCTGACGTTTTTGGTTCTACATCTGTTAGGTATATTTTCACTTTAAATATTGCATTAAATGAACTATTTTAAACATGTTGTTATATAGGCTACTTTCCGTTGCTTGTGGAATGTCTTTGTCACGAAGGGTGCCATCAACAATTTTATTTTATTATTTATTATTTAAATTTTATTATTTATTAGATATAGGCCTAGTATGAAGTATTTCTGTAGCTCTATATTTAACATATTGGTTAATAATAATAATAATAATAATAATAATAATAATAATAATAATAATAATAATAATAATAATAATAATAATAATAATAATAATAATAATAATAATAATAATAATAATAATAATAATAACGTCTTTCTTGTTTCAACGCCTTGCGCTCACGATTCAACGTTTCAACGCGGTGGCCTTTATGGGTACCTTCAACAACTTAAGCCTGGACGAATAGGGCCCATTCCGCACAAATCTACTCTGTAAATAATGTTGAAGTCCCTGAGGGATCCTGTATACTTCGGGGCAAAAAAAAAAAAAATAATAATAATAATAATAATAATAATAATATTTATTCTTTAATTAAGCGCCTGCAAACGCACTGCGCTGTACATGTACATGTTATGCGATAAACCTTAACTACTAAACTACTAACAGAACAGACAGCCTGCAATACACGGCGCAAATTGAGGCCTACAAAGCATGTCCGCCTATGGGACTCGATCTCTGTACCTCTCGCACTCTACGCCAGATGTTATCCAATGCGCTGTCGGGCCACCCCCCCCCATTATTCAAGATGGAAACTGATTACCTGAAACAACAGTGATATTTCGTGTAAAAATGAACTGTTGAATGTTATTATATAGGCTGCATTTTATAGACTTCCTGCCGATATCTTCCACACCCAATGAATATTTCCAATTTCCCATATAAGCACCATTCAGCGCCGGAGACAAGTTCACAGTCCAGTTGCTATCTATGCTCAGGATCCTGGTATCAACGTACACGGCAATTTCGTCTCCAAGTTGCAAGATTCCATTTTCCAAGCAAGGCGCATAATTGCACAGTATAGCGTACTGTCCAAGGCAATCTGAAAGTAAGTTTGCAGGCAATTAATTGCAATGTTTAGCAAAATTGTGACTGATAATGTCGTGGAACATCGGTCATAGTTGTCATGGGAAATCGGGCCCCGGTCATCGGTGATCACAACACACAAAATGCCTTTTAAATGAAAATAGCAAATCTTAACTAATTTTGAGGTGCTGAACACGAAAATTAGAGTAAAATTTGTCGACTGGGTCTCATTTAGGAGAGACAGAGACAGTTACGTATAAATGTCTCAATACGCATTGAGTACATAGGTGACCATTTCGCAACGCTGTATTTCAAACTAAATAAATTATTGCAGCATATTGCATCAGCCAGCCATACACACTTTACACAGCCCCCCGGAGGCAGTGCATCATTGTCTGATGTAGTGCAGGTGACGAAAGCTGATGCAAGCGTAGTGGTAGCCCATAAAAGCAAGTCTCGTAGGGGAGCAAGTCATTTGAGTGACTCCCATTTACCACATGTCATCACTTCGACGCAAATCCATCAGTAGTGATGCCTCGTCACAGTGTTAATAGTCCAGATAACTTTTGTTACATTTGCGGGAAGTGATGTTTGCAATGTAGAAAAGGGCCATTACTCCATTAGTGAAAAAGGCGTATCACCTCTATTTCGGATGCAGGCTCAAGGACCAGGATAAGTTCTGGGACCCCCACATATGCTGCAGCACGTGAAAGTGGCGATGCCCTGCTGTTCCTATGGTTTGGAGAGAACCAAGCAATGACGCAAATGACTGCTACTTCTGCATGGCTTCACCTACTTCTGCAGGCATCACAACGAAAAAGAAGTGGACAATAGCGTATCCGAATATACCATCTGCAATCCGACCAGTTCCGCTCGGCGAAGGACTTCCCGTCCGGAACCTCCGAAGGAATTTTTCATTTATTCAGACGATGAAGAGGGAAGCGAACGGATGTCGGGTTCTCCGCAGCCTTCGACGTCTAATGATGATCCATATATCTCTCACTGTGAGTCATCTGTGCCACACATTCTCACCGAAGCAGAACTGAACGATCTAGTTCGATTGAACGATGCTATTCGCGACCTGGAGCTGTCCAAGGCCAAGGCGGAGTTACTTGGATCAAGACTTCAAGAATGGAATCTTCTCTGGAAAATGTCCGAGTGACTTCGTTTCGCACTCGTCAGGAGTTTGAGGATTATTTCAGCAAGGAAGATGACCTTGTCTTCTGCTCCGATGTAGATGGCCTGATGAATGCCGTCGGAATTAAACATGACCCTCAAGAATGGCGACTATTCATAGACTCCGCGAAATTGAGTCTCAAAGCGGTGCTACTGCATAATGGAAACCAACTTCCATCCATTCCGGTCGGACACGCTGTCCACACGACAACCAAAAACACCTGTTGAAATCTCTTCAATACAGCAAGTATGGATGACATCTATGTTGTGATGGTAATGGCCCTGTTGATGGGTCTCCAGTTTGGATGTACGAAATACTGCTGTTCTCTATGTGAATGGAACAGTCGAGCAAAGACTTTGCACTATGTGAGGAGAGACTGGCCTGAGAAGAAATCTCTGAACGTAGGATAGAAGAATGTGCAACGCCTAGCAATGGTAGAAACCCAGAAAATCCTGCTACCATCGCTGCACATCAAACTTGGTGTGATGAAAAGCATCGTAAAATCCATGGACCGGACTGGATCAGCTTTCAAGTACTTGGCTGTCAAATACCCTTGACTCAGCGAAGCAAAAATTAAAGAGGGAATTTCTGTTGGTCCTTAGATCCGTCAGCTAGTCAGAGATGAGATGTTCGACAACCTGCTTCAGGGTGACGAGAAGAAAGCTTGGGACACATTTCGTCTGGTGTCAACTAACTTCATCGGGAATGTCAGGGCAGAAAACTGTAAGGAATTGGTTGAGGACAATGTTTTCTATGTATCGCAAACTTGGCTGCAATATGTCCTTGAAGATCCACTTTCTCCATTCCAATTGGATTTTTTCCCCGACAACTGCGGCAAGGCTAGTGATGAGTACGGTGAAACGTTTTCACCAAGACATTGCAATTATAGAGAAACGATTATTATCAGGGAACTGGTCCACTTCCGTGTTGGCTGACTACTGTTGGACGCTCGCCAGATGCAATCCTGAACAACTATACAAGAGACAGGCAAAGCAGCGTCGGAAATAGAATTGGACCTTTACTGCTACATGTCATATGTACGTATTGTTCTATGACAATAGAAACTATTGCTGATTTATTAGAAATTGGGCCCAATTGTTTGATTTCATTGTCATATTCGGGTCAAGCACCCTGAAACCTATAAGAAATTACAAATTTAATATCAGACGCATGACTTCCACGGACATTTTTTGTCAGTGTCATCAATCTCAGACAGGCCTAGCAGGAACAACCATTTTTTACGTAAAAACCACGAGATTAACTGTTAATGGATGTGTGCATGTATCATGTATGTAAAGTGTGATGCATGATATGTATGTATTATTATTAAGGAGCTTTTATATAGCGCCCTTTCAAGGTGATCTTCTCAGAAGCGCTCCTAGTCTAACCACGGCTAAAGAGAGTAGTTTTCACATTTGTAAGAAACAAGGTAGTGTGAGTAGTAGGGACCAAGCGGAGTGCAACAGGAAGGCCATTCCAGGTATGTATGTATGTAGCTCTTTGCTATTTGTCGGAGACTTTGGTTGGCCTCAGCCTTTTTACGATTCAGTCACCGTCGACGAAAAACAGCGCATGGTCTACAGCATGCACAACAATCAGGGATCCGACGAACCCCCAGAGACTTCTTCTCATACATTATCCACCTACAAAAGTACGACCCCATTCTTCACTACTTCTACCACCAAACTTTTCCAGATCATTTGAATGGATTGTTGGATGACGTTTTTCTTTATCAAGACCGGCAACAATGGGAGTCAGAACAATCATACAGAGGCAAAATACATCATATCCGTCCTAAGAGTGACGAACGATGTGGCGGAGAAAGGAGTCGCTCTCAATGCCTCTCATGCAGTACCTCAATGAAACCCTGGTCCAAAATGAGGAAGAGTAGCAATTTTGTTCTTAAAATGGTCGAGTACCATCGAAAACAAATTTCCAAAAGCACAAAATGGAATGAGTAAATATAAATGACAAATAACTCAAGGTTTTTCGTTTGATTTAGCTTAATTTTTTGTGTTTAAGTTTTGAAATTGTTTGAATCTTTGAAAACTGCAATGTATCGCTTTGTTTTCTAAATGATAATTCTTCCCGGGCTTTGCGCAAGTTCTAAATCTATTACGATTTTCATATAATTTGGCAAATGTTAATTTTTCCAAGGTGGAACACAAAAATAACCTGTCCGATATTAATTTTGAAACTTCAATTTTAAGACACACTCTAATGTATATATATATATATATATATATATATATATATATATATATATATATATATATATATATATATATATATATATATATATATATATATATATATATATATATATATATATATATATATATATATATATATATATATATATATATATATATATATATATATATATATATATATATATATCGACGAAGCCTCAGCCTTGGCACGAATAACAGCGTCAGCACATTTCTTAATTAAATATATGAATAGCTCAGCGCTCATCCTTGCACGCCCATTAGATAGCCTACAATTCATTTCATTTAAGGAACATTTATATAGCGCCCCTTAAAGGGTGTCTACTCAGGAGCGCTCCAATGTGATTGGCATTAAGGCGACCCCTACAACTGATATACATAACTACTAAATATTCATCTTTTTCGTTTCCTTACATCTATGAATATTTCATCATCATCATCATCATCATCAGTTCCTGACGCCAGCCATTTGGCGGCGATGGGTACGAATAAATTATCTCCATTGTCCTCGGTCATTTGTCAAATCTATTGCTCCTCTTAGTGTTAGTCCAAGTGATGTTAAGTCCTCCGTTATATTATCTATCCAGCGTAGTCTGGGTCTGCCTTTGTGTCTTTTCCCTTCGAACCTTGCATGTAGTGCACTGTTTGGGATTCTGTCAACTGGCATTCTCTCTACATGTCCAAAACATCGGAGTCTTCGTTGAACGATTTTGCATAGTAGAGTTGTTTTGATGCCTAATGATTGTCTTATGTGATCGTTCCTTATTTTCTGCAGTCTTGAAATCCCTGCGATCTTCCGCAGCCAGCTCATTTCTGCTGTAAGAATTCTTCTCTCATCTTGTTTTCGCATTGTCCAACATTCCGATACATATATGAAAATGGGTTGTCTCGTTGTCTCGTATATATTTGTCTTGGTTTTCTTTCTTAATTCTCTGCTCCTCCATATCCTGTTCATCATTCATTACTCCAAATGCTTGTGGAGCGCGTCCAAACTTCTTTGTATATCTTTTTCGTTGCTGCAAATGGATGCAAATGCCAAAGTACTAGAAGACGATGCAAGCATACAGAAACGATGGAAGGAACACTTCGAACAACTACTAAACGTCGACACACATAACGATCACAGAGTTAGTTGTCCATAAATAACACAGAAGAAAAGATGCCAACATTTCTACAGGAAGAGGTAAGAGATGTTATCAACAAAATGAAAAAGGATAAAGCACCAGGAATGTATGAAATCACCCTAACCCTAACCCTGACTAACCCTGTATGAAATCACTACAGAACTACTTCAAGGAGGAGGAGAAACACTTGTTAACGCTATGCATTGCATACCCTTGTTACAAAGATTCAGCAAGATGGAGACATACCAGAAGACTGGGCAAAATCGACAATCGTCCCTATATAAAAAAGAAAAGGAGATCCACAAGACTGCAAAAATTACAGAGGCATTAGCTTACAGAGCATTCCAGGAAAGTCTTCACCAAAATTATACAAAACAGAGTGAAACAGTATGCTGAAAGAGCACTTGGAGAAGAGAAGCCGGGTTCAGACCAGGAAGAAGCACAATTGATCAACTATTCACAATGAGACAGATACTTCTAAAAGAATAGAACACAACCAGAAAGTCTTCATCAACTTCATAGACTTAAAACAAGCATTCGACAGTATATGGCATGATGGAATGTGGAGAGCGATGCAAAACGCAGGAATACCAGAGCAACTGATCAAACTCGTACAAGAGATATATCGAAAATCATCAAGTGCCATAAAAGTAGATAAAAAGATCACAGAATACTTTCACACGAAAACTGGAGTACGACAAGGATGCATCTTATCTCCATACTTATTTAACCTAGTGTTAGAAGCAGTAATATCACTCAGCCTTAGCAACACCGAGGCAGGAATAAAGGTAAATGGAGAGCTGACGACATAGGTCTCCTCACTAGAAGCCAGCCAGAACTACAGGATATTACGACACAGATTGACGAAACCAGTAGAAGATCACGGGGTATACTAGCTAGAATAGCTATTTCTGACCATGGTAGCACGCGGCTCTGATTTTAGTTTTTACACTTTAGTAGCACTCTTTAAAAGTCTTCTTCTTTCTTCAGTAACGTTCAACCATTACAAATCAATCACGACGTCATATGTCATGTCGACGATTACCTTAAACTTAACAAACGACTGTTATCTCGGCATATTTTCTGATAATGCCAGAAATTTTACTTACCAATACAATTGCAGTTTGACAGTTTGATGAAAAGTGTGCAATTGAAATGCATAAGTAATTTAGGTACTGGAATAAAAGAATGCAAGAGACTAGGCTATAGTCCAAGTCGACCAAGTCGATCGTCTATTTCCCAAGTCGATCGAGTCGACGAGAGGTCGACTAGTCGAAAAAGTCGATCGAGTCGATCGTCGGCCGAGCCAAGTCGATCGTAGCAGTTCGACTCGATCGATCACGAGGTATACTAGCTAGCAATAAGCCTGATGTAATACAGTTATAATAGGTCCATACCATAGATTAGGCCAAGGTGGGCATAATCTGCATGCACATCGGAGAAGCGAGTGTCACATTACATCAAGGCGTTAAGTTTGTGTTAAAAAGTACTGAATAGTTGTGGGTTATGTGTGTTGGTGCTGCCGGGCCGCTTTTGTTGTTATTATCAGTCTTTCAACATGTTGAAGTTTTAAGTAAGTAAGTAAGTATATTCTTTAATATAACCAGCTGCCAAACAGCACTCTGGTGAACAAGCATCAGCATACATAATTACATACATCAGGATAAATTAATAAGTGAATAGCATTCTACCTATAAATGTTTTCCTCATTTGATTGTTTGCTTTTGACAGCACCCGGTCATGGCGTCTGGGGCGCAGGCTGTACACCGCTGGCTTAACTGGGGGAGCAACCCATGAAGGACATGTCCCGGTTCTTCGAGAACCGCCGAAAACAGTCGGGTATCGGCCACACGGCACATCTCTTCGATCTTTGGGCAATCACAAGGGAGGTACCTCTGTCGTATTAGCCTATTTACAACTGCCTGGAACCTTCCTTTTTCTTGTTGTCCAGCATATTCCCACCATGCGCGGGGTCCGAAGAGTAATGGATAACACATTGGCGTGAAGAGCTGAAGGTACCAAGATCGAACCCGGTAGACCCCGTAAGGTTTTTCAGCCTTCTACTCGCTTCCACTCGCTAGGTGGCAGTGGTTAAATGAATGTAGACCATGATTGGCGCCGTGTGGCTGACGCTTAAAAACAGTTATATTCGACTCCTGTAAAACTGTTATCGTGTGCTTCTACTATATACATGTATGTAAGGCGCCCTGCGTGGCTGCCGTTTCTACTATATGTATGTTCATTGTACAGCGCAGTGCGTTTGCAGGCGCTTAATTAAAGAACAAATTATTATTATTATTATTATTATTATTATTATTATTATTATTATTATTATTATTATTAATATTATTATTATTATTATTATTATTATTATTATTATTATTATTATTATTATTATGCCGGAGCGGCATACAGCAGACGTGACAGCGTGGTAGCTCGCACCACATCATACAGCTTGGTGCCAGCAAGACGATGAGCAGTGAGCACGCGGAAGGCATACAAGGACTGCCTGGCCCCACAGCATATTCGATTGATATGCTCATCGAAACCAAGGTGTCAGACATAGTTAGTCCAAGAACTCTCAAGCTCTTGACTCTGGTTAAGCACGGCGTCTCAGTTGGTTCATCCCCACGCCCCGCACGCCCTCGGGCCCCTCTGACGATCATCTCATAGGTCTTATTGCAGTTTAACTTTAGGTTACATTTACTCGCCCATTTCGTTACATGATCTAGTTCAGCCGTGATAGTGGGCTATTAGTGGCACTATTTGAAGATGGGATCTGCAGGTAGCTATCATCCGCAAACTTTAGTGACCTGTTTTCTGAGTGGTAAGGCCTAAGTTTGGAGATTGTTATTATAAAGTCGTTTTGTCCGAACCCCGAACCCTGCACTATACTTCAGTTTATATAAATGATGGTGGAGATTTCCCCATTGAATTTAGTTGCATGGCTCCGGTCAGCTAGAAAGGCAATAATCCAATTGTAGATGTTGTCTGGTATCGGCATCTCAGCCAGGTAAGAGTGTCGTACTGTATCGAACGTCTTGGTGAAATCCAGCGAAATGAGGTGTACGTACTGACTCTCACCCAGAAGTTCTGTAAGATTGGAAGTTAGCGCCACGAGGGCAGCCGTAGTGGATCCGGTCGGACGAAACGCAAACTGGTCCTCAAAGTCCCGATTTAGGTCGGGGTCAAGCAGAATTGGATGGAAGAACCGACGCACGATGTATTTTTCCAATGCTCGACATAAACTAAGCGTCACCGTTTGTCTCCGTCTGTTTATGGCTTGTGGTTGTTTAGAACTGATGTCTGTTGTCTCTGTGAAACTTGTTGGTTTTCGGTCGCCATCTTGGCTGACGTTTTTGTTTGAACGTCTGTTCGGTATAATATTTTCACTTTCAATATTGCATTGAAGGAACTATTTTAAAAATCGTATGGGCCTATTACATATTTTCAAAAATAGTTTTCACGGATGGTGTCTGACATAGTAATTATTTATTATTTAATATTTATTATATACATAAAAATAGACAATTTAGAGTCAGCTATAGCGCTACAAAAACCTATGCATTGGTAGTTTTAGATGGCCACTGATTACCTGAAACAACAGAAAGAATTCCTTGCCAAGTTGGATTATTTTGGATTTCAAACCGTATAAACTGTTGGCTGACATCTTTCGCTTGCAACGTATAGCTAAACGGCACCACACCGTGCACCTCTGAACGACCGAGCGTGAGAACGAAATTGGCTCCTGTATATTCCGAGCTGTTGTAGGAGACTGTCTGTCCAACTTGAATGATGATCCTATCATAGCAAGGCTCTTCATTGCACAATAGTCCTACTTGTTCATCCTCTGCACCCAAAAGTAGTTCTGCAAGAAACGTTTTGCAATATTTAGCAAAAATTTGTACATTAAATAACGTGGAACATCTGTCATAGTTGTCATTGGTGTCGGTCATCTGTTATCAGTCTGAGATAACGCAAGAAAACTGTTCAAGTAGAATGCATGATAATCACTGTTTATATGTTTGTATATTTTTGTAGATGGCGTGTAGTTTGTAATGTATGCAAGGATGAGGTGCAAGCCATCAAGTAATGACTGGAAATTGGACAGTTTCCTTGCCCTTAAGTCCGTAAGGCTTCAGTAAGAGTTGAATAAGAAGATAAGTCCATAAGACCCAGTTTCGGTCATGTTTCGCCACAGTCATGCCAAAAGACACGAAAAAGTCTTTTGGCACGTGGCGATCGGCGAAGGTTGTAGGCGGGAATATTAATAAATTTGCGCGAGCATTACATCACTGATTGACAGCAGTATTTTTAAAAATAGACGATGAGTGTAGTAAACCTACAAAACTTCATAATAACATGCACTCACATCAATAATAAGTGAATTGCTCATCAAATTTGAAAGACCAACCAATTTTACTATCACATTTGACGCATTAAGCTATAAGTTTCTAATCATTCCGATCTATAGATTTTGAGATTTAAAGGAACTATTTTAAAAATCGTAGGGGCCTATTATTATATACTCTGTCGATGTGGGCAAAAATAGTTTTCACGGATGGTGTCTGACATAGTAATAATTTGAGATGTTTCCTTGCCCTCTTGGATACATAAAAAAATCTCAAAATCTATACACCGCAATGAATTCTCACTAGGAATCATTTTTTATCTGTCGAAAGTGTTTGACACTATGAATCACCAGATTTTGCTCAAAAAGTTAGAAAGTTATGGCGTTGGAGGTAAATTACTACACTGGTTTCCAATTACCTAAATTTCACTTCTCAGTAGGTTTATTTTGACGGATATAGTTCCAACATAAAGCCCATTAGTTGCCGTGTGCCCCAAGGTTCTATATTAGGGCCTCTGCTGTTTAAAAATATATATATATATATATATATATTTTCCTTGTACTTCAAATGGCTTCAATAAAAGGATTGATTAATTGACTAGAAGTGGGATGGACGATTAAAAAATAAAAGTTAATCTAGAAGCAGCATCAACGAATAAATAATAACTAAAACTAGAAGCTAGATGAACGATGAAAATATAAATTAAACTAGAAGGGGATCAAGAAAACGTCAGAGTAGACGAAAAGTCTTCTAATCATTCCGATCCACAGATTCTGAGATTTAAAGGAACTATTTTAAAAATAGTTCCTTTAAATCTCAGAATCTATAGATCGGAATGATTAGAAGACTTTTCGTCTTTTCGTAGGGCCTATTATATATATATATATATATATATATATATATATATATATATATATATATATATATATATATATATATATATATATATATATATATATATATATATATATATATATATATATATATATATATATACAACATAAAAGTTTGAACTTTGACAACAAGAGGAGACCCAAAAGGGATCTTGATTCCGCTTATCAGGGCCACCTAGTTAACATTTATCGTAATACAAGTAAATGGCAGCACAATCAATACTTTTAACGGTAACATCGATCAAGTTATATGATCAGCAGGTAAAAGAAACAATGATAGAACTCTTAACTAAAGAACTTAACTATCAGTACACATGGATTCCAATTAAGGTATACAGATCAATTTTCATTAGTTAAAAAGAGATAAAACAAAAACAAAAAGAAGAAAACAACAGTGCCTGTGCAAAAAAACACATAGGCATAGCCCTAATGCAGTCATGTGAGTGCATCCAAGAGATCGAGTTTTTGTTTAAATTGACGCATAGTAGGTAAACCAGTAACTTCAATAGGCTATGAATTCCAGAATATCGGGCCACAGACTTTGATGCTATGCTGCTTAACAGTAGTGTGGACACTACGTTGATGGTACTTGTTGAACGATCGCGTGTAATGATTGTGTACGTCAGAATTTTTACAAAAACAATTGTTAAAATTCACAGGCAGTAGATTCGATTGAAATCTGAACATAAATAATCCAACTTGCAACTTATTTATCATTATGCATTCAAAAGGCAATATTCTCAAACTAAGAAATAACGGCAGAGTTGTAGTTCTAAAGGGTAAATTACATATAGTCCGAATGGCTCGCTTCTGCAGAGTTTTAAGAGTTGTTAAGCGAGTATGATACGTGGAAGCCCACGAGATATTACAATACGATATATAAGGGTATATTAAGGAGTAGTACAAATTCACAAGTATATATTGCGGTAGAAGGTGCCGAATACGAGAAATTATACCAATATTTTTTACATCTTTTTAGATATGACATTTATATGTTCACTCCATGTTAAGTGCTCATCAATGTGAACACCCAAAAATTTAGTAGAAGATACCCTAGTTATGTTTTGGTTATCAATATTGATATTTAGATTGCAAGCTGGAACACATTTCCTTCGTGAATGAAACAATATGAAATTCGTTTTCATGAGATTTAACGACAGTTTGCTGGCTTTAAACCATTCTCCTACTAGTCTTAATTCGGCATTAATTTTATTAACCAGTACATCAATTGATTTATCTGACATAAACACATTAGTATCATCAGCAAACATAACGAAATGAAGCAATGAAGAGGCGTTTGAGATGTCATTCACATAATATATTAAAAACAGCAGAGGGCCTAAAACAGAACCCTGTGGTACACCGCAGTCTTAGTTATATTTTAATCTTTCATCCAGGTTCTACTCTTACTTATATTTTAATCGTTGATCTGTACACGAAACGTCGTTACATCATAGTAGACGAAATGGCTGTAGAAGAAATGTCTGTATGCGAAGTGTCGTAGACGAAAAGTATGTAGACGAATTGTCGTGGAACCATCCAGAAGATAAGTCCGTAAGACAGAGGTGGATATACAATTTGACCTCGTTGAATAATGATAGCTCTGGGGAATGACAATTGATATTAAGTATTGTTGCGTGCCAGAGTTCAAAGTTTTATGAACTATGAGCAGTTATTTGTAACTAATTCTTTGCTGCAAAGGAAGCCAATGCAAAGATTTAAGCACAGAGGTTATACCTGTATGTTCAAATTTGGATGTATTAGTTATGGCTCTAGCCAAAAGAATTCTTAACTCTGTGCAGCTTCAGTTAATGTTGAGTCACCCAGTTTCAATGACTTAAGCCCAATCAAATATTTTAAGTTGCTGTGACGTGCCCGTTAGCAGAAACTCAATCTTTGATGAGTTGAGGAGGAGTTTATTGGCTGCCATCCAAGACTGTACCTCATCGAAGACAGCAGACAACAGCTGCACAGATGAGTCACTCGACAGATTGACAAATGAAATGTAGATTTGAGTATCATCGGCGTAGGTATATTATCCCAGTGAATGACTATCCAGCAACTGATGTTCCTAATGGTGTGGAGTATAATGTAAACAAAAGAGGACCAAGCACAGAACCCCATGGAACATCACAGGCCAACAAAATACTGGATGAATAATTACCATATAAATACACTGATTGAGTTCATGGATTAAGATAAGTACTAAATCAATTTAGTGCAGGACCAGAGATTCCAAACCAGACGAAGAAGAAGAAGAGATAGTCCACAGTATCAAAAGCAGCAGACAAGTCAAGAAGAACAAGTTATGCTGTCACTTTACCCCTGTCCATTGAGTATATGCTGTCATTATGAACAGTAAGAAGCGCGGATTCTGTTGAGTGAAACTTACGATATGCAGGCTGAAAAGAGGAGATAAGTGAGTTTGATGATAGGCGAGTTAGCATGCGGTTCATGACTATCCGTTCAAAAATAATAGCTATAAAATTTAAGGTTGAGATTGGCCTATAATTTGACAGACCATCAGGGTCAAGAGAAGTTTTCTTAGGCAGGGGATGAACTATGGCATGAGCAAAAATAGATGGAGCGGATCCCTGCATGCAATGAGTAGTTTCAAATAATTTCTTATAAGTTTTTTCCTCATTCTTACTGTAAGACTTAACAGATAACAACAATTAAAAATATTGATTGTTCTTTTGCATGCGTGTGGGAGTCCCTCAAGTGTGGGGGCCCTGTATGGCCGAACATGTTGAACATGCTGAACATGCCTTAATCCGCCTCTGTATAGGCCTAATCATATATATATATATATATATATATATATATATATATATATATATATATATATATATATTAGGCTGGTCCAAAAAAGTAAAATTTAGAAAATTAATTTGGGTCACATTTGTTCTTGTTCTATTCAGTTTAAGGAATATTTGGACCAATTTTTGTGTCTCTAGAAGAATATTTAGGGGTGGCTCAATTTTGAACGATAAATGTTGTTACTAAGAAATTTCCTCAGATTTTGTATATTCAAATTTTTGAACAAAAAACGTTTCAAAATAAAATAAAAACAAAAATAAAGTCACTCTTTAGTGTTTACTGTTTTGTAAGTTTACAGTTAAATAATAGTAAGTTTATAGTTAATAAGAACAACATTAAAAATAAGTCTTTTTGAGATATTCTTCAAGGGAGACTTTGATGGCTCTGGAATGGCCTTCTGATGAGCGCTGACAACTTGAAGAAGTTATTGTTTTTTATTCTCGTCTTTTGTTATAGAAAAGTTGAACATCTAGATCAAAGAAATACCTCTCTCTGTACAGTCATTCACTGCTTTCATCTGCCTGGCTTTTCTGTCAATTGGAGATAAATTGGACCCAACTGTCAAAAGTCTGGCAGTGTCGAGAGGAAAGTCTGGGCCTTTTCTGCCCAACTGTCAATGAGTAGGTCGAAGAGCCAAGATGTTCGGCTTGTCATATAATGATTCTATTGGATTTCCCAAGTTGAATGCTTTACTGTCAATCCTCTTTGATGGTATCTGCTTTTCAGCACGTTTGAGATTCTTGACCATGGTGGCCCTTGTATTAACATTAACGCGGTGGTCAAAAAAGGCCTGGCCAATTACATGCTTGGAAAATACCAGAGGTGTCTCCTGAAAGCTGTTGTGGCTGCAGTTTTCACAATATTGTTGCGGGTAAAGATGTCCAACAAGTTCAACAGTTTCGAGTCATTGTATGGAGTTATCTCTATCAGGCAAACTGCATGCCAAAATCTTCCATAGACAAGGGAGACAAAAAGCTGACATCTGTTAAAGCTTCTCTCCCCCTTGTGTCGAGTCATTTGATTCTTGAAAACAAGGATTTTGAGAGAATAGATGCCTTTGGCCATCCACCTTACATGATGCATTGCCTCAGGAGCTCGAAATCACACTTCTTTTCTCGAACACCCACCAAGGAAGATGAGACACAATTGCAGAAGCTCGCCACAATCTTCACGTTGGTGCTGGTTTTTCACAGCAGCTTGGTACCTTGTAACCACCTCATTATGGAGACGCATCATGGACCAGCTGAAGAGTGTTTCGTCAGCAGTGTATTAATTGGTTTTGTCAAACTTTGGTCATTCCTTTTGAAATCGTTTGAATAAGCCTACATCTGGTACACTGGTAGTTCCGAAGGCTGTCGAAGCAAAAACGCTGGATAGCATAACTAATTAATATTATTAAAAATTTCAATTTATAAAATTAAATTGTAATTTTTCAAATATCAAACACATAAAAGGAAGTGGAAACATAACAGAAGTGAAAACAACTAAAAACCAACCTAAATGAAATGTTAAAATTAAAAAAGTAAGCAAATAATTAATTTTTCCGAAACTTTAGTTATTTTCATAATGTCAGTAAAAATGTTAAGTTTTGAGCCACGTCTAAATATTATTGAATCCGTTTCATTTTTGGCCTGTAAGCCCCTCTGGTATATAGAAACAAGGGCAACTATGACCCAAGTTGATATTTGAAATTTATTTTTTTTACCTGGTAGGTTGGACCACCCTAATATATATATATATATATATATATATATATAGTTATACGGGGTACGGTAATTGATTTGTCAGACATAAGTGCATTAGTATCAACAGGATATCATATATATATATATATATTTTATATATATATTTTTTTTATTTATATATTTTATTCCGGATATTTCTATAGCCCCTCTCGAAGTCAACTACTACTCAGAGGCGCTCCCGACTACAGCATTTGATACTGTGCCGGAATTTTCACGCCGAAGCGCCACGAGCAATTGCGAGTGAAGGACTTGCCCAAGGTCCTTACGCAGCGGCTTGAGTGGGATTCGAACCTGCAACCCTCCGGTCACAAGGCGCCGAACTTACCACTGAGCCACAACGCCCAACAATATATATATATATATATATATATATATATATATATATATATATATAACTTTTTACAGAAAAGAGTACGCTACAGTAACAAAATTAGTCTAGATTAGTCTACAAAAGGTAGAATACTATTTAGTTCCAACGTAGAAACAACAAATGCATGGACAAGAGTGGAAGCTGCACCGGGGGATAAATAAAAAGGAGAATCGCCTTGAGCTGCCGGAGCTGGTAATAAAAGACAGAGGTTTATTTAGTTACTAGAGTATTATGACGTCATATTATGACGGCAGTGTATAATTATAGGCCTATGTGTATTGTTGGTTAAAATGCTCTGATCGCCGTCGTCAAGACCGTCGTCAAGACCGCCGTCGTCAAGACGGCAGTACTGACGTCACAAACGGTTTCTGTTTCACAATAGAACAGAAACCGTTTGTGACGTAGCGTCCTACGACAGACACTCGCTATATGGATTTTATGTTGATAGATTCTTGGCGTACTGCAGTGACGTAAAATTTAGAGGAATAATTACAGCAGTACGCTTAGTCGTTTCAAACTGCTTGCAATATTATGCATCACTGGATCCTACTGACATTATGCTTTTTTCACTATTGTACGAATTGTTATCGCAAATGTGGGCATTTGTCTCGCGCTAATAAAATTACTTACTTACTTATTTGGAATTCAAATACAGTTTTATTTTGGCTGATTGGTTACCAATTTTTCAAATATCGGACAATTCCCAGTAAAATTTGACGTCATTTTGACATCATTTTGAACTAACTCTCGTGAATCCGTCGAAATGCTGATGAACAAAACTCATGATTTAGCATTTCCTGCACTTCAAACAGTCCATATCTAAATAGAGTGGAGTATAAAATTTGAGGAATAATGCAGATAAAAGTCTACCGAACAAAAATAGATTGGCAATGAAACAAATTACGATGCGAACGAAATTAGATGCAGTTGGTTTTGTTTAAGTTAAAGCTTGTTTGCTATAAAATACGAGGCTATTATTTTCAGTTTAAGATTTGCTCGCTCAATGAGAGGGGTACGGTAATTGATTTGTCAGACATAAGTGCATTAGTATCATCAGAATATCATATATATATAGATATATAAATATATATATAAATATATATATATATATTATATTAGAAATGTAACGTGACAATGCATCTAATTCACGTCACTGTAATATGCCAAGAATAATTAAATACCCAATCGGACCCGTATGGATAGCAGATAACAGATAGCGCATATCAATGTATTACTGTATCCTGATCATTCTTAAAGGGTGGGGGAGGCACATTCCGGCCAATCACAGGCCCATGTAGAGGCATCATATATATATATATATATATATATATATATATATATATATATATATATTCGCTGAAAACTGCGTAATCTGAAAGTTTAGAGAACTGTTGTGTGACTTACTTAATTTTACTTCTAGGATCAGCGAGTTGAAACCCCAGCCGAGTGCATTCGATACGTTACAGCTTATTTCAACTTGTCCCATGTCCGCCTGATTTATCCGGTAATTCTCAGAGCCTTTGATCTGAGCTTCACTTGCTTCACCAGCCGTATCCATGAAGAAGCGATTGTCATCATTCACTTCAAATCCTGGATTCTTAGATTTGTTGTCGTGTCCTACGGAAATGTGGTGGATGCGAACGTCAAAGACTGGTTGTGGATATCCGTGAGCCACACATGTAACTGTATCGTTAACTAACGCCGTATCGCCGCAAGGCATGTTGTTGCACAAGAACGTAACATCCGATGGAATAACTACCAAAACAGATAATTTAAAACTGTAATTAAAAAACTAAACAAAGCAAATAAGCAAAGAAAGATGAAAAACAATGGATCGTCATCAATCTTAACAAAACTCAGCATAATAGGCAATAGAGATGAAATGATTGTATAGTTTACGAATTAAGTTACGAAGGCCAGAGTGACTCTGGACAACCGTGAGCCTGAAGCCATACATGTTACTGCATGTATCGTTAATTAACACCGTATCTCCGCAAAAGGCATATTGTTACACAAGAACGTAATATCCGAAGGAATTACTCGCAAAGCAAATAACATTTAACTGAAAAATTAACAAACCAAACAAAGTAAATAAGAAAAAAAATGACGAAAAGCAATGGAATCTCATATAAATCTTGACAAGACTCAACAGATATAATGTTTACGAAATAAGTTACGAAGGCCAATTGCATCGTTAACTAAACCGTATTTCCGCAAGGCATAACGGTGCACAATAACGTACAGTCCGATGGAAGAACTAGCAAAACGAAATAATTTATAGGTCTAACTAACAAAGTTTGACAAACAAGGCGAAAATCATTATTCAATTAACTATAATACGTATGCTTGATGGCAATATTTAAGGTTTTACCTAATATTATTCGTTGGTATAATCAAGGAGCGATGGAGATTAAAAGATTAAATTAAAGGTCTGTGTAACATCATTTTGAAGTTACACTATTAAATTTAGCCGATGATAATTTAAATACTAATTTTCCTGACCCATGAGCCTTTTCAAATAGGATACTGGGTAAACATTCAAGTTAGGTCTCTTGTCATTGCATATTAGATTAGGGTTTTAGCTCATTTCCATGGTGAAACTTCAACTTTGTGAAATACCCAGTGAAATGCAGCTAATAGGTCTATATCATGTAAACTATAAACAGTGGAGATGCACAGTTTAAATATTTCGCTCGTCATCTTAAGACTCGAAAAATCTGAAACCGTGCTATTAACCCCACTGCTAACTAATGTCTGTACTAACCATCGACCTTTATTAGTATAAGTCGATGGTACTAACCCTCTAAGTAGACTTCGGGTAGATAGCAAACAACTTCTTTATTAAACGCGTCCGTCCATTTTGAATTCTGGAAGTTAGAGTTTTTCGGATCATGTCTTGCAACCGAAGGAAATTCGAGACGACAGCCATAAGCGAGAATGTCCGTTTCAGCCTTGATACTGATTGTGCTGCAGATCTTGGTTCCGGTGCTTGGCTGATCATTGCATTTGGACATTTCTCCTCTGATTTCACTTTCATCGTAGTTGTTTCGAAAGACCAAAGATGTATTCCACAATCCGTTGACTATGACACTGCAGTTGAGGACCAATACGTCACCCTCTGCTGGTTGTGGAGGCTTCGATACATAGCCACATTCGTGTTCCTCTGCAATGTGCACGTTACGCTATCTTAGTATGTAGGCCTACAGGATTTTACTATTTTAAACCAATAGTTTTCACACTATACGACTAGTTTACTTCTTTGTAATCGATTTGGTAATGAAATGTGAAACTCCCTTTTTTCTTACGACGCCAAATGTACGTTGTACGGAAGGAGTCTAGTCTTAGATTAATCTGGAAGTTAACTATAATTGCTGACTTTTACATGAAATCCAACGACCAAGAACATCCAAAGCAGAAGAAAAGAACGTTTTGCGGTTAAAAAAACATGCAGTTATGAATATTGGGTGATTGATGAAACTGAATTCGTACTGATTTGAAAAATAGGATAACGATAGGGCCCATAGCTAAGCAGCAGGAAGTCTATTAAACTTGTGAGCCTATAACTCTACATCGACCGCAAGTTCACATGTATTGCCACAAGCGAGTTAAACTCTTACTATTTTTAAAACAACAAAAATCTTAGTTAAAAATATTAATATATCGAAAAGCAGATGTTGGTCGTGATATCAATATCAGTCTATTCCTGACCTGATCTTTCCGATCCTTCGCCGTCCAAACTTTCTTGTCCTCAACGAAACCCGTCATAGCCGCTCTCTGCTGCCTCTCTCTGACAACCGAACTCGGACTTACTCTGGGCATCGGTATCTGAACAAACCCTCTTAGGCGATGCAGCGCTCATAAATAAACTTAGCCTTACAGTAACGTTCTGTAAATTTGAAGTTTACGATTACGATCAATATTCGTTTATATTCTGGATATAGTTCTACCGCACCACGTGCACAAGTTTATAATGACCAGCAATAACAGTATATGGCAAAGCATCTTCCTAAGACAGATAATGTTCGAATTGACTTGGACATCTGTGTTGTGAGTAGTCTACTTTCCAGCAGTAGATGGAACTAGGAAACAAGACACCACTCATAGAAATTGCTACCACATCATAGAATTTCTTACCAAATGTCATCAGAGTGATCGCCACATCGAAGGAAGTTGTTTCATCAGCGTTTCCTCCCTGGCTGTCATTAACAAACACTCTAAATACATCCGCGTAACCGAGAGGAATCTTCTGAATTTTCAGCCATCGCCTTTGTCTATCATAGTCAAAAACAATATCCCATGATGTGTTGTAGGTCTTCTTAAACGTCTCCAAGTGGCTCGAAGTGGTGAGACCGACCTCCTTGCCGGATGGATGTGGCAGTTCGGTGTCTATAGTTAGGCTGAACCAGCGTATTCCGATGGGAGCGGGTAATACTGGTGACAAGATAAGTACGTCCGATCCAACCTCTGCGACGTAGTTGACCAAGTTAATTCGGCGATTCTTCCATTTATAATCTTCCAAGCGAAACGTAGGCTTACCTATGAATCGAATCATGCAAGGTACAAAGCGTTAAACTTGTTTCAAAGGTCTAAATAAAACAATATAAAACAGAACTAGATCAGATATAACAATTGTTTATGGAAGACAAGGCTGTTGCACGAAATGCAAACACTTCCAATAGCTGAAATGTCGCCATTACGTTCGTAGTTAAAAAGCGCGAAAGCCTGATTACATAAAAGAAATGTTATAATCATAAATAGAACAAAATAGGAAGAACAGTCTCCAAGCTAGACCTAAAAGGCTTTCATGGATAAGAAGTGTTAGCGATGTCATTTTTTCTTAGCGTCAGCATGAAGGCGGGTGGCCAGTCTTCCGTTCACCGTCCGATCTCCCCACCGACAATGTACGGTCAATGTACTCACGAGTCACGACAGCTTAGTCGGCCAGAGCTATTACAAGCTAAGTCGGCTAGGAACCAGGTCGAGCCGAATCCTCGACAAATTTCTGCACTGGCGGGGTTGAGCCCCCGACTTATCAGTTGACAGTCCAACATACTAACACTAGGCTATCAAACACCCCTGTTAGAATTATAATTATGATGATAAAGGAACTGCGATCTTTTCTTTGTGACACAGAAATGTCAAAATATACCTGTCAGATCAGTTTCTGCTTCCGATAAACCTGCAATAATGTCACGCAAACATCATGATCAAGCGCATTTTGAATCACGCTAAATAATTTTTATAAATAAAGTCATAAGGGTTCTATGTAATGCTAAAAATTATATGCGCTTGCAGACAGTCTAGCCCTCTGAAAAACTGGACTTGATGTTGTTCATTAATCATGCCGATTTTGCTGTAATGGCAACAGAGTGTTGAAGCACAGAAAAAAACCTGTAGATCAGCTGAATGGATGAATTTCTTGGTTACATTCAGCTTCGCACCTTGACGTAGGTAAACAGAAACCTATCTTACGTAAATTTTGAACGAGGTCATGTTTAACCGCTTTTAAAATCTAATCTAAAATCTAATCTGGAAAATGTGTATTAACGCCAGTGTGTTAATGCGTAATCTCATTCCAAGCAATCTGATAAGACACAGAGCCAGTGTGAGAGAAATAAGCAAGTTGAAGATGTACCGTATGTAATTAAATTTTAAAGAATTGTCGTTGCATGACCTACTTAATTTAACTTCTAGGAACAATGAGTTGTATCCCCATCCGAGTGCATTCGATACGTTACAGGTTATTTCTATGTGTCCCACGTTCATCGGCCCAATACGGATATCCTCATAGCCTTTGATCTCCTCTTCAGTTGCGCCATTGGTATAATCGCCACCAGAACCATCCTCTCTTTCTTCCTCATCCGTATCCATGAAGAATCGGTTTTCATTACCTACTCCATGACTCTCAGATTTGCCTCCTGCATCGGCTGAAACATCTCTGATGCGAATGTCAAAGACTGATTGCGGATACCCGTGAGCCAAGCATGTAACTGTGTCGTTAACCACCACTGTTTCCGCGCAAGGCATATTGTTACACAACAACGTTACGTCAGATGGAATAGCTGAAAAGCCCGAAAGCACATGCAGTACGCAATTCAAATCAAAAATCTCAATTGACTATTTTCTTAATAATTTGCATAACAGATAAATGTATTTTAAAACGTTTATATTTCATTTAAGTAAATACACCTGCAAGGTGTAAACAGTTGAGTAACAGGCCCCATAAAAGTGATGTGAGTTTGGATGCATGAGCATTTGGACTGCGATACTTAATTAATTCCTATAAAGTTAAATCTGTCTTGCGATTGATAATTCTGCATAAATTACTTTTTAAGGAAATTGACTAATTAGGCCTATATGAGGTTAAATAGCGAAGCGTATTCTCAAATTGTTAATTTAAAATGACTGTGTACGTTGTCGAAGTCTTACTACTTACCCTCTAAGTAGACTTTGGGAAGGTTGCAAACCACTTTCTTATTAAACTCAGCCGTCCATTTTGAGTTCCGAAACATCGGGTTCATTTGGGCATGCCTTCCATCTGAGGGAAATTCAAGGCGACAGCTATAAGCAAGGATATCCGTTTCAGCTGTGATCCTGACTGTGCTGCAGATCTTAGAACCAAGGCTTCGCTGCATTCCACAGGTCTTTGTTTCTCCTATGATTTCGCTTTCGTCGTAGTCATTGCGGAAGATCAAAGATGCATTCCACATTCCGTTGACGATGACACTACAGCTCATGATCAAAGTATCACCCGCCTTCGGATTTTGAGGCTTTGATGTAAAGCCACACTCGTGTTTCTCTACAGAGTACATTTTACAAATCGATTATTTAACATGTAGGCCTACTTGTATCTTATTGCCAAATTATGTGATCGCCAATGTCATTGGAAGTTATTTCTCAATTGTAAACCTTCTCACGTTTTCAAAATTGAGAAAAACTGTTAACTGAAACAATCGAAGCAGTGGCAACAAAAACGTATAACTTTTTAATCTCGGTTACTCAGTGTTTTAGTTGTCCAAAAACAACTGGGGGGGTCAAAAATTTGGAGATTACCAAATCACATAATCACATAGAAAAAACACCAGTTTTTTGTAGTAAAGTAACCCCCCCCCCCAACATATTTTCAGTTACTTAGCTGAGGGGGTTAGACAGAAAATTAGGGGGTTGAACCCCCTCAACCCCCCCGACAACTAAAACACTGCGGTTACTGTCTTATTAGCCAACTTTTATTCTTGTTTAAAGGATTCACAGGCCCGCCGAGAGGGGGGCAAGGGGCAAATTCCCAGGGGCCCGGCGATTTTTTAGGGGCCCGGGCCGGGTCGGGCGGGCCCGCAATCAACTTGTAAAAAGTATTATAATCAATTATACAAAGTTTATGATTTATGCCTTTTTAAGCATATTACCTGACGCTTAACTACAATCAGTTTAAACTATAAGCATCTGAATAAAATCATAGTAGTATATATAAATATAATATCGTACGGTCGTACCCGCTCTTATAATATTGTTTCAATGCGTTGTTTTATTTTATTTTTCGTACGACCGTACGATATTATATGCTTGTGGACTTACTTTTCTTTACATATTTGTGGGGCGTGGTGGCTCAATGGTAAGTTCGGCGCCTTGTGACCGGAGTAGTAGTAGACTTCGAGAGGCGCTATAGAAATATCCGGAATAAAAATATTATATTTAAAGATAGTTTAGAGGCCCGTGACTGCTCTGCCTAGGGGCCCGTGACTGTTCTACCTAGGGGCCCGGAATTTCTGTTGGCGGCCCTGATTATTCATATTGGTCTGTGCGTTTATTTCAATTATATTTTAATGATTTTGGTGTTTTCTTGCCAAAATTAAAGTTTCATGTAATTTTGCGTTTTTATTACTTCAATCTCATATAATGTAAACAATAATTAAAAGTGATATTTCACACTTTTAACTGGAACGAATTTGTCCACAAATTGGAGCTACATTTGAATCACACTAATAATTATTGTGATTCAAATATAGCTCCAATTTGCGGACAAATTCGTTCCAGTTAAAAGTGTGAAATATCACTTTTATCTATTAATGGTAAGAAGTTTACATTTAAAAAGAGTCCAAAACAGTTCACAAAGCAAAAATATGCGTTTTTCACAGTTTCCAATAAAAACTGAACCTTCCTTTAGCGAAATATTTTTGCACCAAGAAAATTTTCTTCTCCGACTTCAAGAAACAAACTGACCAAATATTAGGAGATCTTGTATGTAGCTTACACCTACACTGTGTTGGTGTACACATAAATTCATAACGGCAGTGTGTCTTGAAGTAGTAAGCCTTTACGAGTCTCGCAATTGAATTTGAAGTTAAAAATCATTTAATTGTTGCGTTAGTATGCATGCTCTCACCATTGCTGTTGTCAATACTATTTCATTTCTTTTATTTTGGTTTCTTAAACATTTCTTGAATTTTGAAGTTACCTTTTTTGTATTCCTAATAAGACAGAAATGGCATTTAAGCAAATGACTTCAACATTGCAACGACGTATGTCAGCCATCCGAGGAACTGAAGTGGACTACAAATCTAACAATTATTGTTGCCTGAATAGTGATGCTAAGGCAGAAGAGCTTACAATTATAACACCTTGCAAATTTCTTACTGTATTGACTTCCTAGTGTATGGACTTTCTAGAAATTCTTACCGAAAGTCATGAGAGTGATGGCCACATCAAAGGTTTGACCTTTTGCAGAATTTCTTCGTACAGTTTCTCCTGTTCTGTTCTCTCCAACAAACACTCGAAATACATCGGCGTAACCAAGGTGAACCTTCCGGATCTTCAGCCATTCAGTTCGATTCAGTTTATAAAACTTGAAAACACTCTGCCACGAAGTGTTATAGGTCTCCTGAAACTTCTCCAAGTAAGTAGAACCCACACGACCAACTTGTCTACCAACTGGACGTGGTAGTTCGCCATCAAAGTTGAGGCTGAACCATCGCACGCCGCTTGGAGCAGGTACTATTGGTGACAGAAGATCTACATCTGTTCCAACCTCTGCGACATAGTTGACCAAATTAATTCTATGATTCTCCAGCCAACTACTATAGTCTTCCGCGGAAAAAGTTCCTGTAAATCACATCGGTCATTTAATGAACAAACATGCAGCTCTAAGTTAAAGTCTTAATCATGCCATTTTTCATAGGAATTCAAGCAGGCCCCGCATTATAACGCTTAATTCTAAAAAAAACGTACGGGCCTACAGAAGCAACATTAACTGAAATATGGTAGATCTGACTATATTAGGCTGATCCTACAATGACCCGTGAAACAAAACCAAACGAAATCGAAAAATAATAAATTCTGTATCTTTGGAACTTTGTTCACGGTACGAGAAATGTCTCTGTATTGAATATAAGTTTTATATGTCTACAGAAGATAGCTGTAACATGACATTATTTGGCCAGAAATCACATTCAACATTTAAGATGAAGATAACAGAACCATTTTCAGAAAGAAGACAATGGAGGTTAAACGATAATGTCAACGATGACGATGTTTTTGCGTAGCTGTGATCATGACAATTTAGTTCGAATAGACTATCGGTTGAAATAATGACGATGCTTTTTATGCAACTTGAACATACCTGGCTGATCTCCTTCGCGTTCCGATAAACCTACAAAAGTTCAGGCGATTTAGGGTTAGAAGCGTAATGTAAATGCAAGTTTATCGCAAGCAGTCCGCGGAGGCCAGATTCTGCAGTCGGCGGGTCATTTTATTATTAGGATGCTTTTGATGTTGTTCAATTAGTAAAACTGCCAGTCATTTTAGATAATAGTTATAGTTTTAAATTTCTATACTATTATGATGCTCTTGATGTAGTGTTATTAGCCTAATAATTTTTTTATTTTTGTTAAATTTACACTCCTTTTTCAAATATTATTATCTTATTATTACTTCAATGTTATATATTTTTCTCTATGCTTGTTCACCAATGTGCGGTTCGCTTTTGGTTTTTGAATAAAGAATATTAATAATAATAATAATAATGATAAAAATATCTATAAAAATCGTTTCTTTTTAGCAACACGATCAGATGCGTCTTAACTTCTCAGCGTCTATTTTGATCGCGTAAACAATTTTTCATCGTGTCGAATTATCACATGTCAAATTAATTAAAATATTGCTTAATCTAATCTCATTAGGCCTACTGCTAAAGCACTTTAAGCATAGCGCGTACGGCATCAATTCTTGTTCGCTGCAACGGAAACCGCGATCAAAGTCATAATCCGTTTGAGAAGCTGGTTCAAAATTCGATATAGGCCTACTTGTCTAAAGAGATATATATAACTAGGTTCAGGGTTTGAATTTTCAAATTTGAACAGCGGAGGTTGAAAATTTCTTACATGTGCGAATGTCCCGACCAGAATTTCTTACATATCAAAAAACCGGTAAACGTGCTTTGGGTGTAGGCCTACAGTAGGTGTAGGGCCTATGTATTCGACAATGTGTCAACGATCCTGAGGCTCACACGTGTTGAAAATATTTGGATGCATGCGAAACGGAAGATAGATTTAACCTCTGAAAGCTGTGCTGGAGAGTTTACCTTAACCCCCAAAGTAATTTTTGGTAATTAACTTAAAAAGCTGAAAAGTTAATTGGGGGTTTAAGCCCTCCCAATTCAATCCCTGACTAGGTCTACACATAGCATATGTGGAGCTAAATACACAATCTTTTGAAGTGTATAAAGGTGTTCTGGCGTTTCATTTTAATTAACAGCTAATTTAAGTCAAATTAAATAAAGCATAAATCATAATTATATCAGCAACTGCAGCGCGTGTTCGAAGGCGCTTCAGTTTTGAAAAATCACAATAATTTCTGAAAGCTTACCCGATGCCAGACACGTCAGGCACAGGAGCCCTAGAACCAGTGACATTGTGCGAGTTTTCGGCATTCCTGTCATGGATGCGTGCACTTGTAGACCGCGTTTCTTTTTCAATCTCAACGCCACCTTTAGCAGTTCGTGACCAGAAATTAGTTTATTTGATATTTTTTTTATTATTACACACGTGCATTTAATTCATTCGTAATGAAATAACTTCATATAAGTAAACCTAGCACGTTCCTTAGATTGTCTGTTCAGCTAACATTATGTGTAAACTGTAAACACGGGTTTATATTCCACATTTGCAACTTTTTATATTTAAATGCACAGTTGCTATGACAGTTTTGGTACAAATTTATATAGCACGCAGGAAACATTTACAGAATTCAGAAATTACAAATACGCAATGATATTTTTTCTTTAAAAATGTCCTGCTCAATCAACACCAAGCGAAAGTTAAAATCAACCAAACATCAAATCTCGGCTAATAGACGTTAGACAATCGTACATAATAATACATAATAATACGAAATGAAGTATCTTAAATGTAAGAAAGATTTTCAACAGCTACAGCCCGTATTATCCAGGGTAAGCCGAGTTTAAAATTATTTCGGTATGTATATGCACGTATTCAGTGTAGAAAAGTGCTTATGGAGACAATTTTTTATATTTTACCCTTAGATCAACATATTCTGAGATAGGATGGTTTATAGACGGACATTCTGCTTCCTATGCTTACAGAGTAATGCAACTGATCAATTCGGGATAGAGTCCTACTTTCATCGCAGAAAAGATCAATCCAAACTCCCAGGCTAAAGAGTGAAGGCCTTGATCGCTCGGACCCTGCCATTTATCGACGTATCGCCAATGTCTCGTTCTTACCGAAAATCATGGAAAAGATCGTCGCGTGCCAGTTTATCGCCTTCTTCGAGGACAACAATCTCTTACCATCTTGTCAGTCGGGATTTCTGAAATACCCCTCGACCGAGACCCTCCTACTCCGGTTCCTGTCTGACGTCTACCGGTCTATTGACAATTCCCAGCTCACCCTGTTAGCCCTATTCGATATCAGCGCCGCTTTTGATACTGTGGACAATGAGATCCTAGTTAAGTGTTTCCATGTCTCGTTTGGGCTTACTGGCTACTCTTTAGATTGGATAGGGTCATTTCTTCATGGGCGAACTATCACAGTGGCGCATGGGCTCACAAGGTCTGGGTGGGTCCCTGCCCCGTCTGGTCAACCTCAGGGATCCGTCCTTGGCCCCATCCTATACATTATCTACACCCCTTGTTTCGTCTCGTTTTTGGCTGAGTACGTACGGGACTCAGGGTCAGCGCTAAGCCGAGGACATACAGCATACCTGCATCGTCAGCCGGCTTAAGCTCCCTCAGCCGTCCGAGCTATGAGTGGGGTCCTGGTGGCTCTTGAGGGATGGATGGCATCTAACCACCTGCACCTAAATTCGGCTAGGACAAAATTTATCTGGCAGGGCACTCGACAGCGGTTAGCTAGGATAGACTTGACCTCCGTCGCTGCTGAATTCCCTCTCTTTCCTTCTCTCCCACGGTGCGATACCTCGGTATTCTACACCAGCGCTTCCCAAGCTGTGGTCCGCGGACCGGTGCCGGTCCGCGAGTCCTCAGTTGCCGGTCCGCAGAGTGAGTCAAGAAACTGGACAAAAAAGACAATAGACGTTTTCTCGATTGGGTCTCGCTTCGAACTATCTTCAAAAAACACCATTGTCTCGCAATCAAAACCATAGGCTATTTTTCATATAAATTAATAATAATTTTCTGCGAGTAAATGTATTTCAGCTATTGTAAACGAGAACTGCCAAAGAAATAGTTATTCGTTGAATTGCTGACAGGTAAAATAGAAGTTGTTGTTCGTCTTTACCAGAAATTTTTATCGTAACATTTGCGGTTTTTGACCGACAATAGAAACCGAATGTGACGTAGCCTATCTCTTTCGTCTTTAATAACTTGATCACTGCCTCCGTCAAAAGAAAATAAAGACGTCTGCTTTCGATTCGATATTGTAAGTATAATATATTATAAGTTTGAAAATTATAACAATTAAAATTGTAACACCACACCCGGGAGACGAGGACGGCGTTCTCCAACACTTCTGTTATATAGTTTCTTAGAACCTGAGGGAATTTTTCGTATCTCAGGCGTTAAAAAATTTAAAATAATAAATATAGGGCCTATTAATAAACAGCACTAGCATGTATATATATAAATTTTTTAGATCACGAATTTTTGGAAAAAAATGCAACTTTTTGATTCATATCAGATCAGTACAAAGTATTCAGTTGATATTCAGACTGAATTATACACGCGCGCTACTATTAAAAATAATTGAACTTTTTGACCCAAAATAGTTAATAAATTGGACACCGATAGGCCTACTACTGCAATGGAAATATGTATCATGGTTTAGTTCTCGGGGAGACTAATTCTACTGCGGCTACTCTGGCTAGTGAGTTTTGGATAAGTTGCAAACGCTTGATTTGGGTGGATTCAAGGTTGAGGATGAGGGAATTGCTGTAATCAAGCTTTGAATGAACAATTGTTACAATGGTAGAGACAGTTTTGAGGTCGATCTTGGGCCAGATGCGACGAAGGTCACGAATGTGCATGAAGCAGGAGCGTGAGTGGTTTGAGATGTGGTTAGAGAAGAAGAGGTGTGGATCACAAGTAATACCTTTTGCGGAAATGGGGGATCCGAGTTGAAGGTTAAGAAACGATGAGTTAGTTGATAGGTGTATCGAAGGGGTTAAGACTTTTCTTGATATGATCAGGAAGGCCTAGGATTAATTCTGTTTTGGAGGGGTTAAGGCGGAATTGGACGACATCCACAGTGAGACTATAGGCTAAACACGTTGAAATATTGCATCGACGGTAGAGGGCAGAAGATATCATTTGGAGTGTTTGGTGTGTTTCTTTCTCTACCCAAGTTGCATCTTTTGTGCACTATTAGAATTCATTTACTAAAAAAATGTCACTCCACCCTACTGCCCATTGCTGTCGCTCGCAAGGCAATAATTGCAACCTACTCCCCTCTCAAGAGAGGTCCTCTCGGGGTAGGTCGACCGCGCCTCCAATGTGTGATGCAGGTTGTAGCGCTTCCGGCACACTTGTTCACATATCTCAGAGATGCCAGAGGAATCACCTTCTGCGGTGTGCTGCGTGTGCAAGGCATGGCTCGGTCCTTGACTACATAGCGCTATCGAAAGGTCACTCTGTGGTTAGGGAGCCGGTTATCCCGACTAGTGTTGGCAGGCGGAAACCTGACTTGGTGGTCGGGGTTGAAGGTAGGGTTCTGATCCTTGATGTCACGATTGTAGCTGTCCATTCAACCCTTGTTAAACCATATGAGAAAAAGGTTGCTTAACATGACGACTGATATCATTGATTGGATAACTGCTAACTACCCCGGCAGGTCGATGGAGTTTGGCGCGGTGGTGTTCAACTGGCGTGGAGCTTTGGACCGTAACTCATCGGCGTTCCTCCGCAGGTTGGGGTTGAGCGCCAGAGACGAAACCCTGCTGTCGTGTCGGGTGTTGAGTTTACATCGAACATGTTTGAGGTTCACTCGATCGACGGTTCGAACGGGCTGTGTATATCGCTGAACACCTTCCTCGGGTAACGCGCTCATGAAAAGGTCAAACCCACAGGCAGTCTTCGTCCTATTCAATAAGTGTCTCCCCATTGCTATCGCTCGCAAGGCGAAAATTAGCTGGGAAGTCCCTGACCTCGATGCACCCTGCTGTTCCAGAGGCGCGTGTGTATAAGCTAGCTCCAGCTTTGGTAATGACAGCAACCGAAATGGAGCGAATACCGAGCTTCCGTATGATTAAGGTTGCAAACCTTGGAATTTGAAGGAAGCTCGGGGTAATAGCCGCCCACTTCGTTCCTCTGAGAGGCAGTGCTGACAGTGCCGTTTGCCCGCACGGTCACCATGCACAACCGAGCCTTTGTGGTGTTTGGCTGTTTGGTCTGGAACGGGTCAACCTTGGAGATGCGTTTCCTCCCTAGACCCTATCCGAAACCTTTTATATTAGGTTAACAACAGTTCTGTTTAGTCGTGCTGGAGTCGGGAGCGCCTCTGAGTATCCCTCCTGAACAGTGGCGGCTCCACAGGGGGGCCAGTGCCCCCCAAATGAGTTTGTGGCCCCCCAGTGGCCCCCCCCAAATCAGAGTCTGATCTATTATCAAATCTGTCATAAGTTAGGGATCAGACAATAGAAGAGGTTAGGGGTTCTATTTATTTTTCTATCGCTATTGCTGAAACAAAAGATATTACACGAACAGCTATCTTTTGTTAGACCTCTATATGATTTTTCCCAACAAGAAGTTAACGAATGCTTTCTAGATTTTAAACCTGCAAACGAATTAATTGTGTAGTCATTGTTAGGTCTTATTTTAGACACCTTACAGTCATAGGGGTTCGACATTGGCTCATATTTAGTGGGTCAAGGTTATGATGGTGCAAGTGTAATGAACACATCTAATGAGTGGTGTAAATAAGGATGTACATTAGTTGGTAAGGCAGTCGACTTCGTGGGCCATTTAGTTCCATTGTTATGCAAATAAATTGAATCTAAGTTTAATTGATGCATCTATTTCAGAAGCTAGGGATTTTTTAAAATTACTTCAAAGGTTATATGGTTTTACTTCAAGTTCTATTACATATAAGAAATGGGTTAAGCACATGGTGTATTATATCCAGGGTAACCAGTGAGGCAACTGAAACTGTTCAGTGACACTAGATAGGTGTGTCCTATATTAGTCATAGGCGCTTTGTACTACCCAAACAGTGTGTCCCTAAAACGAATGAGAGGGTGCTATCCAGTGATGGGCAATAGTTAACTAACAAGTTGCTAACTTGTAGTTTAACTAAAAAAATTAGTTAAGGATGAAGTTTAACTAAAAAAATAGTTTAGTTAAAACCATAGTTTAACTAAAAAAATTTACTTGCTAACTAAAAAGTTTAACTAAAAAAATCAGCAATATGCAACTATTTTTCCACAATGAACATTGAACACTCAACAACAACAAACATTTTAACCCTGCATGGTTTTAGCATCAACAACCTGTGTTTTCAAATTCATACACTACACAGTATGCCTGTAACTGTATGCCAGAACAGTATACATTGCATAGTTTGAAGGTAAAATTGTCATTGACGTTCTGCATTATTATTGTTCACTTAACCTCTGTTATTGTTAAAATGTTTAGGCCTATCTCAAAAATTGGACAAAAGTTGAAAAAAGTTTAACTACTTTTTTTAGTTTAGTTATCTAATTTCCAAAATCAGTTGCCAACTTTAGTTAAACTATTTTTTTAGTTGGAAAATAGTTTTAGTTTAACTAAAAAAAGAGTTTAGTGCCAATCACTGGTGTTATCAAGGGTGACACCCAAGTCACCAACACTAGATAGGTATGTGAATATAGGGTCCAGTGTGACGTCAGCTGGCCAGGGACGTCATTTGGGGGGGCAAGGGGGCATTTGCCCTCCCCCTGATTTTTGAAAAAAAAAATGAAAAAGCTGGAACAAGAAAAGGAGGAAGAAGAAAGGGGTAAAACAGAAAAAAATGAAATTTTTTTACCTCTTTTTTAACGTCCTTGCCCCTCCTGAAAAAAGCTGAAATGACGTCCCTACAGCTGGCCCTCCTGTCAGGATCCCCGGCCCCTCCTTGGCCCCCCCTGTTCGAAAAGCCTAGAGCCGCCACTGCTCCTGAAGAGGAACTAATAAATTCTCAATGAATGAACGAATGAATTCGCTGACGTATTTGATATTCTTTAGCGAGGAACTCTCACTGTGGTAAAATTTCTCGCAATCCGGTAGAATCATAATCATAATCGGAAACCCTGCATTTCTTCAGCAACCAAAAAGTTAAGTCATGGAGGTCATCGTTTCCCAGGCACTTTACTGGAAACAACACCGCTGAGGCAGGCAGTTTTAGGTAAGGAACCGTGCCAAATTTTGCGTAAACTAGAAAAGTCTTGTAATTATGCCACTACAGACAGGGACGTCATTTGGAGGTAGGGGGCATTTATCCCCTGGGATTTTGAAAAAAAGGAAAAACGATGGAACAAGAAAACGAGGAACAAGAAAGAGGCAAAAAGAGCCTACGCAGACTACGTATTAAGTAGGCTGCAGAGAAAGTTGCTTGGAATTTGAAACGACGAGAATGAGCAGGAAAGTCAAGAGAGTTATCTACAGTGGAAACTTAAACAATATTTGGTTAGCGATCTTTGGTTATAAAATTAAAGGCTAAGAAAGACTATAAAACTAAAATACAACGCTTACCTGGACGTTTGAGTCAATATCAGAAGCAAGCCAAAATTTGCAAGTTGCCGTAACAAACGATTGTGACATCATTAATTAAATTTACGTCATAAATTATTTATGGAATAAAATAAACTTGTTTAACCCAGTGGTATTGATTTGTTTTAGATATTATTTGTCTCGTTTACTATCTTTGCATAGAAAGAAAACATGCACACAATTTAAAAGGTATAGCTTCCTCTACATGTAAGTAAGTAAGCAAATATTTATCTTTTTCTCTCCCTTCCCCTAGCGGTTGAAGGGTATTCCGTTTCATCGTGGTCCAGTGTTGTCAGGTCAGCCCTGCGTTTTCATAAAATATGTAAATTTGCACTTAGATAAACGAAAAGCCTATGTTTATTAATTTATTAGAGACATTCATATAAGATACGCATAGCCAAAGGAACAGCCGTGCTGAAAGCCATGGACAAAATTTGGAAATTAGTATGAGGACTAAACTGAGTGTATTAAACACATTTGTGTTCAGTAGCATGATGTATGGATGCGAGACACGGATGCTCACAAAGGCTTCACAAAAGAGAGCGTTAGCATTCCAAGGAAAATGCTATCGTAAGATTCTCAGAATAGGATGGACTCGAAAGGTCAGCAGTGAAGATTATACAGAACCAGAGGCGCCCGCAGGCCTAAAAAATTGGACGCACACTCTCCCGTCGCTTTGCTACCACAAATAAAAGTAAGAAAATTGAATAGCTGCTATAGATTAAGTAATGAGTAGTGACAAGTGCAAAAAAATTCAATTTAGATTACATCTAATGCTTTAACATGACGTATAGCCGTTTAACAAAAATATCGATGCGATGCCTATTCGTTATGTCACTTAGGCCTATGTGGATTTGATTTGGTGAGTGGACGCTCGTGCGTCCAGTGCGTCCGTATGCGGGCGCCTCTGTACAGAACAAGCAATCTGACTGAAATTCTCACGCAAAAATTATACAGAGAAAGCTAAGACTGGTTGGACATATCTGCATAATGGAAGAGAAAGGACAAAAATAAAACTTCGATTTTTGGAATAATGGAAGGCACAAACAAAACAGGAAGACCTCACAGGGAATGGACAGACGACATTGAAGAATGGTGCAGAGCAAGTCTCCAGGAACTGAGCCACTCGGCACTGGACAGAACGGAGTGGAAAGGCATTGTAAGGAGGGCATCAGAGTGATCAGACACCTATGTACCGGCGCTGAGCCCATGGTTATTGAATTAAATGAATGAATGAATTCACATAGCGGCACTTCGTAACCCTAGGCAGTTTCTGTTATAGTTTTAATATCATTAAGAACAGAAGTATCATCAGCAGCAAAACAATGCACTGAAAACTAGAAGTCACCGGTGTCAGAACCACGCACACACATAGAGCCAAGCCATCGCATTTCCATCCAAAGGCATGTGATTATTATTTTAAGCAAACGTGTTGCATATTACATGTATGTATAATTTATGTTCTAACGCCCTTTAACGAGTGTGAAAAAGAATTAAAACAAACGTCTCTCTCATCTTGTGGGCCAGTATTCACGTGCTTCTGATGCACGCAAAAAAGTGCTTTAGTTATTATATGTCACGGCTTTTATCCTTGTGTTTCTTTAAGTAGGATACATGAAATCCAAGTAAGTAATGGCCAATGAAACCATAAGATGTCGCTAAAGATGACCTCTGCCGCTCAATTCTAGACACCATCCACCGTAGCCGTCTGCTTGACTCCCTGGCTGACTCTTGGAGCTTGACCTGGAAACGAACCTTTCCAAATGTCTGACTGAGTATCTGTCAGTAAGCTGGTTCGGCGACTTGACTGTCTCTATGAGCTGAAGAAATCTCGAAATTGCGATTACGATTACTATAACCTTACGATTACTGTTACTTAATGATCGAGAGCTGACTTAACACGGCTTCTTTTTCAATGGATCGTCACATACGTGACATACCAAAGTGAAAGTGAATGGAAGACCATTTAGCTTTACTGTTCTTGTCTAAATTTACGCCAGTAATAATAGGTTAGGCTCTACATGAATTATGCAGTACTGGAAACAGCAGCTTCTGATAAACAAGTGTCTACATTTAACATTTAAGGCCAGCCACATAGTAAAAGAACGCCACTACTAATTTCGGAGATTTATTTTTACATTGGCAATAGAGTCAGTCAGTTGTATTACTGTTCAGGTTTGCTTCCATCATTATCCGACTTCCAAAACTCTTTCATTAGGTACATGTCTTGAAAAAATTTCTTGACAGGTCAAGCCAAGTCTTCAAAGCCGAAATGCTTGCCTCCCGTTGTGGTCATGCCCAAGGTTGACAGTTGCCGAGATTGTTGTCCAACTAAATTCATTCTTACTGAAGTCCTAGAAGGCACGTTCTCTTTGAGTAGGTCTTAGGCGAGTTGTTGCATTGTCTTCTTAGCTCTGGTACAACTCTGATATAACTGGTTATAGGAAGCTGTGCATTCGGCTTGACAGGCCTGGTGTTGGCGACGCTTCTGTTTACTCATCTCCACAGATTTAGAAGCAGGTGCATAATTCTTGGTAAACTTGTCACAGCAGCCTTGGAATTTGGGGTTCTACAAGGTCTGTGCTGGGCTCTCTCCCAGCACAGACCTTAAATCTTATAAATTTATTTATCCCAAATAAATTAATTATAACTTAGCTAAAACTGCATCAAAACTAAGAGTAAAATTATTTATCTTAACCCTCATTTTGGCGCCCCCATTCTTGGTGCCCGGGGACACATGTACCCCTCTGCACCCGTAGCCTCTGGCTTCTAGAAATAATTATTGCGCTTGATTATATTGATTATGTGGTACACTTTTGATGCACACCTCTCCTTCTCTAACCACATCTCCAACATCCAACGCTCCTGTTTCATGCAGGGGCGTAACTTTGGTCTAAAAAAGTAAGGGGTACCAATTTCTTACGTACACGAAGCAAGGCGGAGACTGCGATCTCTGGGAAGGCACAATAATAAAATATTGATTGACATTGTTTGAAAAAGTGGGGGGTACGGTATCCCTCAGTCCAAAAATTGGGGGTACGGGTACCCCTCGTATCCCCAACAAATTACGCCTATGGTTTCATGCACATTCTTGACCTCCGACGCAACCGGCCCATGCTCGACCTTAAAACTGCTTCCACCCTTGCTACCTCCATTGTTCATCCAAAGCTGATTGCTGCAATTCCCTCTTGCTCAACCTTGAATCCACCCAAATCAAGCGTCTGCAACTTATCCATCTCACTTGCCAGAGCTGTCGTTAGAACGCCCAAACATCATCACATCACTCCCATTCTCAAAACACCCCATTGGCTAAAAATCCCAGAGCAAATTCACTTCAAAGTCCTATCACTCACCTACAACCCCCTACAATACTCCCAGCCCAAGCACCTCCGTGATCTCTTTACCATCCAGGAAACCCACTCCACCCGATCATGCTCCTATCTCAGTCTTTCTCGACCTCCAGTCACTACTCATCTCAAGTTCTCCAACCGAGCCATAGTCAACACAGCACCACACCTATGGATTGCTCTCACCCCCGAATTCCGCAGTTTCTCAGTTCCTCCATCATTACAATCCGTCCTTCTTCATCCTCCTCTTGTTCCTCTATCACCATCTGGCTCTCCACTTAAACTGAAGTCTCACCTTTTCACGTACTCCTACCCTGACCCATCTGATCCTCCACCTTCCAATTATTCTCGCCCTAAACGACACCCGCTTTGACAGCAGCTCTACCTCTTCTCTTGATCTGGCTTTCTGGAAACGTGACTCGGACTTCATTTTGACTACTTTCTGGAAACCCCTCTGGTTTGATTTGCTAATGGTAACAGTACTTTAATTAAGTGCGGAGTACACATTGACACTATAGCGGATCTGCATCATATGCTACTGTTCCCTATGCTACAGTAGGCTACTACTAACTACTACCATACACAACAGAGACAAAATTTCACTAGACTTACTAGACAGGCCTGCCGCCTTACGGGGGGAGGGGGCGGCACACTGTTCCTTCGCACCACCTTTGAAAAATCCACGCGCCGCCACTGCTGTTAGCGGATGCTATTAACTTACTGTAACATTGTCGTGAATATCAATAAAGATCTATTGATTGATTGATTCATAATAAAAATAGGAGTTGAGGACTGTGCCTAGTCAAATTTTCCAATATACATATTTTGTTCCAGAACTTCAGTGTTCGGATTGACTTTTTTTCAATGTACTTGGCAAAGACGTTCCCATTCATCTCATGATAGGCTATCTGAGCCTTCTGTACACCCAGTGCAACAAGTGTAAAATGAATAACTAAACCCCCTTCAAAATTGTTGACAATGAATAACTAAATGCCCCCCAATATTTTGGACAAATCTACGCCACTGTCTCTGGTAATATCAAAAGGTCTATATATAATAAAACTAGTAGGCCTACTGATTATGAATATTAAGGTTAGTATGTCTCTTTCAATACTAATACTCACTAGGAATACTATTATCAGTAAATATTATCAATTGGCAGTGCTTTTTTTCAGCCGTAACGCGCCGGAACGGCGTTCCGGCACCTTTTTTCAGGTACTAAGAATAATTTATTTATTTTAATAATAAAAACAATAATTTTGTTATTTTAATTTAATTTCAGTGTTTTGAACTGTTTTGTGTTTATTGTGACCCCTTCCATTCCCGTTTTTATCGGGATTTTAGCCCGCCCATAATTATACCGTTCCGGAACCTTTTTTTCCAGAAAAAAGCACTGTCAATAGGTATACTAATACCAGTCTTGTTGTCCTCGAGACCAAGGTCTTGGTCTCGAGTGCGCTCGAGTTCGTTTTTAAAAGTCTTGGTCTTGGTCTTGAGGTTCAAGGTCTTGGTCTTGGTCTTGAGGTTCAAGGTCTTGGTCTTGGTCTTGGTCTTGAGGTTCAAAGTCTTGGTCTTGGTTTTTTCAGACCAAGACCAAGACCGACTGAATTTTAAATGTTTCCGCAGCCATTGCGGTCAATTACGGTTTCAACAAAGGCTCACGATTTATACATTTAAATCCAGTGCTTGAAAAGCTACTGTGTGTGCCAGCGACTTCAGCACCTATGAAAAGTATTTTTTTACATGGTGAAATTTTTATGAGGCCCCACAAGGCACGTCTTGGTCAGAAAATTCTGAGCGAATTGGTTTTTATAAAATGCAACAGGCATTTGGAATAACATTTTGCATGAAGGACTTAATTTGTAAATCGAATTCAGAAATTCTCTGCAGTGTGCATTTAGAGTTGGTTTGCTTCATTAAAGTAGCGAGTAGTCCGACTTGACAATTTTTAGTAAGGAATAGTGTGGATATGATTGTGATTTTTGGGTCTTGGTCTTGGTCTTGGTCTTGGTCTTGAGGTTCAAGGTCTTGGTCTTGGTCTTGGTCTTGAGGTTCAAGGTCTTGGTCTTGGTCTTGGTCTTGAGGTTCAAGGTCTTGGTCTTGGTCTTGGTCTTGAGGTTCAAGGTCTTGATAACAAGACTGACTAATACTAATATCAAGTGGAATATTATTATCAATAGGTCTTTTAATAGCAATTGGTCTACAAGTACCAGTTACTAATGGCATCACTTATATCTGTCCTAATGCTGAGGTCAGAACTGATATCAATGATCCAATCTAATGACTTCTATAGCGTTGTTATCATAATGCACAAGACATCGATCAATGTTCGCTTCAAGTGAAATCATAGTATTAGGGATCAGTGTCAAAGTAGGCCCTTATGGAAGATCTCTTCAATGTGATCCAGTCCTCGACCGAGGGAATAGTAGTACAGCGCATTTCTCGCAATTCATATGTTTCAGTTCTTTCACGGAAGCAGACTATTAGTCAGATGAAGGTTACTGCTAGGCTTCACTTAGTTCCTAAACGATTCGGAAACCGGAGCATGAGCAATTATCTTAGACTGGCATTACTTCTCTTTGAACATTTTCAGACACGACTTCAGTGAAGCACAGCTCCCATATTTAGTGGAAGGCAGAGGAGACGCTTGATACCCGCTCTGTGGCGCTTAAGACGGCAATGGACCGATGCCAAGGTACTGGAGACGAGACCAACGCATCGCAGGTCTTTCCGTTCACTTTCAAGCTAATAATGCCCATACTAAATTATGCTGATGGGCAATAGTTAACTAAAAAGTTGCTAACTTTTAGTTTAACTAAAAAAAATTTAGTTAAGGAAGAAGTTTAACTGAAAAATTTTAGTTGCTAACTAAAAAGTTTAACTAAAAAAATCAGCAATATGCAACTATTTTTCCACAGTGAACATTGAACACTGTCAGCAAAAAACATTTTAACACTGCATGTTTTTAGCAATAACAGCATGTGTTTTCAAATTCATACACTACTTCAGTAGGCCTACACATGTAACTGTATGCCAGAACAGCACACATTGCATAGTTTGAAGGTGAAATTGTCATCGACGCTTTGCATTATTACAGTTCACTTAACGTCTTTTATTGTGAAAATGTTTGTCGTAAAAAGTTGGAAAAAAGTTGGAAAAAGTTTAACTACTGTTTTTTAGTTTAGTTAACTACTTTCCAAAATCAGTTGGCAACTTTAGTTAAACTATTTTTTTAGTTGGAAAATAGTTTTAGTTTAACTAAAAAAAATAATTTAGTGCCCATCACTGCTGCTTGGTGACAGAGGCACGTGTACGCCGACAACTTTCTAATGATCGCTTCTCGCAATCGTAACCAGACGCCAACTAGCAGGTTTTCGATTACAGAAGCAGCACAACAGCCAAATAGCTGTTGTATTATTGTAATTTAATTTAGTAGGCCCATGTTTCGACCGTGGTAGAACCTAGGTGGAAGTCAAGACTGGTTATCTATCAGGCTATTTATTCATTTTATCTATTCATTTTGTGCTAAAAAAAAGTAAACAAAAGTAAATGGATGAACATTTTTAATTTAGAATAAACTGTCAATTTAAGCTGCTGTGCAAAGTATCCCGCAGCCAAAACACAAAAGTTGACAGCTTGGGGAGAGAGGCTCGTGTGTGCCAACAAAATTTACCAAGATCTCTACACAGAAGCCTCTCAGCAGGCGATAACTCGCACCTTTCGGTTGCTGAACGAGGACAATAATAATAGTGGTTACATTCAGCCGGATCTGAGAGCGGAGTCCGAGGATTTTAGATCCGCCGCCTGCACTATGAAACTCGCGACCTATAATTTGTGCTGGTTACAATAATCGACCACATGCTTCGTGTTTCAAGCATTTTATATTCATGCGAGTTTCGATAATTATAGGCCTTTAGGCCTATTCGCCAGGTAAGTTTAGATTTTAGATTTTCAACAAATTGGAGATTCAACACCTCTGGATGAGCAGTTTAACTACTGTCAATAACCCGAGGGCAATGTTATAAAACTTATTATTGTCATAGTAGGCTTTGTCTCGACAACATTAAACCATATGTGGGGGATATCACTAATTTTCTCTTAGGTTAGTTGTTTCATTTCGTGCTGAGCTTTCAGGTCGCAGGCATACAGCTAAGCTACAATTACTCGTTTGAAATTATAGACATAATCTCATTTCCCTTTTAAGGGACACTTAAGTTAAAAAGACGTGGACGTAAGAGTGGGGTTCATTTATGTAAAATACTTTCATTGTAGCAAACTAGAAGCTACGGAGTGCTTGGCATGGAGTGCGTGGAAGCTGTAAAGTCTATCTAGAAATTATTAATATGTTCAATTGGTAGTCGATGTGTGTTCATCGATTTTTGACCAAAAAACCCCAGAAAGTTCAAGTGAAATAATCGAGATGCTTCACGTAGCCACGTCTTAATTCACAGTCATTTTCGTTGGCTTCAGCTGAGTTTAAATGTAACGTCTTTGTCATCATTATCATCATCATCATCATCATCATCATCATCATCATCATCATCATCATCATCATCATCATCATCATCATCATCATCATCATCATCATCATCATCATCAACATCATCATCATCATCATCATCATCATCATCATCATCATCATCATCATCATCATCATCATCATCATCATCATCATCATCATCATCATCATCATCATCGTCAATATTATTATTATTATTATCATTATTATTTACGCTCTCAGTAGTTAATGGATGGCATTTAGTAAATTGCTTCTGTTTACTTTACAATAATAAAACAAGGCGAACCGTTGTGTTGCAGATCTTTTTACAACATTTTACGAGCAAATCATACATTCAATGCTAGAAAACATTTAATAAACCACAATAACTAAATCCATGTTAATATAATAAAAGGAGCATATGTGTAGGCAGAGGCAGGGAGCTTAGTAGCGTAGATCTACACATGTCCCTGCAAGGGTATGATGTTCAAACGCAAGGTTTGGTATTTTTGGCATTTCAACTGCTAGTCAAATAAAGCTTATTTATACGAATATTAATTTTTAACATATTGTTCCAGTTATTATCAAATAGGGTCACTTTTATACTGAACAACTACACGTCTTTTTAGTATTAGGCCTATGCCTTTAGAAATATAGTCTAACATTTATACTTCCCAGCATACGAATTGAAAAAAAAACAAATGATTATATTCGAAAGATGAGATTTGAAAACGACGTAGAATAAAATGTCAGCAATTCACAATTTTTTTAACGTCTCATTTTCTGTCTCGTGTGTTGAGCTTAGAATTGGCCAAGGCCAACGAAAGCTGCGATGAAGGCGAGGAATATCTGGAGAAGGACGAAGATTTCTCCACGGTTGCCGATGTTGTGTTTCGGCTTCTCATTCTCAGCTGTGTATAGATGAGATAAAATAAAATAACACGAGGTTATTATAAGAAGGAATACTGTTCATGGACCTTACAATAAATAACCATTGTATTGTTACCATTCTCGGATAGTTTCTCCTGGCATTAGATGAAACCAATAATTATGGGCTCCACACGGGTAGGCCTACATGTGCAAATGCGAGTCCTATATGGGCTCAATGAGGGCATGCAGGCAGGATCGTCATTAGCCGATCTACATATCTCTTGTACATTTTTGGGGATTTTATCGCAACCATAGTCAAAATTCCGCTTTCTGGGTACGGGTTCAAGTTACCGAACGATCGACTGACGATATGCTGAGCAATGATACTTAAATGCATGCATCAGGAAAGTCCTACATATTGTATTTTGGAGACATGAAAATTTTGAAGCAGATTTCCTTAAGAAGAGTGTAGGACATTATCCCCCCTGGACATAATCTCCCCCGGACATAATCCCTCCCGGACATTATCCTCCCGAACAGAATCCCCCAGGGTAGGACATAATCCCCCAGGCTAGGCTATAATCACCTATATTTCCACGTATATATCATGACGCGTGATGACGGCAAACAGGACTAAGCCATTGCTAATCACCTCAACCTCAGCCTTAATATATTTCAATTTGTTTAATAAGACGACTATATTTACAGCTTGTTTAATTCTAACAATGCGTGTAATAGTACAGACCAACGGAAAAGTTTATTAGACTTTCATTCGTTCGGTGTAAATTTAATTTTAGAAGTGAACGACATTAACAAGTCTATAGGCCTACTTTATACCTATGTGACACTAACAATGAGCGCAGCAGACGGGCCTGTAGCTACTTGGCGCTGCGACTAACCCGCACTTTGGGCAGCTTACCTCGCGAATCCTGACATTAACAAGGCTTAAGTTAAGAACTTGGCGACATTAACAAGTCTAAACTTTATACCTAAGTGACAGAATGAGACTAACAAATTTAATTTGATACCTAAATGACACTAACACGTCTTAATTTTACACCTGAATGGCACAAACAAGTCTCTAGTCTATACCTTTACGACGTTAACAAATGTAGATAATGGCTATTTGCGCAGAGGGGGGATTTTGTCCGGGGGGATTATGTCCTCGCGAAAATGGGGGGATTTTGTCCGGGTGGGACAATGTCGGGGATAATGTCCGGGGATTATGTTGGGGGGATAATGTCCGTACACCACGCTCAATAGGGTTCACCACCAGAGAAAAACAGAAAGAGAGGGAGAGATGGTAGAGGGAGGACGAGACCCATTGTACCAATACGACTGGAACTTGTGAAAATCTGGACCAAACCTTTGCCAAGCTAAGATAAGACAAGATAAGAATATTCTTTATTAAACCAATTGCTAAACGCATTTTGGTGTACAACCGTATACATCTTTCCGCTAATAATATACACATTTCTGCTACCCATAAACAGTTCTAATCTAGGTCTCATATATTTATATGTATACAGACGTATATGCATTATATATATGTTCCCATATAACATAATAATAATAATGTTTTCCTCATCAAGTTATCGGCAGGTGGGAAAATGCGATCGTGGGCCCTCGTTCTCATGTGGTAGACGGAGGGCTTAATCGGCGGGAGCAGGTCATGCAAAATGTGACCCTCATTTACCAAGATTGCTGAGAAGAGGGAAGAGTCTTCTCTGAGACATAGTTGCTCAAAAGTAGGCGTATCATCCGGAAGGTAATGGTATTCTCTTAACTATACGTCTCAGAATTGACTCGTGCTGTCAATTTAGGCGCTTAGGGAAAACCTGGATATCGAAAATTCCATAAGTACAATCGTTTGAAAATAAGAAATATTGAGTATTCATGCTTTTTGTAACTAGTCACGGAAGACGACTTATCAGAAAGATAAGTCTCCAAATGGTTTATGACCCTACAATCAATATTAACGTGGATGCCAGGAATAAACACACGCGGTGATCTTAAACCGCTTTTGAGGTGTACGTAAACGTGAGATAAGAGGTGTATGGTTAAGTGTTACATAAATGTTTGGATAAATACATTAAAACATACATAGTGGGCCTACCTGATTTTTCAGCAGCCATTCCTGCAAATATTTCAATAAATAAACGAATTCATGTTTCCGAATACAAATTGTATAATTGTACATAATAGGTTTAAATTAACAGCTTAAAAAGCGAACTAAGACTTTTATAGGTCTAAAACTTACAAGAAATAAAATCAATGATTTAGCCTATGTGGCGTATCGGACTACAAATTACAGTCATTTTGTGTTTGTATAATTCACTCATTCATTCATTCATTGGAAGATTTATATAGCGCCCCTTCAAGGGAACTACTCAGAGGCGCTCCCGACACCAGCACGTTCATATAAGACAGTTTTAAGTTTTGCAAGAAATATGCCAGGGGTAACCCCAGGGCACACGCGGAGCTCTAAGGGAAGTCTTTTCCAGACTACCGGGCCCACCACTGAAAAAGCTCGACTTTGCATAGTCGTGGAACGAGCAAATGGAACTAAAAGTACCCCTTTTCCCGCTGAGCGGAGGGAACGTCGGCCTTGGACACCTGAAACTGTGCAGCAAAGCTCTCGAAGGTAAGCAGGGGCAGGGCCCTGACAACATCGCCATACTAAGGCAGCGATCCTATATTCTATGCGGAAGCGCATAGGAAGCCAGTGAAGGACCTCCAGCATATATCTAGAGACTTGGCCATGTTTAGGAATATGCCCAATGAGACGGGCTGCAGAGCGCAGAACTCGCTGTAGACACACTATGCGACTAGATGGAAGACCAAAATAAAGCGATGAGCCGTAATCAATGCGGGCTGTGACGAAGGAGTGAATCAGTGTAGCAGTGGCACTGGGCGTTAGCGAACGAGTAACAGTGCGAAGCTGGCGCATCTGGTAGTAGCAGTCCCTAGTAAGACGGTGTATTTGTGGAGCAAAAGTAAGCTCCTGGTCGAGCCGGACACCAAGATCACGGACAAGAGTTGAGAAGGTATAGTTGGGAAATTCAATTGCAAGAGCAGTGAGGTCAAGTTTAGCGAGTTGCTGTCGCGTGCCTAGCCAAATAAATTTGCTTTTGGACGGGTTCAAGCGTAGTCGATTTGACGACATCCACGCTTCCATGGCATCTAAAGTCCCACTCATAACCCGGACTGTTGGAATGGCATTGGTAGAGAGGCAATGCATGTATGCTTGGACATCATCAGCATATTGCTGACTCAGAACCGCATGTGCAGCCAGAAGCGTCGAAAGACCAGAGGTATAGATAATGCATAAAATAGGTCCTAGGACGGAGCCTTGGGGCAACCCGTACCGTGCAGGGACCCATGAAGACCTAGTGGTGCCATGGATCACACAGAGGGAACGTTCACAAAGAAATGAGTTTATCCATTCATAAAAGTCTCCAGAAAGGCCAAACGAAACACGCAACCGTTCTAGCAAAAAAATTGTAATTGCAACCTGTCAACGCTGAGAAATTCTTTATTAAAACGTATAATTGCATAATTAGTTCTTTGGAGATACTTTTGTTAAGGCAATGAACTATTATTTGCTGATGTCTTACCATCATTCCCCTTCGGGACACCTTTGTTGCCCGCAGCCGGTCCTGAACCTGTAGCAAGAAACAGCAGACGAGAATTTGCATTTCAAATCATATAAATTGATAGACAAATAAATATTTATCTGTTAATATTTTTGTCATTCTGGTTACACCTTAATAACAAATTATATATCCTTCATTTGAAATACAGCTAAGTCGCCGGTTTTTTCATTCAAACTAGGTAACTTTCAATATATATATATAATTGTCCTGGTCACAAAAGCAAAGTTTGAAGGGAATAGCAACCATTTTCTATATTTTTGAGGCACAAGGATGTAGAAAACAACACTAAGGCCTGCTAACCAGGAAAAATGTGTTACACGGTGTTATATATTTTAGTTCGATTACAGTTAGGCCTAAATCATGAGCAGGTGTTTAGAATATTGCTCGAAATCGAGTAAAGAAGTTTCTAGTATGCGCACAGTTGAATTTATCAAGTCATGTTTTAATTCATTCAATAGAATACTTCGCGTTTAATCCTATGTTTTGGACAAATAGTCATACAAGACTGTGAAATAATAATTATAGTTTTCCTACCTATGTTCTCGGCTTGGTCTACATCAATTGCACCAGCAGCGTCTCCATGTTCTGTGGAAAAAAGGATAACCGCAACTGTTTCAAAAAATGCGCATTAGGCCTTCTATTAATTTTCAGGGAATTTATATCGTGCAAGGTTTAATTAACGCAAGCCTGTGATGATGATGATGATGATGATGATGATGATGATGATGATGATGATGATGATGATGATGATGATGATGATGATGATGATGATGATGATGATGATGATGATGATGATGATGATAATGATGATGATGATGATGATGATGATGATGATGATGATGATGAGAAACCATTTAACCTAGCCCTAAGGTAGCCATGGGTATGAAGTGTTAGCGACTTCATTTTCTTAGCCTCGGCATATGAGGGCGGACGGCCAGTCCTCTCCCTCACTGTCTCGTCTTCCCACCGACAGTGTACGGTCATTGTACTCATTATATCTGAGTTTGCTAGAGGGCGCATTTGGAGCAGAAATCTCGAGTCAACGCAATCCTATATCAGCGTATAAAACCCTGGAAATGCCTGCTTGCTATTTCTCGATAATACAAGCCAGACTTTACAACCCTTAATAGTGTTTTCACTTTTACTGCATTGAAGTAAAAATCGGCGCACTTTCTTTTGTTGCATTTTGGTGCTACCTCGAAGGACAAAGTCAAAATTGAGCGCCTGATAAATCGAATGAAGGGAGGAGGATTAATAGCAGCACTCGATCTCACTGCCAACCAGTTGGTCGAAACTGCTTACACGTGCCTCTTTCAGGCTGTAGCAGAGAACGAGAAATATGTAGGCCTACTCCGGTACTTACAGTATTCCCCATTTCGCAGTCACCAACACCATTTTCGTTATAGATCGCACAAATTCATTTTACCAAAAAAGACAAAAACTATATCCCCCGAATTCTGTGAATTAGAACTCTTACCAAGAGAGCAAACTCTTCCTCTTATTATATGCCAAGTTGCGGCATGTCAGCTTCTTTTCCTCAATAAACGAATAGCGTATTGTATTGTATTATATGTAGGTCTACTATGCACCCCGACTGGTGTTGTGCATGTACGTATGTTACTCACTCGCAACCCCTCTGCTTTTTGGGGTTTTCTCTAATACACATTACTTCTAATTTGTATTGCTAAAAGAGATTAGAAAAGACTGCGGATCGTGCACAATTCTTAGGGAAGTACTATAGCAAAAATCTTTATGTGTCAACATTTTATATCCGGATTGCACTCACTACACTGGCTGCCCTCGAGATAAGAGTTCAGTTTAAAATCTGTCTTGTAGTTCACTGCAACTTGCATTCATGTCAGCAGACCACTCTCCACACATGATAGCAACTATTGCCGTCTATCAAAAGATACTCTGATTCCTGCTGTGTCTCACACCAAAACAATATTGAATTTGGGCTTTCTGGTGTTCTCGTCAACTACTCCATATCTTTAGAATCCACTGCCCTCTTTCGCGAGTTCTGTCAGTTATCTAATATAATTCATTGTGTCAGTTATCTAATATAATTCATTCTGTCAGTTATCTAATATAATTCATTCTGTCAGTTATGTAATATATAATATATTCTGTCAGTTATCTAATATCATTTATTCTGTCAGTTATCTAATATCATTCATTCTGTCAGTTATCTAATATCATTCATTCTGTCAGTTATCTAATATAAATCATTCTGTCAGTTATCTAATATCATTCATTCTGTCAGTTATCTGATATAATTCATTCTGTCAGTTATCTAATATCATTCATTCTGTCAGTTATCTAATATCATTCATTCTGTCAGTTATCTAATACACTGGTCAACAAATAAAAAAAGTTTTCTCGTTGCCAAGGATAGTTGAACAATTCTTTGGTATTTTGGGGTCGCTGAATTCAAAAATGGAAGTGGTTTTTCGAATTGGCTCTAGTTCATGAGATAATGGACACCTCGAAATAAACAACTGAATATTTTAATTTTGTGTTTTGTAGCGAATTTGCCGGCCAGCATCGCGTCCGTGTGTTTGTCTCCTTTTATATGTGTTTGTATGCTTCTTTGTATGTGTGCGTATGTGTCTTTGTATATGTGCGTATCTGTCTTTGTTTGTGTGCGTATGTGTCTTTGTATGTGTGTATATGCCTGCCTGTATGTGTGTATGTATTTACTTGTTTGGCTCGGATTATGTCTTGATGTTAGTTGCTGTCCCTCTGTACTCTGTGAACTGTCCGGACACCCTGTCCGGACCATGTCCAGACACTGTTACCTACCCCCACTCCGGACACTTCGAATGCTATATAAGTTGGAATCGTAAACTTATCATGGATTCTGATTTCACAAAATGTATGAATGGTCCTGAAGCTTCTGCCTGTTGCAGTTTTGTCTTAGTTGTGCAGAACTTTTTAGGCAACAACAAAGCAGACAATTACGAAGAACTGGTGCAATACGTGCTCACAAACTTCAGAAATTGGGGTACTAATATGAGCCTAAAGGTACACTTTCTTCATAGCCACTTAAATAGATTTCCATATAATCTTGGACATGTCAGTGAGGAACAAGGTGAGAGGTTTCACCAAGATATAAAGGTCATGGAAGAAAGGTATCAAGGCAAACGGGACAGACACATGATGGCAGACTATTGCTGGAGCCTCCAACGTGTTTGTCCTGATAACCGACATAAAAGAAAATCATACACTTGGCGTTTAACTATGCATTAATTAATTAATTAAGTAAGTAAGTAAGTATATTCTTTAATAAACGCTAGCAAACGCACAGCGCTTTACATACACACAGGGGAAAGAAAAAATATAACAGTAATAATGACGTTAGATGATAAATGAAATAATAGAAACAGAGCCTAACTGTACAGCATCCTACACAGGAAACCTCGTTGGGTAAGGGAGTCAAATCTAGGGAGAATCAGATTATGGGAACGAAGGGCGCAAATCATACCCGGTCTTTAGACCGGGAGGTAGAAGGTCATGGAGGAGGTGACTAGGGTTTTTGAGAATGCTATTAAAGAGATCACGATCAGCTTTTTTGCAGAGTTCCTCAAAAGTAGGAAAAGAAGGAGGGAGGGAGCCAAGACGAACCAACTTACGAATAATTGCGCCCAAAATATGATCAAGTTCCTGCTTGTTGGCAAAGCAACCATACCTGGGAACAGCACAGCATACAGTGGTAGCCCGTATCACGTCATGAAGCCTGGAGCCAGAGAGCCCACGAGAAATCAAGATACGATGAGCGTAAAGGGATTGTTTAGCCTTTATGCTCAGTTTTTGGATATAAGGAGAAAATTCAAACTTATCGGTTATTTCAATTCCTAGTATTTTTAATGAAGAGGCCCTTGGGATTCCGCATATAGGTGGTGGATAGGATTTAAGGATCGTCTTGGACTTGTGACGATAATGTCGCTGGATTTAGAATGGTTAAGATGAAGATTGCATCTCTGGGCCCAGGCATTTATGTGATCAAGTTCTGCAACAGTGGTGGAGATATTAGAAGCCAGTATGAGAAGATAGCAGTCATCTGCTTATTTGAAGATGCGATTAAAGTGGTAGAGAGGTTTTAAACCAGACATGGCTACAACAAAATTGGTGGGACCCATGCCGGAGCCCTGTATGATACTTGCATTAATTCAGGCCAGGGACAATGTGATACCATGGAACTTAGTGCAATGGCCAGTCGGTCGGCCAGGAAAGAGTGTCTGACAGTGTCAACAGCCTTAGAAAAGTCTACAAATTGTGATGTTTATCAATCAGCTTACCATGTTTAAATGTTATCAGACCGAAGACAATGCCATTATGTATTTTATGTGTGCACTTTGGTACAAAATATGAGACAATTTCAATGCGATTTGTTACTGTGCTCCGTTTAACCATTAAATTCTCATAATAAGTCGAATAACTCAAAAACTAGAGCCAATCTAGCAAAACCGACTCCATATTCGGAATCAGCACCACAGATTTACCCTAAAATCGCTCTAATATAATCGGCAATAAAATCATTGTTGACCAGTGATATCATTCATTCTGTCAGTTATCTTATATAATTCATTCTGTCAGTTATCTAACATCATTCGTTCTGTCAGTTATCTAATATCATTCATTCTGTCAGTTATCTGATATCATTCATTCTATCAGTTACCTAATATCATTCATTCTGTCAGTTATCTAATATAATTCATTCTGTCAGTTATATGATATAATTCATTCTGTCAGTTATCTAACATAATTCATTCTGTCAGTTATCTAATATAATTCATTCTGTCAGTTATCTTAATATAATTCATTCTGTCAGTTATCTAATATCATTCAGAGCTTAGAACTTAAAGCTCATTAAACCTCATCTGTTTCAGCTTGCTTACCCTCCGTAGCTTCACTTCTGGTTTGTCTGACTTATTGGATTTCTATCTGACTTCCCTAATGGCATTTCAATTGCAGCGACCTTGATGCTTTGTGCATAACGGTGCTGTAGAATTCGTTCGATTATTACATTAGTTAGCGCATATTCAAACGCGCAAATGTTTTCTATAATTCATTTAATGAGAAAAGAGACAGCAGTGTATTTTGTATATAAATTATAATGATAATAATGCACACACACACACACACACACACACACACACACACACACACACACACACACACACACACACACACACACACACACACACACACACACACACACACACACACACACACACACACACACACACACACACACACACACACACACACACACACACACACACACACACACACACACACACACACACACACACACACACACACACACACACACACACACACACACGCACGCACACACACACACACACGCACACACACACACACACACGCACACACACACACACACACACACACACACACATACATACCTGAGGTAGCACTACAACAAGCACTGAAAGCCCGCATCAGCGAACTGGAGGAAAGTCTGGACAAACTATATATATATATATATATATATATATATATATATATATATATATATATATATATATATATATATATATATATATATATATATATATATATATATATATATATATATATATTAGGGTGTTTTTATGATGCACATGATTATTTTAACTCAAAGATCTTTTAACGGCCAGGTCGAATTATCATGCCAATTAGCGTATAAACGCCATATCCGAAATTATATCGCGATAGCTGAACATTTAGGACTGGCGCAAGGCGACCGAAATTAGGAACCCGGTGACCTGTCTCGGTTTGGGCAAAATTTTAGACGTTACGATGTCTGTTCTTCGTGTTTTCGATCTTCAACATAATTATAGTAATTAATTAAGCTATTGTGGTTTTCTAGAGGAGACACCTGGTGCTACATCAATAGCATGGTATTTAACGCGAGTGGCTGTCTCCCTTGGTAAGAGTATGTGTTTGATCCCCGAGTGAGTTTGTGCCAATCAGATAATGTCGTGGTTTCCGATCGGAGCAATCTGTCTACAACAATAATTCCCTCGCCCATGACGATATCGTGCAAGCATGGCGGTAGCGACGGAGGTTTCTCTGTTGCCAACATCATCTGAGGAAGAGGCGTCATCAAATAGCTCTGAAAGAGAACCAGAACCTTCAACGTCAGCTGGACCACAAAAGCGGCGAAAGGGAACAATCTCTGTAGTTACCCGTGATGTTGCAGCAGCTCTAGATCGTACCAAAACCAGCAGCAGGAATGCCTCTCACATTTTCTCTGCTCTCGCTGCATCCAGTCTATATGCAGCACCAGCTGGTGAGCTGATCATCAGTCCTTCTGCTATCCATCGAGCAAGGAAGGATTACCGAGAGCCCTAGCAGCTGAGATTCGTGAATCTTTCGATCCGAAGGTTCCCCTTACTATCCACTGGGACGGCAAGATCATGCCAGATTTTACAGAAACTGGACGAGTGTGCGTTGATCGTCTTCCAATAATGGTATCTGGTAAGGATGTGACCAAACTATTGGCCATCCCCAAACTCCAATCCGGGACTGCTGCCTTCATGGCAGATGCGTGTTTGACCGAGATCAGAAGTTGGGGATTGGAAGACAGAATCGTGGCCATGTGTTTCGACACAACGGCGAGTAACACGGGTTGCAAGGGCGGCGTATGCATCAAGCTGGAAACGGAATTAAGAAAAGCCCTCTTGAACCTTGCCTGTCGACATCATGTTTCTGAAATTGTCCTGGAAAAGGTATTTTCACTGCATGATTCTGTAAGGTCTCCAAAATTGGAACTCTTCAGTCATTTCCATGACTTCTGGCCGCAAATCGATCAGACCAAGTATCGCACAGCAATGGAGGATAAAGACGCAGCACAAAGAGTCAAAGAAATTCGAGAGAATGTCATCACCTTCGCACTGCAGCAACTGAATGCTGAATACCACAGAGACGACTACGAAGAGCTACTAGAACTAACAATCATTTTCCTGGGAGGAATTCCACCGAAAGGAATAAAGTTCAGGTACCCAGGGGCATTTCACCGCGCGCGTTGGGTGACACGTGCAGTTTATGCAATCAAGATGTGGTTTTTCAGAGAGCAGTTTCCCATTCAACAACACCACAAGGCATCTCGACAATCTTACTCTCAAAAGATGTGGAATCATCTACTTCGAGTTTCACTTTTTGTGACCACAACCTACGTGGAGTACTGGTTCACCTGTACATCACCCAATGAAGCCCCAAGGAACGATCTTCAATTCTTGAAGGCAATCCATACTTACCCAGACAAGGAAGTCTCACAGGTCGCCCTAACAGCATTTTCCCGACACCTTTGGTATTTGTCGGAGACCTTAGGTTGGCCTCAGCCTTTTTGACGATTCAGTCACCTTCGACGAAAAACAGCGCATGGTCTATAACATGCGCAACAATCAGGGATCCGACGAACCTCCAAAGAGGCTTCCTCCCATACATGATCCATCTACAAAAGCGCTATCCGATTTTTTACCACTTCTACCATCAAACTTTTCCAGCTCCTCAAATTCGATTACGCTTTTCTTGATCGAGATCCGCAACAATGGGAGTCAGAGCATTCGTTCAATGAGGCGAAAGACATCATATCTGCCCTAAGAGTGACCAACGATTTAGCGGAGAGAGGAGTGGCTCTAATGCAGTCCTTCAATGAAGCCCTGGTTCGAAATGACGAAGAGAAACAATTTTGTTCTTCAAATGGTTGACTACCATCGAAATAGATTCCAAAAAGCACTAAAGGGACTGAGTAATGACAAATAACTGAAGGTTCCTGGTTTGCTGTTGCCTTATTTTTTATGTTTAAGTGTTGAAAGTGTTTGGATCTTCGAGAATTACAATGTGTGACATTGTTTTCTAAGTGGTAATTTTTCCCGGGCTTTGCGCCAGTTCTAAATCTCTTTTGATTTTCATTTAATTTGGCAAATGTTAATGTTTCTCAAGGTGGAACACAAAAACAACCTGGCCGATATTAATTTTGAAACTTCAAATTATAGACACACCCTAATATATATATATGTTACAGGGAATGTGTATTTTCAGGGAATATGTATATTCCCTGAAAATTTCAGGGTATATGTATATTCCCTGATTCACTCAGGGAATGTATACATTCCCTGAAAAAACCAGGGTATATACATATTCCCTGAAATCTTCAAGTGATTTCTATACACATTCCCTGAAAGCTTTCAAAGACACAGCGACATAAAGTCAACAGTAGGCCTAGTGCTTAGCTAGGGTTATAATTGATCTTGAGTTTTTATCCGAGCTTGGGAAATGGAGGTTTTCCTGGACCATGGTTTTTTCTTTGGCTTTTCTTGTTTTATTTAAACCCTGTTTTAAAATTCATTTAATCAATTTTTTAAACGGTCTGGATGGTCGAGGTCAATAAATAAATGGCGCAATATGCATGCTATACTAGTTTATTTATATTTAAAATATTACTAGTCGAAAGACTAAAGGAGACTGCAGACTCAGACTGAACTGTTTTGGAAGTTTTCTGGAAGTAAACTGTTGCCCTTTTCAAAACTTAGGAAATTATTTTTTGAGTTTCATAGTCCGATTTCCAGGAGGCCAAACCAAATCAAAGGGGGTTTCCAGAGAGTAGTCCAAAAGAGGTCCATGTCCGATTTCCAGAGTACCAGATCAGGTAAGGCAGAGCAGCTGTCAAGGCGGGTGTCGTTTACGGCGAGTATAATTGGAAGGCGGAGTATCAGATGAGTCAGAGTAGGAGTATTTGAAAAGGTGAGATTTCAGTTTTGAGTGCACCCGATGGCTAGGGTTTTCTTTGGTTATTTTAATGTTGTAGCTTAGGTTTTTAATTTTTCAACAGTGATAACACTGATTACTACTAAAACCTTTCTTCTATGAAGTGAGATGTTGTTTATTCTGAAGATTTGATCCTATATTTACGTACAGTTATTGAACAATGGGCGTTTGCGCATCAAAGGAGGTACGCAGTGATAGAACCTTCCAATTAGCGACCAATTATAACCCTAGCTAAGCACTAGGCCTACTGTTGACTTTATGTCGCTGTGTCTTTGAAAGCTTTCAGGGAATGTGTATAGAAATCACTTGAAGATTTCAGGGAATATGTATATACCCTGGTTTTTTCAGGGAATGTATACATTCCCTGAGTGAATCAGGGAATATACATATACCCTGAAATTTTCAGGGAATATACATATTCCCTGAAAATACACATTCCCTGTAACATATATATATATATATATATATATATATATATATATATATATATATATATATATATATATATATATATATGCATTTCCTTTATGAAGCCAAATTTAATTTGATCACTGCAGGAAAACTTAGCTATAGGAATATGAAATTTAATAATCATCGTTCTCCTACCAGTAGGTTCTGTGCTTCCAGGGATAATAATTTCATAAGCTGCATTTTCATATTCTGTTACGAAATAATAAAAACGCGATACATATGCTAATCTCAATCAATCAATCAATCAAATTCGTTTATTCAAACATTAAGTTGACACAGACGCAACTTAGACAAACAAGACTGTAAAAGACAAATTCTAGGGCCAAACGTAAGGGTTTTATGCGTGAAATTGTCAATAAGCATTCGTATAAAGGATGCGTGAAATGTAGTTGCGGTCATCTTTGTGCGGCAGGGAGAAGTTATGAGATCTAGTGCGAAGATTATGACCACCGGTGCTACGAGGAGGGGGTCAGGCCCGAAGGACATGGTTGGGATCATTACAAACAGCCTTAAAAAGATTGTAATCAGATGTCTCGGTCATGTGTGCCGCATTGGCCGCATCCACAGGCAGGAAACCCAACCGGATCATGATGTTGATTAAAGGTTCAATCCTGTGCCTGTCCTTCTGGGAGGTGAAACCCCACCATGCAGGAGAGGCGTAAAAGATCTGAGCAATAGCAGTCGCCTTGGTGACATCATGGAGGGACGCAGATGAGAGACCGTGAGAGCGAAGAACTCTTAATGCATATAGAGAAGAAGAGCTGGTTGCGAGTATGTTGTCCAGATGAGTTTCCATCCCTAGATCCGAAGAGAGAGTTACGCCAAGGATCTTGATTGTAACGACCCGTTCGGCGCCTGGTATGACCTGTGGGACTGTTTCTTTCCTCCTGTTTCCCTTTTTGAAGAAGACAATCTCCCTAGTTTTTGAGGCATTGAGGCGGAGGTTGTTCTTTGCCGCCCAGACTGTGATATGTTCGAATTCTTCTACGGCAGTGTGCAGGTGCGAGGAACCAACTAATAAATATGAGTCGTCAGCATATTTGACTTGTATGTTAAAACTGTGGATGGGATGCAGATCAGAGACTCCAGTTATGTAGGAGAGAGGGCCGACAACCGATCCCTGCACAACGCTGGCATTAATATGTGCAATCTTAGAGAGTTTATTGGCGTATCTGGTAATATGACCTCTATCTTTGAAGTATTCAATTAGCCAGTTAAAGACGTGATCTGGGATGTCTAGTCTTCCCAATTTCTCAATGATAAAGCACTTGAGAAAGAGTTCTCCAAACCAGCATGCTTCTTCGCTCCGAGATCTAAGCAACTATAGTATGGATTACCAGACGGCCATTGTCGACCCTCAAGACGCTTGGGATGCTTTTTATAATGTCACTAAAGGCTGGTTAGACAAAATAATACTATCCCCTTCGTGTGATAACTGTTACGTCTCGCGATCCGCCTTTCATCACTCCGGAAATCAAACATCTCCACTGTCGCAAAAGCAGACTGATGAGGTCCCATCGTGTGGAGGAGGCCTCGGCTCTTGCTAACAGAATTGGCAGAGCAATCGCAAAAGCCAACAAAAAGTATCTTGGAGGCCTTGATTCGAGAAAAAGCACAAAGGCCCTATGGCAGAGAGTGAATCAGCTCACCCAGAAGTCTTCTCATCGCCATTCTGCAGTTCAGTTCTCCGCCGATGACCTCAATAACCACTATGCTTCCATGTCATCAGAGCCGGCTTACACTGAGCCCCGGCCTCGGTCCACCGCCTGCAATGCCTCTCTTCTCTTTGATGAACGCCAACTTTTTCATCTGCTTGACCGACTGCTACACAGCGCTGAAGGCCTAGATAACCTTCCGGCCTGGTTTCTGCGTAGGCTCGCTCCGGTCGTGGCCTCGACTCTGTCTCACCTGATAAACTCGTCAATCCAAAAATTATATGTTCAAACACAGTGGAAGATAGCGCTCATTAACCCAGTACCACAAGTGTCATTGTCCACGATTCACAGCCATACAGTACCGTTGGAAAGATTAGTGCTCTCACGAACCTCTTTTTTGTATCAATGCTCACATGCTTGTCCTCCCATATCTTTTCCAGTCCAATCATTGCAGCTTTCCCTATCGCAATCCTTCGTTTTATTTCTGTATCACACTTTCCTTCTTTTTCAACCAATGATCCCAGGAAAGTGAAGCGTTTTTTACCACCTCTATTTCTTCTCCGTCTATCTGAAAAGTATCCCATTCTGCTGTTGTCATGACTTTTGTCTTCTTTATGTTGAAGTATAAGCCAGCTTTTTCACTTTCTCTCCTCACCCTTCTTATTAAATCTATCAGCTCATCTTTTCTTTTTGCCATTAATGTTGTATCATCCTATCTAAGATTATTCAATGTCCTTCCAGCAATTTTTACTCCCTCTTTTGCCGGGTTTGCGACGAACGCCCGATTGCCCAGGTCCCCGATTACCCTTTCCCCGATACAAACTCCCCGATTACAAACTCCCCGATAGGCCCAACACCCCGACAGACCCAAGTCCCCGAATATGCAACTAATCCCAAGTCCCCGACAGGCCCAAGTCCCCGATTGGTGATTTAATCTACACGTAAGACTATTTAGTGTCAGTCTGTATAGGCTAAAGAAAATTCTCCACGTTGCATATCCATTTCCGGAATCTAGTTATTCTAAAATTAATTCTGACTTTATGTATAATAATACTTTCTTCATTTGGTTCTTATATATGTCGGTGCTGCTCGAATAACCGGCTTTGCTTGTATTCAGCTCAGTTTCCGTCAACCGATAAGGCCCAGATTATTAGTGTCACCCTCTATAGGCCTAAGTGTAGATTAAGTTACCAAGTTTCATTAAATCGATACGAATACGCCTTCATTAAACAAGTGACATGCAATAGGCCTACGTGAACGACATTATGAAGCCTATACAGACTGACACTAAATGGTCTTACGTGTAGATTAAATAACCAATCGGGGACTTGGGCCTGTCGGGGACTTGGGATTAGTTGCATATTCGGGGACTTGGGTCTGTCGGGGTGTTGGGCCTATCGGGGAGTTTGTAATCGGGGAGTTTGTATCGGGGAAAGGGTAATCGGGGACCTGGACAATCGGGCGTTCGTCGTGCTCCCCTTTTGCCCCTTCCAGATCCGCCATTCTCATTATTCTTTCAGCGTATAAGTTAAACAGGAATGGAGACAAAATGCATCCCTGTCTCACCCCTTTCTTGATATTGAATTTATCAGTGTCTCCGTATTCTGTTCTTATTACCGCTATCTGATCTTCATATAGTCCCCTCAATAGCCATATCAAGTGTTTCGGAATTCCCATCTCAAGCAGGGTTTTCCACATTAAATCGTGGTTAATGCAGTCGAATGCCTTACTACAATCAATGAAGCAGATGTGCACCTCTTGTCCATACTCCCTTTGCCGTTCCATTATCCACCTTAAATTGGCAATATGGTATCGGGTTCCTCGAGACTTCCTAAATCCAGCCTGGTTCACCGGAAGTTCCCTCTCAATTGTGCTTTCCATTCTTTTGTGAATTATTTTCAGTAAAATTTTACTAGTGTGTGATATTATTGCTATCGTCCTGTAATTTTCGCATTCCCTCGCATCTCCTTTCTTAAATATCGGTATAAAGATCGACTTCTTCCAATCCTTCGGCCATTCTCCAGTTGCCCATATTTGATTGCATAATCTTGTTATTGTTTTTATCATTGCATCGTCTCCTGCTTTTATTAGTTCTATAGGTATTCCGTCATGGCCCGGTGCCTTATATCCTTGAGTTGTTTTACTGCCCATTCTACCTCTGTTTCCATAACCTCCGGTTCCTTTTCATACTCTGTAACATCAATTTGCTCTATTTTGACTCGTTTAACCACAGCAGCTCAAAATCAGACCGATCACCGGCTGGGGCGCAGACAGTGGCCACGTGATCACCACGTATGTAAATGGCGACTCCACCTCCTTTGCGGGAGAGACGATCTCGACGGTAAGTTTGGTAGTTGTTAATAGCGCAGATCTTTTCCAGATGGTGTTTCTTAAAGTGTGTCTCGGTTACAATAGCAATGTCAACGTTGTAGCCCAATAGGTCAGCATTGAGCTGATCCAACGCATTAGCCTTTGCCAGAGATCTGGCATTGATAATGTAAGTTATGGAGGGAAAATCAGTCGGCTCTCGAGTCACTCGCATCTGATCCAAGAGACCCTTCCCCATGGTGAGGGGGTGATTTGATTGAAGAGAGCAATGAGGAGCAAAGTTGTCAGTCTTTTGTATGACGATCAGATTTGATCGTTTGTTCATTGGATTAATCAATTCTTCTCCTTCACGAACGTTTCTGTCAAACATCTCATACCAATTCTCCCAGCGACGCCTGCCAGCTCTATGGCCACGGTAACGTAATAAATCACGCTCAGCGATCTTTCAGCAAGCATCTTTGACAATGTTTAAAACGCAGAGTTTTGGCCAGCTCTAATATAGGCTACCGAAAAATTGCCTGTATCAGTAATATTTGGGTAAGGCTGCTCACAGTGCTCAGTATGCAATCTTGATTACAGAGCTTCTGGTGTTTTCACAATTTTGCTTATCTATATAAATAAAGACAGCTTTCTGTCTGTCTCTCTGTCTGTTTGACCGGGCTTAACTTCTACAATTTTGCACCTTTTCACTCGAAACCTTCACTACTGTATCCGCCTCGGCATCGGACACCCAGTGGAGGGGTTCGCGTCCCCAGTTTTCACCGCTAACATGGTGATAAGGGCCAAAAACTCGCCCCACGGCATAGGAAATTTCCACTCCCTACTACAAATTAATTATAGCACAATGACGTTATACCTAAAAATAGCACCACGGACGCGTACGGAAGATTTGGAAATTTCCGGCGCCGGTATTCCCCAACGTCATTAATAATGGCCATAGCGTCGTTGTTTACTTTCGGAAAGAATTTAATAACGATCGCTTCGAACTAAATTAATCGTTTTACAGCAAAATTGTAACACAGGTAGGTTCAAACACAAACAGACTGCAAAGCAGTCACCGCCACAGGGCGACTGCGAAGCAGTCAGTCCACGGCAAAGGTCGCTAGACGCCAGAAGGCGTATACAAGACTGCGAAGCAGTCTCCCCCACAGGTCGCCAGACGCCACAAGGGCCTCCAAGACTGCGGACCAGTCGCCTCCAGAGGGCGAATGCGAAGCAGTCAGTCCACGGCAGAGGTCGCTAGACGCCAGAAGGCGTCCGCTGTACGTTGCCTGCTCTCCAGTTCGGGCCAGTAACAATCTGTTTCTTCTGGCACCAAATGGCAAGACAACTAATGTTGTTTATCTCCAAGCTCTACAGTTAAATTTAAAATAAAGTAACATTAAAAAATAACTATTGTGTAATTTCTTTAACCCGCCAACGCCGGGTTCACCCTCTTCGACTGCGAAGCAGTCAGTCCACGGGAGACTGCAAAGCAGTCTCCCCAGCTGCGAAGCAGTCGTCGCCAGAGGGCGACTGCGAAGCAGTCAGTCCACGGCAGAGGTCGCAATACGCCAGAAGGCGTACACAAGACTGCGAAGCAGTCTCCCCCACAGGTCGCCTAAATTTCTTCCTTATTCGCTACACGGATTTAAACTTATACCTAAATTTGTTGCTTATTCGCTACAGGGATTGAAATTTATAACCCCGGGCAACGCCGGGTAAACCTTTCAGTCCACGGCAAAGGTCGCTAGACGCCAGAAGGCGTATACAAGACTGCGAAGCAGTCTCCGCTGTACGCCAGAAGGCGTACACAAGACTGCGAAGCAGTCTCCCACACAGGTCGCCTAAATTTCTTCCTTATTCGCTACACGGATTTAAACTTATACCTAAATTTGTTGCTTATTCGCTACAGCGAATGAAACTTATAACCCCGGGCAACGCCGGGTAAACCAGCTAGTTATCTATAAAACAATCTCAAATGCATTTTGCATCCCTAGCCTACAGTGAATCTCCACGCATGTGTAGGCCTATTTGTAAAAAGCATACAAACATCCATTTCATACGTATAAACTTAAGCCTAACAAGTGTGCCGCTGCATACGTGAGCTTATGCAACATTTTGCAAAGGCACAAAGTCATAATTATGCATAACGCGTGTCAACAAATTTCCTGTGCATATCAGTGTCGTCATTCTTGGACCTGGCCGCGCAGCTGTCTTAAGGGACGGAAAGGGCTAAGATAAGAAAAGGAAGTGTTATTTATCATCGAGTCTCATGGGGCATCTTAGTTACCCGGGGCCGATCCTGCATCAGTAGTAAAACAAAATAAGATATGTCCGTAAACAAATAAATATTTCCAAACATTCAGGTAGCGCCTCAATTAAAGCAATTAACGTCTGCCGATAGATCATGATTAGAATTTGTTCTTCATCAGTATTTGCGTTGATGCTACATATCCGAATATGTATGCGCCAAATTCAAGGACGCTTCAAAACAAGCTTCTATAGCGCTGGCCAGGCTGGCCAAGCTTCTATAGCGCTGGCCAAGCTGGCCAAGCTTCTATAGCGCCGTTATCGCAATGCACAATCGAGTGAAATCGTAGTTAAAATCCACTGAAGAAGGCTGATCGATATCTGATAGATAATGCGGAAGATAAGCAATTTGCAATATTTGGGTTTGGAGTCAAGCTCTGAGTCCATGGCAATAAAGATTCGAAAGAACCGATGCATCCTGACTCCGGCAGGCATGCAGTCAAATGGAGTTTTTATGTTCTACTAAATAGAGACGCATAATTAACTATTGTCACTAGTTTAATACGGATGTGTTTGTGTCCCAGGTAACTTTGACCTCGATTAAACCATATTGGCTTAACAGATTTTCTGTTGTCAGGCTGGGAGCACGTCTGTGGAGTTTCTTCTGAACAGGCGCAATAAAATATGCTTCTTCCTTTTCAGTGTTCTTTCCTTAAGCAGGCTAAGGAATCAAAAGACGCCATTAAAATGTGCACTCACTGTCACACATTAATGTTATGAGTTCCGTATCATACAGCAAAACATAATAAATTAAGCACTTCATAGAATATTAGGAACAAATACGTCAAAACCGAAATCAAACAGTCTTCCTTTTTGTGTACACTATATTGTGTACTTTAGATATAAGGACACGAAATTGAAAGTCAGTTAAAATAACATTTCAGCGATTTAGTTTCACTGCTGAATACTTACCAAAAATATCGGCACTCCCCGGCATGACACTGGCTGAACCTGAAGTGAACAAAATCTTCTCAGTCATCTATTAGATTTAGTCCAGCTAGATAACAGGTCTGCCTGACGCAGATTCTGTGTTGCCTTGGCAATTTGTAGATTTACATTTAAACCGTAGTTTAACCAGTTATATAACCTTGCAGTAGTGTCACACTTTTAGCTGCACTTTAATGTCAGTAACTAGTGTTGTAGAAATCGCTATAGTTAACATGTCTTTATTAATAAAAATGCTTAGACTTCTTATCTGACCAGGAAATTATTATAGAAATTCTACAAAGAAACCGTGTGTCGATGCTTTCTTATTAACAGTGATGGGAGACTATTATTTAGAATACTATTTTAAATATTATTTTAAATACTACTGAAGAATTTTGTAGGCCCTACTTGTATTTAAAATACAATGCAATGGAAGTATTTATAATTTTACTTAAAATAAGCCTACATGGGTTGAGTATTTTGTATATTAAGCTATAATGATGAAGTTCATTTTTTAGAATACGCTATTTTAAAATAAGAATGCAATATTGCATGCATTTAAGCTTGCAACGCAGGCTTTAATGTGTTCAATATTGCTTTGTAATTAATTTAATGATCATATCGGACCGCTGCCTCTCTTCCAGTGAATTCAAGGGATTCGCTGAGCAGTAGGGTCAACCAATTCAAAATGAACAGATGATCATCTGACAGCTACAGCAGACGTCTTTTCACGGTTTATTGATTCAGAAAAGACGACCATTATACCAATGATAGGGACTAATTGAGAAACCACCAGCGCTCGACATTCCAAAGCTCCTAATGAGTGTGTATAGTCATGGCGTTTTGTAGTAAAGGGTAGTTCAACAATAGGCCTTTACATGAAGTTATAGGCCCTAAACATCTACGTTCTCCATACCTTAGGCCAATCGGACACAAACATAATCTCTAATGTAGTTCGGTCGAATTATGGAAAATGGTAGATTGTAAATAAGAAAGTGTTTGCTATGAATTTTAGGTTCAACCTTTTTGCTATAAATAAACAAACTGAAAAACGTTTCTGCTAAGTGTATTGAAGCATTTGAAGGTAAGAATTTTCATGTGTTCTCGGTGATTAACCCATAGGCGCCGACTCCTTGGGAGTCTTGGGTGCAGTGGGTACCTGCACCCAGAAGAATTCGGACCTTAAATTCAAATTTTTTACAACTAGGGCCTAAGCAGTAATCTCACAACTTGAGAAGTACAACTGCAACACAAATACCCAAATTTGCATGATCTTATAGTCACAGCCGTACATAAAAAAATTATTTATTTATTTATTATTCAAAAAATAAATAATAACACTGGAACGTCGTCACTGATTTTCAATACATTTTCTAACCTTGTAACCTTTGGCAGTGAAACTATATTCCTTCTCCGAAATTCCGCTAAAACTCACTTAACTAAGGAGAGTTGGAAGGGGGAATGGAGAGGAGGTAGGACCCAGGCACCCAGAGACAAAAGCAAAAGTCGGCGTCTATGGATTAACCTATAAAGATAGCTGAACTGAAAAACTTTTTGTCGCTTTTGAGGAGTAGGCTAGAGCATCAATTTGATTTGGCCAGATTATTTGGGATAAACTTTGATTTAAAGTATTTTGTAATTAGTATTTAAAATACTTTTACAAAACGATTATTTTATACTTGTACTAAAATACTAATGAAAAAGGTATTTGTACTTGCATTTTAAACAATTTTGTATTCAAGTATTTATACTTGTACTCAAATTACTTTTTAAAATAGTTTCCCCATCACTGTAAAGTAATAATAAGCAATCGTAATCGTAATGCCGGATGTTTTCACCGGTCAAAACAGTGGGAACTCACTCAAAGCAAAATCCGTGACGCAGCCAGGGTCAGGGTCCCTTCCAGGGTTTAGATACAAAGTACAGGCAGATAGTGGGACGAATATTCTTCTCTATCAAAGTAAATTGTTATGATATTTGAAAAAGTGACGACGAATTTGTCGATCGTTAGAACAGTAATAAGGCTGGTGATTTGAGCTCCTTAAAATATGTTCTAGAAATGTCCAAAAGCGAAACAGAAAGGCGCTAAGTAAATGCAGAATAATGTGAAAGAAGAAAGAAATTTGGTCCTACTAACAAGGCCATTCGTAGACTGTAAAGCTGACATCCACGGTATAGTTGAAATTGACAGCAAGGCCGCCCCCATGGCATAACGCCTCTATCGTATCAGTGTCCTCAGCAGTCAACTGGTAAGAAATTTCCGAAAGGAGGCTCTGCGTCCTCAACTTAATCATCTTGCCATTAACCTTGAAAAAAAACCGGGCACGTAGACCGTCTTTCGGCCGGCAACTGACGTAGGTACCGGTGTAGATATTTCGACCTGGCATGTCGCAAGGCTCATCACCGCATAGTATGATTAACTCTGTCCAGAAAGATACAAATCGATCATGTGAAGTCATTTATTTATAATGTCGATTCTGAAACTGTGAAGTTAAAACGGCTCAGCCAGTTGCTGAGATATAAGCTGAAGCATTTTGCCGGAACTGAAAGTGTATATCTAAGTTCCTCTAAAGGAGACATTATCAATTTCAGTTCTACTGAGATTAGGCTCCAATGTGCGACTTGAAAAACGACGATACTTGGGGTTTTCTGACACTAAAGACAGAGTTCCTCTTGTATTCAACCGAATATGCATGCAACCATACCCCCCACACACACATTTATGCATACATTAGTGAATGCATTCATGCATGCACATGCATAGGCCTACGTGTATACAAGTCAAGTACCTCAGTACATGGTTTAGATTTCACTTATAAGAGAGTGTAAATGTAAATGTTCGAGATTTTCTATAGCGACCGTATATGGCCTCGACCCTGCTCATTTTTCAATGAATTGATCGGGTGAGATCCTTCACCACGCCATTTAAGGTCCCCGTGTTGGGACCGTGCTAGACCGAGATTTAAATCTCTGAAATAAGCCACCTTCGCATGAGCAGCGATCATGGGGGGACATGTCCCCCACCTTTAAGAGTGGGGGATACGCCATACATTCCCCCAAATTTAGAAGAAACACCAAAAAAGGCGGAGAAATGTAATTGCGCATGTGGGTTTTCACTGCCTTTTTGACCAGATGTGGTAAAAAGTAAATTTTTGAGCAGAAGTGTTCCCAGAAATTTCTCAGAAAGAAGAAGAATTATTATTCGTAAGGAAGAAGTAGAAAAATTTTTGGGGATGAATTTGTAAGAAAAAGATTTTCAATTTTGTAAACGAAAAAAGGATAATGAGATAATTGTTGGAAGAAGCGAAAAAAGTTGTTAAAACAGGCGAATGACTAAAAAATGTCATTAACTTTTTTGCAGATGAATTCGTATAAAAGTCTTCAAGTTTTTGTGGAGATGAATTCCTAAAAAGGAAAAAAAATTTCTGGGACATGAATGCCTAAAAAAAGGTCATCGACCAGACCATGGCCGACTTTGCCTCCCCCCACTTGTCAGACAAGATCGCCGCCACTGCACCTTCGGGAAGCGAGCCGCGGTCCGCATGTGCTCTAACACAGAGTCGCATGAGACGCGAAGCCAACGCTCTTACCGATGTAGCTAACTGTGCCAGAGAAGTCACTGGCACTACGGGGTTCCACAGCTTTCACTTGAAGGAAGCAGCCGAGAACCTCAGAAGGTACCATAGATTGAAGCTAAACAGAAATCAGGAGCCTTAAAAGGGTCCAGCGTCGTTTTTACGCCGCTGTTCCAACCGAGCCTCGAGTCATCCAACATCAATGTCCGATCGACAGGAGCGCTCGGAGTTCTTCCAACTACTGACACCAGACGTCCTGCATTATGCTGAGCACAGGAACTTAGGGACCCATACCAACGTCAGCCCTCAACAAGGAGCCTGCCGGCCGAATCATCGTGCGGCCCCCGGCTTACCTCCACTGTTTACTGCCCTTTGTTTCTCCTTATAGATTCAAAATATCTCCTTTGTAACAACACTTTCCATTATTTATGCCAACGTACCTAGTGTTGCTGACTTTTAAAAAGTTAGCGCTTGCTATGAGAATTGGGCGCTTCACTGGCATCCAGAATGCGTATGTACATTTGCTCACTGCATCCCACATCTCCCATTTTTATTCACCTAGTCTATTGTATTTATCATCTCTCATTCCCTCTCTCATAGCTGTACCATGGCGCGGTGTGACACTATGCGTTTATGAATAAACGAATATATTTAGAACCTCATAGTATTTCAGAAATTTCGACATAGAGAGAGGTGAATAACCATGGTTTTCGAGGGTTTGCCCGAGATTTTCAGCTGATGAGTGAAATCAGGAATCCTGGATGGTCCAGGTATTTCTACTGAAAAGAGAAGTCAGTAACTTCGGATGGCTACAGCGATGCACTGGGAGAGAGAACTGTAGGACCTCAGTTAATTTGGCATTCATTATGGTTGCCTCACTACTTCGCTTGCTTTTACGTTGTGCATTGTTCACGTTTCTGCCCCTTGCCAGATCTGGTGGAGACAACTAGGTCGCTGGTTTTACACCTTATCAATTAGGTCTGGTTTATCTCGAACTTCACCCAGAACCATTCGTTTTATCTGGTTTCTGGTGCTACTAATTTTTGTTCCAAGGTATGTTATGCTGCTATATAGTGCAAGTAATAGTTTCCATCCTGTTCTTGAAGCAGGATCGTGTAGAATATCTTCAAATACACGTCGTGTGTTGCTTTTATATCTGCCTCTGCTGCTGTTCTTGTCTGATGACACTGAAACAAACTCTTGTCCTTTTAGAATTCAGAATTCTGGTTATTGGTCATTTATTGTCCTCGAAATAAGACTGCGGCTTTGCATAATTTTCTGTGTGAACAGTCCCTTGAGCTAGTCTGAGATGCAGTCATGGACATGAAGTGTTAGCGACTTCATTTTCTTAGCCTCGTCATAAGAGGGCGTGTGGCCAGTCCGCTCCCCACCAACTCATTTCTTACATGTATTTGCTATTAATTAGACCCGGACGCAAGCTAACCATATATTAGCGCTCATTTCTGATCTGACCCCGCAACCTGTCTTATTTTGAAAATGAATAGAAATAATAATAATTATTCGCTTCATTCTGTTACTTTTTCAGAGTCAGATCATGTTGCCATTTTCTCAAAATTTTACTTCCTTTTAAACCGCCACCAAATTAGAAAATTGTTAAATTCGCCTCTGTCATAAAACTAATACAGTAGACTAAAGAGCGATATCTTGGCATCATTTCTAACTCCTGAACAAACATCTAATGAACTGGTTCTGTAATTCCAATCACTTTAAGAGAGTTCATTGATAGTTAAATGCCATTCAGAACTAAGAGAGTATTAGAGCGCACACCGTGTCTTTTGTTCAACTTTGCCATATCAGAGGGTAGCGTTCGCAGAAGCCAGTTTGAGCGTTTGTTGCGCCACTCCCTTCTTCCCTCACATAATAGGTTTATACAACTTTGCAAACTTGTGCGAAAACTTGTTTCATCTGCCAAATCCGCATATTTAATCGCTAACAGTTCTCCATCACGAAAACCGTTGTGATTGGTCCTGAATAAACTATCACACAGGAATAAGTTATAGTTGCCTTCTGCGGGACTGGCTACCTATGTCTTGTAAGTAAATTCTTCACCTATTTTCGAGACAAAATCTGTGGTATAAGGCTTAATTTGGTCGGTTACTCTGTGTTGAACATATTCCATCGTCCAAAAATCTGCGCCTCCTGCCACATACAGCTTTCATCCAACAACACTTGAAGAGATTCGAAAACTTATTTTCTCCTTACTTAACAAAACTGGTCTCCACGAGACCATTCCTATATATCTTCTGCAATAGTGCTTTAATGTACTTTAATGTACTGAGTCCAACTATTAGATCGATTATTAATTTTTCATTAATGAGGGTTGCATGAGGGTTTCTTCCCATCTGCCTTTGCCCAAGCTATAGTTTATCCTCTGCTTTAAAAACGTTCTGTCGAGCATGATGACCTGTCCAATTGCAGATTCATCTCAACTTCGAATTTTGTTAACCTAAAATCCTCAACGGGTAGTCACAAATCGTGTGCAAATTCACCTGTCATCCAGCTCCCTAATCTCCCCAATTTAGTCGGCATATTTTTGCTCAGGGAGTGCTAGACCCGATCGCCGTTACCCTTGCACTGTTTGAATTTCTTCACTTCGACATTAAAATCACGACTTAAGTAAGACTCATCCCTGTTACAGAAGCGGCGATCGCGGAACGAAGCGCCTGTGGGCCATCGTCCATCGAGTGTCTCAATCTAGTTCCGCAGTTAGTTCATTGCTTTCTGTGGTGAACCCTCTATTTCCTTTCCTGGGGTTGAGGATTCCAGATTTCACCCTGCGCGAAAAAGGTGGCACCATCCTGGCCAAAAGCCATTGTCTTACAAGCGACCATATGTCAGTGAAAGTTTCGCTCTGACCGACCTGCCACCTTCCTCACAGGTGATACTCGTGATCCCAATGGCGATAAAGGCATTTGACAACCCTCCGCTTCGGATTGCATAGGCCTACTCCGATCCAACGACGGCCAGTGAAAAGGTCCAATCGCTTCTGCACTGAACGGTTGGCACTCGAGCCGACTGAATTTACTCATTCTCCCGGCCGTCCCATACGCAACACGGTCTACCGGAAAGGGTCACACAGACTCTTGAGACAGATCACAGCAGTTACGAGGTCAGCTGCTTTGAGCAGACTGGTATTGCATCATTCCGCTCAGGAAGTCCGGAAAGACCTCACCAGTCACCACCCGTACCCCGAGTCTTTGCATTTCTAAAAGAACGAGATTGCGCATCAGGAACTCGTCTTATTTTTGCATGGAATATAAAACCAGTCGAACTCTGGAACGTGCTGATCTTATGTCATCTGATGGTGGCCGGGTGCGAAATCAGCATTTCAGACTGCATCATGAGCTGACACACTAGTTAAATAAGCCGCAACGTTATAGGCAGTGGAGCATATGCCAGACAACAAGAACGACCGGGACCGTCCTGGTCGTTTTTAGTCCAGCAAAGCATAATTCTGCGGTCGGAATAGACAAAGGATAGTTATAATTACTCCTGCTGTTTACCCGAGCAAATTCACCTATCATCCAGCTCCGTAATCTCTTCGTTTCCGTCGGCTTACTGCCAGTTTCATTCCACGGAATCCGCACTTCTTGCCATTCACAATGACCTTGTGTGCTCTATGAATAAGAGTTAAGTGAAAGCACTTTCTTTTCCTGACTTTTGCCACTGTGGATCATTCTTTTCTTCTTTATCGTCTCAAGCACTGGTTTTGTCTTATTCACACACTTAATCAGTATATATGATGGGTGATTATTCATGCGGTTCTATGTTGACATGTGGTGTTCCGCAAGTTAGCATGCTTAGTTCTTTTTGCTTATATTATGCACAAAGCCACTAGGAACACTGCTGGACAATCTTTCACTGAGATGGCATTTTTATGCCAAATCTTCAAGTCATGCGACTTGTCTGCTTTTGTAACGATTCTGTCGTTACAACGTCTATGTATGCACTGTTTCCACTTATATATATGCGCTATAGGAAGAGACATTACGTAATGGCTATTTTTAGTTCATAGCTATTTTTAGACCGCTGTCGATTGATATGCGCAGAAGAAGAAGAAGGTGTTGATGCTGCAAGGACGGACGAGAAATCGATGCCTGTTTCGATTTAAGTTTTCTTAATATAAGCAAAAGTTCTGAGTTTTAGGTTGATCAAATGTCGGTTTGGTATCCTTGTCACAATATGTCATAACTTTTGACCGTAGATTATTGCGATAATTGCCCATTTGAAATGTGTAAGCGAGAGTCCTGTCCCCTGTCACATGTCTTACTTGAGAATTCCAAGTGGTCGCCATTTTGAGTCACTTGATGTGTTGTAGGATTTAGGTCGAATATCGATGTAAAATCCTGTTTCGGAGCATAAGAATCGTCCGCTATTTGTGATCGCTTTCTGCATAGATAAAGTGTTGCCATAAGGAGATTAGAGCTCATAGGATTTTTGATCTTTGTTAAGTATTGACCTTTGACCTTTGTGTTCGATGTTAAGTCTGCCACGCTGGTAGTCTTGTGTAGCTGTATGTCGCCTTGATATAGATGTAGATAGGATTTGCTACATAGTAGAATAAGTTTAAATAGTTAATTGGACTTCATAGTAGTAGTATATAAGTTCACTAGACTGTAAGGAGAAATTATTTGTTTGAACTCTGAACTATACTGATATTTGTAATTTTAAGTCAAATTGACACTTTCTGTTTTATTGAAATATTGATTACATGGCGAACCAGCCAGATTTAAAATTGCAGTCTGTGCTTAGTGACTTAGAATGTAGACGTAGTCTTCTTCAGCGTTTCCCAGAATTAGCTAGTAATAGTATGTTCCAAGACCTGGATAGAGTTGAAGAAGCAGAGGACGAAGAAGAGGTTGTCCAAAGTCCAAAGGACCACTCACTTGGTCACCGTAGCCTTCCACTACCAGAAGAGAAGCTAGCCCCAGGAAATGAAGAAATAGATGAAGAAGAGGAGGTAGACGAAGAAGAAGATGAAGAAGTAGAAGAAGAGGGTGGGGACACCATAGACCCTGAGTATAGGGGAAATCCTATGTTTGTTTCCTACTCGGAAACCACGGACACCCACAGGTCATGCCCCGGTGATGAAATAGAAATGATGACGTCATTGCCCTTAGAAGAACCGCCTAATGTCACTATGCCTAGACGTAGTAAGCGCCTGTCTGGGTTGCCACCCACCTATTATGGTCCTGAGCGCAGGGGTTCGAATCCTCAGGAAATGCATGACCGGCAGTCCTCATCCCGGCGTTTGACGACCGCCGCCGCTAGGGGTCGCCCCGCCACATTTGGTACCAGAAGTGGGGTACTTCCGGTTGCATTTCCGGTTATGTCAGGACGTCCATTAAGTCCATTCCAACCTTCCTCCCCGGATGAATCACTTTCTCCAGCTCATTTTCAGTTCACAGGCACACAGGACCGTGTTAACATGGACATGCCTAGTGTAATTGAAACTGATGGTCATTTACAGCATAGGTTGTTACAAGATGATAGGTCAGTATATGTAGATGATTATGATCGTAGACCTAGAGATTTGATTGTCTTTGAGAATGGTCAGCTTTTAGATGCTGAGCCCCGTACTGTATTGTTAGACATTGACGCAATAGAGGTTGAACAACCTTATGCCATTGATCTTAGTCCACGTGTGAGGATTAGAGATTCGTTTAGTCCTATTGTTGATGATGAAGAAACTAATCCAGTTTGTCTAGTTTCAGATTCGAAGTCAAGGCTTGCCACAGCCAAGGATCGGGTCATTCACTCACCCTTCGTGCTCAGTGCTCCAGATGCGCATCCCGCTCACGCTGAGGTCGTCGACCATCGAGACACAACCTTTCCCATCGTCGACCCATTCTCGCCACGTCCTCTTGTGCGTCGTGCCGTGAAACCTAAAGAAAAGTCAACGTCAAGCGTCATGCCTCTCAATGCAGAACCCACATACGCCTGGTCTGACCCACAGATGCCACCTACGTCGTTCTACCAACGCGTCAGGCCGTCCTCATCCACCGTCGTTCCACGTCATGACCACGCCTACCGTGTCATACCATCGTCGTCCATCGCTATTCCGTATCCACCCGCTACGTTTGTTACCACGAAACAAAGAATTCCTCAGAATTTACCGTTGCCAAGCCACACCTCACACCTCCAGTATGATCATGACGCTACATTGTCTTCATCCACCACACTTCCGCATCCAACCATCACAGCCACCAGAATGGAAAAACAACTGTCAGCTCCACCATTGTCAATTCACGGTGTCCGTCAACGCCAAGCTTCGACAGTAAGCTACCACAGCCATTATCTGCCAGGTGAACCATGTCCTGTGTTTACGACTCCAGAGTCACGTGACTTCGTCAGCGCCAGGTATGACTTGCCATTCAGTCATGCTAATGAGATGTCATGGCCCCTGGATGAATATCCACCGCATCAGAGAGTTGATGATCGCCGTCAGCCGTCGCTACCGTCATCCCAAGGTCAGCGTGCCGGTATGACAGACTATCTTTCGGTTACTGAATCTTATCAGCGGAGAAATGCCATAGAACCTGTTGGTATACTGAGAGAAATGGACAATCTGGTACAGAAGGTACAGTCATTGATGAAATCTTATGAACAACGAGGTGAACCAGAGAAATCTCCCCAGCGACTATACGATGAAACTTCCACAAGAGAATTGAAAAGAGAGCATCCTTTGTCCACGAATCGTCAACTTGGAAAGGAGAAGAAGACGATGACAACGGTGAAAGAGGTGCAGTTTACAGTGCCAACGTCTTCTGCTGTGAACAGAGCAGTTACATCTACCAATTCAAGGAAGGAACCAGAACTTCCTCACTCTAATGATCCGCCCACCCCGCCTACCACGTCAGTCAGTACAGAGACCAAAGAAAAGATCACTCCAACCGCCCAACCACCTGCAAAAGCGAAACAGTGGATTAAATTAGGTTGTTACAACGGAACCAGTTCCATTGATGCCTTTTTAAGAAAGTTTGAGATATGTGCAAAGAATAACTCCTGGGACGAGGATGAACGTTTGAACCAGTTATCCTGTTCATTGACTGAGCCTGCGAACCAGATTCTTTGGGACTTTGATTCTAAATCGGTGTTGACGTGGAAAGATTTGGTGCAGAAACTTCGTTCCAGGTACGGGAGTGCAGATCAGGCTGCTTTGTACCAGGCACAACTTGGAACACGAAAGCAACGAGATGGAGAGGACCTGAGTTCTTTGGTTCAGGACATTAGACGTTTGCTGACCTTGGCTTATCCTGGACCGACGTCAGTTCATTCTGAAACCATTGCTGTCAGGGCTTTTCTGGATGCCCTGAAAGACAAACGACTTGCTCTGAAGATCCGAGAACGTGAGATCACGACCCTTGACCAGGCATTCAAACTGGCTGTTCGTTTGGATGGATATCGTCAGGCGGAAGAAGACCTGAGTGATCATCAGGAACGTCGCACAAACCGAGTGAAAGCTGTAAAGGAAACAGAATCTTCCCCAGAAATGTTCCGTCGAATGATACGTGAAGAATTGGAAGCACAGCAACGTCGTCAGTTAGAGAAGATACGTGAAGAACTGGAACCACAACGTCGTCGTATGGAGCAGATGGAGAAGGCTATAGCATCGTTGCAGAAACCACGAATACCACGTTTACTAGATCAAACGTTTGTGAAAACAACTGCACCGTCTGGTTGGTCGGCTGGAACGCAACCAGAACAGTCAAGTGGACCGAGGTCAGGTAACAGGAACTTCCGCCGTGTGACAGGTCAATGTTATGAGTGTGGTCAAGAAGGTCACTACGCCCGTAACTGTCCAGAACGTCAACAGAGAAGACCGGAAGTCGAGCCTGAAGTCAACCGATCCGATCAAGAACCGTCCAATGTCCGTCATGTTGCCGGTGGTACAACGGCCTACCTATCGCTCAAGGTCAACGGGAGATCCATTCTTGCCTTGCTGGACACCGGAAGTGAACTCTCTCTTGTTCCGGCGTCAATGGTTGATAAAAGAGAAGTCACTGGATCACAGCAACTTCTTCGTGCAGCTAACGGGACTGAGATAAAAGTCCTTGGAGAAGTCCAGCTTCGTTGCCAAGCAGCAGAATTCCAATTTATTGTCCCTTGTCTCGTAAGCGAACAATTATCAGAGCTGATTCTTGGACTTGGATGGCTTGAGAAGTATGGTGCGCAGTGGAACTTTGCTGACCGTTGGATAAAAATTCAAGACTATGTGTTTCCATTATCAAGTCAATCACGCACTGGGAAATGTCGAAGAATTGCCACCGCCGTCGATGTGAAAATCCCTGCCTTGTCAGAGATGAACGTTGCTGCCTATGCCATACTGCCAAATCTCCAGAAAGACTCATCGTCATGGGCAACTCAACCGCAGGTTTTAAACTCAGGATTGGTTGTGGCTGGAACGCTATTGCCAGATCGTGCCATAGATCTCGCAGTCCGTGTCCTGAATCCGACGAAGAAGGACATTTGCATTAAGAAAGGTGTTCAATGCCTAGTCGAGGATGTCATTGTAATGAGTCAAAGTGTCACAGACCAGATGTCTTCGGGTTGTGCAGCCGTCACCGAAGTCCTTCCTGAGACGTCGGACGTGAACGAGGAGTCAGTGCTCGCGCCTCTGTGGACGGAAGTCGATGAAGATGTACCTGAAGAAGTCCAAGAACAGTTACGTTCCCTCATCCTTTCAAACAGAAAAGCATTTTCTCTCTCAGAATGGGACTTAGGTTTCACCGACGTCCTCCAGCATGAAATAGAGACAGGTGATGAGGCTCCTGTACGTCAGCCATTACGTCGTCAGTCATGGACACTACTCCCAATCATAGATGCTAAAGTTGAAGAGATGCTGACCCAGAATGTAATTGAACCGTCCATGTCCGATTGGTCAAGCAATGTTGTAATGGTCCGAAAGAAAGATGGGACACCACGATTCTGTGTTGATTACAGAGCAGTCAACGCCAAGACTAGAAAGGACGCTTATCCGTTGCCGCTGATAAGTGAAAGTTTGGATGCATTATCGGGAGCACGATGGTTCAGCACCTTTGACCTTCGGGCCGGATATTTCCAAATGGCTGTTCACCCACGTGACCGCCATAAGACTGGATTCGTCACCCGCCGTGGGAGTTTCCAGTTTCGGGTTTTACCATTTGGCCTCTGTAACAGTCCCGCCTCCTTTTCCCGCATGATGAACCTCGTCATGGCTGGATTGAACTTTGACATTTGCTTGATTTACCTCGATGACATTATCGTATTTGCGGCTGACCTGGAAACCCACCTTGAACGTTTGACCAAAGTATTAGAGAGATTGACGTCCGTTGGATTGAAGTTAAAGCCATCAAAATGTCATTTGCTCCAGAAGGAAGTCCTATTTCTTGGCCACGTCGTGAGTGAGAGAGGAGTGGCTACAGATCCAGAAAAGGTTGAAGCCGTTAGAAGTTGGCCTACTCCAAAGAAAGTACGAGAAGTCCGGGCATTCCTCGGATTATGCTCATACTACAGGAAGTTTGTCCCAGAGTTTGCGCACATTGCTCGTCCACTACACGCCTTAACCAAGAAAGGGATCGGCTTCCACTGGACTGATGAATGTGAAATCGCCTTCAGCCAACTGAAGATGAAGTTGACTGAAGCACCTGTCTTAGCATTGCCCTCTGATGAAGGAACCTTTGTGTTGGACACTGATGCTTCTGGTGAGGCGATCGGTGCAGTGTTGTCACAGATGCAGAACGATTGTGAACGTGTGATCTGTTATGGTAGCCGTGTTTGCTCACCAGCCGAGAGGAATTACGACGTCACAAAACGTGAACTGCTTGCTATTGTGTATTTCCTAAAGACGTTCCGTCAATATCTGTTAGGAAGACCGTTCGTCCTGAGAACTGACCACTCAGCGTTACAGTGGCTCAGAAGAACTGCAGTCCCCATTGGACAGCAAGCACGCTGGCTTGCCACTGTTGAAGAATTCCAGTTTGAAATTCGACATCGATCCGGAACAGCCCATACAAACGCAGATGCCATGTCCAGACGTCCTCACAGGGTCGATGCTGTTCGACGACAACGTGATCCACAACCAGAGTTCCCGAACTTTCCTTCTGAATGGAGTTTGGATGAGCTTCGAGATGAACAGAGGGTGGATGCTGACCTGAATTGGGTCATCCAAAAGAAACTTGACTCAGATCTGGCTCCAACCTATAATGATGTACGTTCGTTAAGTGGAGTGATCAAGTCTCTTGTGTCCCAGTGGCCACAATTGAAATTACAGAGCAATGTGTTGTTTCGAGAGTGGTTATATGCGGACGGTGAAAATGTAAAGTGGAATCAGCTCATCCCGACACCTAGTCGACGCTCCATTGTGATCCAACTTGCTCATGAGGGGATGACAGGTGGTCATCTCGGAATTAGACGAACTCTTGCGCAGGTCCAGAAGAGAGCCTACTGGCCTGGGTGGAGAGAAGATGTTCGAATGTTTCTTCGACGTTGTCCAGCCTGTACGCAGTACTTCAGAGGAAAACCACCACACCAAGGCCAGTTGCAGATGATGATGGTCGGTGAACCGCTAGAATGTATCGGGGTTGACATCACTGGACCACATCCAGTATCCAGTAAAGGACATAAATACATACTTACTGTGATTGACCATTTTTCCAGATGGGCAGAAGCTTTTCCCATTCGTTCACAAGATGCAGTCACTGTCGCGCGAGTTTTGGTGGACCAATTCTTTTCCAGATTCGGCTGTCCTCGTCAATTGCTTACAGATCAAGGTCCCTGCTTCGAGGCGATCTTGTTCCAGGAGCTCTGCCGACTTCTAGGAATCGACAAGATCCGGACAACTCCCTACAAACCAAGTACGAACGGAACAGTGGAACGGTTCCACCGCACTCTCAATTCTCTTCTGGGAAAGGTTGTGTCGCAAACTCAGCGTGACTGGGATCAGCATCTTCCCCTCGTCATGTCCGCCTATCGCGCTACCGAGCACGAATCCACCGGTTATAGCCCCTGTCGCCTTTTTCTTGGAAGAGAAAATGTCTTACCACTTGATCTAGTTTTGGGAAATTGTTATGCAAATGATTTTGTTGCTTTGTCGATTGATGATTTTGTTGCTGCAAAAGAAAAGCAAATTAAGATTGCATATACACATGTGAGAGAATTTACACAGCGCCTTGTTACAACCCGAGCTGCCAGGTATAACTTAAGGGTTAAGCCTGTAGAGTTTAAGATTGGTGATTGGGTGATGTACCATTATCCCAGGAAGAGAGTTGGAGTAAAGGAGAAGTGGTCGAAATTTTATGTTGGGCCTTATAGGGTTATGTCCCAGATTAGCCCGGTGCTATTCAAGATCCAGAAATCGAAGAGAGCTCAACCTAAGTTGGTCTATATTGACAAACTCAAGAGGTACCATGGGGAGATTCCTAAGGATTGGGATGCTGTCCAAAGTAATGTTCCGGAAGAGGTAGATGTGGGAACCCTGGTAAATGAAAGTGACAGTGTTGACCAACCCATGTCCAGGCCTAGAAGAGAGATCAGATGTCCCGTCAGATTTAGAGAAGACCTTTGGTAAATGATGAGTATAGTCTATCATCTTTGTCTTAGTTTTGCCTTGTTAGTTAGCTTTTTCTGGCTTTGTGAATTGAAGCAGGTATTAGTTTGTACTAAGTTGTTTTATTGTTTGATGATAAGCTGAGTTCCTAATTGCTGTCAATGTAACTTGCTGAAGTTTGGTTGCTAATGATGTATTTGATAAGGAGAGGTCACTCAGATGGTAACCAAAATTTGGTCACTGGTTCCCAAATTTTGTCCAGAGGGGAAGATAATGTAACGATTCTGTCGTTACAACGTCTATGTAAGCACTGTTTCCACTTATATATATGCGCTATAGGAAGAGACATTACGTAATGGCTATTTTTAGTTCATAGCTATTTTTAGACCGCTGTCGATTGATATGCGCAGAAGAAGAAGAAGGTGTTGATGCTGCAAGGACGGACGAGAAATCGATGCCTGTTTCGATTTAAGTTTTCTTAATATAAGCAAAAGTTCTGAGTTTTAGGTTGATCAAATGTCGGTTTGGTATCCTTGTCACAATATGTCATAACTTTTGACCGTAGATTATTGCGATAATTGCCCATTTGAAATGTGTAAGCGAGAGTCCTGTCCCCTGTCACATGTCTTACTTGAGAATTCCAAGTGGTCGCCATTTTGAGTCACTTGATGTGTTGTAGGATTTAGGTCGAATATCGATGTAAAATCCTGTTTCGGAGCATAAGAATCGTCCGCTATTTGTGATCGCTTTCTGCATAGATAAAGTGTTGCCATAAGGAGATTAGAGCTCATAGGATTTTTGATCTTTGTTAAGTATTGACCTTTGACCTTTGTGTTCGATGTTAAGTCTGCCACGCTGGTAGTCTTGTGTAGCTGTATGTCGCCTTGATATAGATGTAGATAGGATTTGCTACATAGTAGAATAAGTTTAAATAGTTAATTGGACTTCATAGTAGTAGTATATAAGTTCACTAGACTGTAAGGAGAAATTATTTGTTTGAACTCTGAACTATACTGATATTTGTAATTTTAAGTCAAATTGACACTTTCTGTTTTATTGAAATATTGATTACATGGCGAACCAGCCAGATTTAAAATTGCAGTCTGTGCTTAGTGACTTAGAATGTAGACGTAGTCTTCTTCAGCGTTTCCCAGAATTAGCTAGTAATAGTATGTTCCAAGACCTGGATAGAGTTGAAGAAGCAGAGGACGAAGAAGAGGTTGTCCAAAGTCCAAAGGACCACTCACTTGGTCACCGTAGCCTTCCACTACCAGAAGAGAAGCTAGCCCCAGGAAATGAAGAAATAGATGAAGAAGAGGAGGTAGACGAAGAAGAAGATGAAGAAGTAGAAGAAGAGGGTGGGGACACCATAGACCCTGAGTATAGGGGAAATCCTATGTTTGTTTCCTACTCGGAAACCACGGACACCCACAGGTCATGCCCCGGTGATGAAATAGAAATGATGACGTCATTGCCCTTAGAAGAACCGCCTAATGTCACTATGCCTAGACGTAGTAAGCGCCTGTCTGGGTTGCCACCCACCTATTATGGTCCTGAGCGCAGGGGTTCGAATCCTCAGGAAATGCATGACCGGCAGTCCTCATCCCGGCGTTTGACGACCGCCGCCGCTAGGGGTCGAACCGCCACACTTTGAGGAGGTACAATCGTGGGAGGTGGCCAACAAACTCCTCCTTAACCGTCGTGTAGAAACCTATAATATTATTCGGACGACGTATTCGACAATCTGGAAGGATATTTTACTCCCCAGAGTATCTCAGGACCTACATGTGACTTAGATGTGTTTTCGTGCCTAAGATACGGTTTTCTTGGTCGAAAGTCAAAGGAGCTATTTCCGGCATTGTAGGACAATCGGAAGACCTTCATTTCCAAGATCGTTTGACTTTTATTGCCAAATATTAATATCTCAGTATCTATGAGGTATAAAGTAACGTATTTCAACTCAGTCCAAGATAGGTTCGTCGGGGTTGTAGAAATCCAACAAAATAATAATCAAAATCGTATGACCAATTGACCATCGTTTGACCATAGGATGATTTTGTATTATATAGGCCTAGTTCAGGACAGCTTGACTTGTTATGCAATAATAGGGTTCCATGTGTCTATATCCAAAAAAGATATACGCATCATTGAACGAGCATCAGATGACCTTGTAGTTCAAGGTCAATGACCTGCTATGGTTCACCTTCGGTTTTCAGTAAAACTGCAGGCGATAGAATTGTGGTTGTGGTTTTCATTTTGTGGAAGTATTACAGCACCGTCATAAAAAGGGATTAGTTAAAATACTTTGTGAATCACATATAACAGGCAAACTTTTACGACAATCGACTTACCTAGAATGTCAAGATCTTTGAACTCTTACAGTCCAGTTGACCTGTCACTTGAAATTACAACTCACTGAATGTATTACAGAAGAGTAGCATTTTGTCTTCATGATGCCTTGTAGCCAAGAACCCTATATTAGACATCGTGATCACCTTTCTAAGACTAATGGCTGTGGCGATATAGTCACTTGGAGCGTCAGAGTGCGTGATGTCGTGATGTCACGCAAAGTGATCCGTGGAATATAATTACCGCACAGTGTCAAACAAGGGTTTTTGCATCTAAAATCCTAGTATGGACACCGAGATTAGTTTTCAAAATCTTACGGCTGTGCTAAATAAATTTTGAATGTCGTCCCCCGTTTAAAAATTATGTGCGAAACAAATCTTGGGTAAAGTTCCCTCCAAGTTGCGACATAATGGTAAATCCGTCGAAAACTGAATGTCTTATTACAGCTTAAGAAACTTGATTGGCTCAATTGTAGAGTTGAAATAGCCTACGCTACTCATAATCTACGTTTTGTTTTTTATTCTACTGCCTCTCACCGATCATGTAATTGGTACTTTTAAGTCATCGTTTATGTACATTCGGCTTCCAGAACAATAACCCCCGGACAATAACCCCTCTGACGATAACCCCCGGGCAATAACCCCCGGACAATAACTCATATACTGATATATTAATTATATCAATATGCAAATAATATTTATTAATCATACAATTTATATATTAATTTCTTCTTCTTCATGGCTTTGGCGATGCCCCAGCACGCAGTAGCCGCTCATCTATGGTGTGTCTCCACTTCTCCCTGCAGTGCATATTTTAAGGAATTTTGACTGCTGGGACAAAATTTTTGAACTCGACTGTGATGACTTTTCTGGGAATTCATCTCCCCGAAAAAGTTGATGACCTTTTTTAGGAAGTCATCTCCCAAAAAGTCACCTCCCGAAAACCCCTTATGACCTTTTCTTGGGAATTCTTCTTCAAAAAAAGTTTATGATTTTTTTAGGAAATCATCTCCCGAAAAAGTCATCCCCTGAAAACAATTGATGACCTTTTCTTTACAAATTCATCCCCAGAAAAAGTTGATGACCTTTTTTTAGGAAGTCATCTCCCGAAAACGTCACCTGATGACCTATTCATGACCTCTCTGGAAATTTACTACTGGGGCAAATCTTAAAACTCTTCCAACATTTTGTCCCACTACTTATACTTTAACCATACGTTGCCTGGGACAAATCAGCCTAACTACTGGGACAAATCCTAACACTACTGGGACATTTGTCCCACTAGTTATACAGTTAAAATATGCTCTGTCTCCCTGTCCTGTGCTCTCTGTGTAGCCTCCTGCACGGATAGGCCCATCTTCTTGCAGTCCTCTCGAATCCCATCAATCCATCGCAACCTTGATCTTCCCCTCCTCCGCTCTCCGTGTACGTATCCGTGTAGTGCTATATTCGGGTATCTTTCATTTCGCATTCTTGATATATGGCCGAAATAGCGCAGTCTCCTGATCCTTATCCTATCCACGATGTCCTGCTGTATGTTCAATCTGCTGTGATGTATTAATTTATTAGACATGTATTAGAGAACCATGCAACTTCACAGTTGGCAGATGAGTTGGGGTCTACGAATGCAAGAGTGCCTAGGCGCCTAGGCCCTACGACAACCTTAAAACTTTTGCACGGAAATAGTAAAGAACATTGCGCTCATAGCAGTTGCTAATGATGGCGGCCACAATCCGTGCATTGGAGTTAGCATACTTTTTCCTTGGAGGTTGTGATGGGTGACCAGCCAGAAATTGGCTGCAGTGAGCTTGTTGTAATGCTTGTTCTCTTTGAATAAATCCAATGCACTTCCAAATGGTTGGATGAAAACTGCCGAAGTTCGACTGGTAACTTCTATGCCCACCTTTAACCGAATTGTTTGTTTTTGGTGATTCGTCTTCGGATCTTCGATACATATTCCACATCCTAATGGCATAAGTAGGTTGTTGTCGTCCACGTCGTTGTGGTCTGCCTATGTATGCATCTTCGAAATAATCAGCAACCGGTCTACTTTCTGGAGGCAGTATTTCAAACAATTCCTCAAAGGCACCAGCAACGTCGTCGAATTGTCTAATTATTGTCAAATAATTAGTGTTTGATGTATGGTGAATCTTTCATTTGTGCTATGTGCCCAATTGTCTAATAATTGTCCAATATTTAGTTCTTGGATGTTTGATCATTCTTTCATGTCTACTCCCTACTGTATGTACTGTATCAGTATATAGGGTTATTGTCCGGGTTTTTTTTACAGGGGAGTTATTGGCCGGGCGGTTATTATCCGGGGGGTTAATGTCCTGTTACCGTATACTCGTGACATACGAGGAACTAAGCGTTATGTGCCCATGTCTTCAAAGATACATCTGGCAAACGCAGTACTTTCCAGTCGCCCAGATTACTGTAACTCGCTTCTTAATGGTATCAATAAGTCAAACAGGCTGAAAATGCACAGTGTTCAGAACTCTTTGGTCTCTCCTGATATTGCGAGACATTAATATAAAATTCGATCAACCCCAAAACTCGAACACCAAACACATGGCTCGTCTACCTTCAGTTCACAACCTTACTCAACTCCTACTGGAACCTACTCACAACCTCGGCCATACCCTCGACGTCATCATATCACGATCTTCTTCACTAGCTGAAAACATCGACATCTCTCCACCAGCATATTCGGATCACTCCATCATCCATTTCACAATCACCACTCAACCTCCTCCTAGAATCTACCACAAGATACATAGAAGATCTTTTTGCCAAATTTGACTTACCTGCATATCAAAATGACCTCCAAGAATCAGAACTCTCAAATTTCACATCAACGGAATACACATCTGACCGCGGAATACCTATTCACCCTCTACGACTGCACAATGGAAGAACTTCTCAACACTCATGCTCCCCTTCGTAAAGTCACCATCCGCCAGAAAATCGATTGTCCATGGTTTGACGCGGACTGTGCCACCTAAATACGAGAAACTCGTCGCCTCGAACGAAAGTACAAACGCTCTCCAAACGACGCACACATCATGATCTTATTGAAATTACAAGCTCGAAAATAAAGGAAACTCTTTCGGCATAAACGCTCAACTTATCTACGACAGCAAATCGAACAAGCAGAGAATGACGGCAAAACCCTCTGGAAAACGCTAAATTCCATCCTATCCCCGCCACCAACCACTGAATGCCCACTCTCACCGGATGAGCTTCTTGATCACTTTGCAAGTAAGACCGAGGCTATTCGCCAATCCACTAAAGATGCCCCCAAACCCGACCTGATATCTAATCATTTGAACCTTCCCGGTCTTACTGCCTTTGACGAGATCACCTTGCCTGAAGTTGATAAGCTCCTCAGCGACTCCTCATCCAAACATTGTGAACTGGACGCCTCCCCTGTCTGGATAATTAAATCTCTTCGTCATATTTTTGCCCCCATCCTAATCCTACTTATAAACTGCTCTCTTTCCACAGCAACCTTACCCACATCCCACAAGCGTGCAATTATCCGTCCCCGCATAAATAGACCAGGTCTTGACTTTTCCGATCCTTCTAACTACGGTCCAATATCTAACCTTTCATTCATCTCTAAACTGTCTTGTTGAACGCGCTGTCCACCACCAGCTTTCACACTACATTGAATCCAACTCACTACTAACTAGTACCCGGAGTCAGTCGCTAAGAAGTTACCGACTGACTTGATGAGTTAGCGACTGACTTAGCGACTCAGTCGACTAAGTCGCAAGCTTATCGACTGACTAAGTCGCTTAGACTTAGCGACTGACTTAGCGACTTGCTATCGACTTCTCAGGTAATCAGGCATGTCTATTGGACATGCCTGATTACCCAACAATATAATACGTTTTACCGCATACTGTATTTACCGTGCCATCATTTCCGTGGGCATTAGATGGAACCCATATGGGTTATATATACGGTCCGATATGGGAATATGGACTCTTCTTTATGGGGACATGCTGACAGAGGACAGACCGATGGCTGTTAAACTTAATGTTAATGTGAATTCATGAATCGAATGAAGGGAGGAGGATTTATAGCAGCATGCACCCGATCTTATGGCCAACCATTTGGCCGAAACTGCTGATGCGTGCCTCTTTCAGGCAGTAACAGAGAAAGAGAATCATGTACTTCGGCACTTATTCCCAGTGTGAGAATTGTAGAGAAAAAGACTGGGAAGGGTTAGACTTTGATTCATTTGGAGTTGAATATTCTATTTGTACTTTGCAAAATGATGCCAGCGAAATTTGAAAGCAGCAAATTTCAACGCTAGCAGTTTTGCAAGTCAAACTCGATTCAAAGTACACATCATGAAAATTTCTTCACTTTGTCAGAGATTCGGAATCAAATAATGCTAAATTACACCAGTACAACTCAGGGGCGGATCTAGACTTTTACTTTACGGGGGGCGATTTCATGGACGTCCAAGGTCAAAGGAATTAAAATTACTTATCAAGTTTGAAGCATGATTAAAGCAAGGGCGTGTAGAAGTAATATTCAAACTGCAGTCCAGCGCTGTACATGCGTAATAATAATCACATAACATTTATCCTGTAGTACACTATAGTATATAAAAATTTTAAATTTTAAAATATAAAAAAATATTTTTTCGACTCTTAGGGGGTCGCCCCAATCGCCCCCCTCTGGATCCGCCACTGGTACAACTGAGGGGGTTGGAAACGACCCCCTGGGGTGTGCAATAAAGACTTAACTGTGGAGGTCCTAAGAAAGACTTGGGGTTGAATCCCCATCCCCCGACAATTCTCACCCTCTTCGTAATCATCAACACCATCTTCGTAATAGATTGCATAAATTCATTTTACCCAGAATAGACAACAACGACTATATCCCCCGTATTCTCTATAAGAACTATTACTAGTAGAGCAAAATCTTTATCTTATAATGTACCAAGTTGCGGCATATCAGCTTGTTTTCCAAACGAAAAATGTATTGTATTGTTTTGTATTGTATTGTAAGTGTTGTTCAGTTCCTGTTATTGATGTCTTCGACAAATCGAAACTTGTAAACCGCGAATAAAACAACAAGCAAAATATTAAGTGAACGAAGTCGCTAGCAGTCGATAGCTTAGCGACTGGTTTCGACTTGAGGGCTTAGCGGCGGCGGCGGCGGCGGATGGCGGCGGCGCCGGGGACTACTACTAACACCTGTTCAATCTGGTTTCCGTCGTCTTCACTCCACTGAAACTGCTGTCCTTAAAGTCTACAATGACATAATCATGGCTCTTGATTCTGGCCTCATCACTGCCCTCTTGCTACTGGATTTTAGTTCTGCATTTGACTGTGTTGATCACTCTATCCTCCTACAAGTACTTGAATCCCAATTTGGTGTTATGGCCTCTGCCCTTCTCTGGATTGCTAATTTCCTGGCTAACCGTACACACATAGTACGCCTTGGTACAAATACTTCAAAGTGCTTTAATATTCGTTTTGGTGTCCCTCAAGGTTCAATTCTTGGTCCCCTCTTGTTTATCCTTTACACCTTAAATATTACTCACATTGCCACGTTTGGGCTTGATAGAAGCGGTAAGGCTACTAACACGCTTCGACCAAGATTACGCTTATATACCGTACCTAAGGTCTGTCTAAGCACATTAGGGTTATAACTTTTTGAATTAAAAAAAAGCGATTTCCTGTATCATAAATGGATGAACTTTTGCTTAGAAACACTGAAAAAGTGATTAATTCTTCTCAGTTATGTAAAAAGGTCACCCCCAAATGAAAAGTTTGATTCACCATATAGGTAGCGTTACTATTCATAAGTAGTAGCGCTTATAAAAACTTTATGGAACTGGTTAGAACTTTTACAGCTATCTGGAACTTCCTAAATCTGTTCAGCACTTTCTAGAAGAATCCAAATATTGGTCTATATAGAAAGGTTTGTGGGCAAACTGAACTTTTTAATAAAAGAAATTCAGTGGCAGTATAGGCCTACAGTGTCACACAAGAAAATTGCAACCAGGCTACCAAACAAAGACGCTGCTAAATTGAAGGAGGTAATTATTGAAAAGTTGCAGATGGAACAGTGATCCTTACATTTTGATGGCAAGCATATTGAGGAAAATGAATATCAGGGTGTGGTACTGAAGAATGAGAGAACTGAAGTAAAAGTCTGTGTCTGAAAGATGGCGATGCCGAAACTATTGCTTCAGGAATTGCAAAAGTTCTTGATTGCATTCCATAAGTTGTATTAACTTATGGAATGCAACGAAGATGACCACTGCTGATACAACTGGTCAGTGTTAACACTGGGAAAAAGAATGGAGTTGTTGTCAAATTGCAACTTTTGTTCTCTGGCATGGGTGTCAGCAAACCACAATTTATCAGTCGCCAGCATCACGTTCTGGATAGGATTTTCAGGGTGGTCATGGACGAGGAACTTGGTGGTAACATCAGGTCTCTAAACATAGAATATCCGCTTATGTCTCAACTGATGAACAAGTATGAGGAACTGAAAGCACAGTTTGTTAATGGAGCAGAAGAAATCCTCGATAAAGCAGGCTGGAGAGATGACATGAAACCGTTATACCATCTTACACGGGTGTTCAGAATCTTTGAGGAAAAAGGTTTTTCCCACTGGTTAAGTTTGAGAAAATTCCAAACATCAGCAATGCCAGGTGGAATTCAAGAGCCATTCTTGCTATCCTTTCATTCATTCTTATCCTTACAACAGGGAAAACGTTGGAGAAGATATGCAGATTCGTTTCATATGACAGGTATACTATTGGTTTACTAAACATATGTACAATAAAAATGACTTCAAGAACTTGTCAGAAATATTGAAACCTTACAAAAAAGCATTGTGGGTATTGGAGAATCACTGGAAGCAGGAGCCATCCGTACTCCAGATACCATTGCAAGAAGTAATCAGTGCGCAGAACGCGCAATCAAAGTGATGTGGGAACTTCATGAAAGACAAACTGCAACATCGATTTATTCTTAGCAATAAGCAGTGATGTACATTGTACAGTTGTATATTGTACAATGTACAAAATATTGTACAAGTATTATATGTATACCTACAAAATATTGTACAAATATTATAAAATTTTCTAGCTCATTTATTCCTGTATTATAATACATGTTAGTATGCACTATGCATGCACATTACATAATACATTACACAGTGACATATACACGAATCGATTTTTTTATATCGGGGTGACCTTTTTTCAAAAGATTTGAAAATGACAGTTCATTCCTTTGTTTTTAGGTAAAAGTTCATCCAACTAAGCTACAGGAACATGAGGTTGTAAAAAAGTTATAACCCTAATACACATGCCGCTATATCTATTTCTCTGTCCTTCTTCACTTGTCTCTGACATTGTCTCTCTGTCAAACTCCTAAGTACACACTGCATATGCTTCAATTCGCACACATAGACATAATGTATACATGCATAACCACATATAATCATGCATACACACACGATGCATGCGCATACATTAGGGTGTCCCAACACAAACAAGGAAATTTTTTTTGGAACTTATGACGCAGTCCCTCTAAAAAGTTTCTTTATGGTCCCATAAGAACACCTGCAAAATTTTATGACATTTAAAAAATAGTTAGGGGTCTCCCAAGGCTCTCAGAATTAGATTAGGGTAGTTTGTCCTAAAGTACGTATGATGTCTCTGAGTTTGAAAATTGCCATAGTATCAGACGTTGATCCCATAATAACAAGCTTAGTACCATTAGAAAGCTCTTAAATGGTACAACATACAAACAATGTCAACATAATATGACCTTATTGTATATGTGAATAAGTTTCAAGTATGAAGAAGACAGAAAACATGCAAAATCGAGATTTCTTAGCTTCAGTTGTATTTTGCAATAGTTTTACATAAATTTCCCAATAATATTATTCATGACGATCCTAGCTTCTCTAGTCAACGAAATAGGTTGCCCAACATCTTCAGCAGTGCTTTCTAAGGTACCATTCACCGTCAACAAAACATTTTCGTAGTGAAACTGCCGAGCAAACCAAGGATGACTTTGAAGCCTGTAAATCTGTCGTGCACTGGGAGGCAAGCTGTTATCTATGACACCACTGCAGTAGACATGGACAAAGTGGACAGAATGAGAGTCCTGATTTGGTGGAAGTACTAATACTTCTGGGTGTGCCAAAGTTGGCCTCTGAGTCAGGACAGGCAGCAGTGATAGCAGTTCTGGACCTTTTGAAGTCATGGCAGCGCGATTTGCTATCAGCATGTACTTTGACACAACGGCCTCAAACACCGGCAAAGTTAATGGAGCCTGCACTCTTCTAGAGACAGTCATCGGTCATAATCTGCTGTGATGGCTTGTCGACATGAAATGTTTGAAGTCCTGTTGTCTAATGCATTCGTATTGTGCCTTGATAAAGTTTGTCCATCAACTGGGCCTGACATTCTATTCTTCAACTGATTTAGAGATAAATGGTCCAACCGGTTCCACCATAAACCCAAGCCTTTTGATGAAAATGAATCTGTTATCTAGTTGATGGCCTGTGAATTACAGGGCATCTAACGTTTCAACAGATTTGTAGTCAACATCTACATCCACTCGTGGTTCTCATGTCGAGTCGCTGCTGATGCTTGATGCTGTTGCTCTGTAGACACAGGACTGAAGATGATACAGCGTCATTCTTTGTACCTAAGCCAAGAGCTAGTGAAGCCCTCTCTTCTCTCAGCATCTGTCTTCTGAAGAGAAAGCACAGCTTATCTCAACCAATGAAAGATGATTGAGGATTGCATGTGGTTCAGTCTCTTCCTCGCACAATAACAGAATCATCTATTTCTCGAAGCCTCTTCCGAGCTACCACCATCGACGGCAGTTTTCTCGATATTCCAGTTGCAGAGTTGCTCGAAAGCCAATCATAATAAGATCGTTTGTGAGTTTGTCAATAACTTGGCATGTGTGAATGAGAGTGCTAAAAGTTGTGTTGCTCTTGTGCAGTATGTATACAGTATGTAACAGTATGCATACAGTATGTAACAGTATGATCAACAATAACGAAGAACAGAAACAGTTTCTTCTAGGCCTACAAGTTGTTGAAGTTGTTGACATAGGCAAGACTTTTCTAAGTGCAATCATGTAGATATGTAGAATGTAGATTGTAGAAATGAAGAATTAAGCAGCTGAAGGTGTAATCAATGATGAAGAATAAGCAGATGAAGGTATGGAGGAGCTGAAACCAGGGCTTGTTGCAATATCAAAGATTTGTACTGATGATTGCTCCTAACTATTAGTGGTAATAACTAATATTGCAAAAGTCCAAAAATCTTTAATTTTGTTTTTGTACTATTTAATCGTAAACCCATACATATAATATCCAATAAAGTTACCTACTTGTAGATTCTACTATTTAAGTGCTTTCCAATGGGGTTTAACATGTTATCATGCGATCCAAGATTGATGTCTAAAAGCGTTTAGAAAATGGACACGTCGGGCGCAAATTATGCCAAAATGGGGAAAATTTGAGTGTCTGGGGGACCCCTAAATATTTGTTAGATGTCATAAAATTTTAACGGTGTTATTATGGGACAATAAAGAAACTCTTCAGAGGGACTGCATATAAAAATTCAAAAAAATATTTTTGGGACACCCTAGCATGCATACATACATTATGCATACAATTTATGTGTTTAATACAAACTAATACTTACCAATCAAGCAATCAACTGAGCATTTATATAGCGCTCCTTCAAGGAAACTATTCAGAGACGCTCCCTGCCCAACCCCGGCGAAAGCACATACACAAAATGTATATCACACACACCAAAATACATTATACATAATTATATACCTACAATGTCCTACATGCATACACGCATATATACATGCATAAATACTTACGTGCATATTCACATATGATTTCAATTTTGCGTAACACTGTACCTTTTTCTCGTACAATGTAAAAACGCGGTTTGAAAGTTTCACTGTGAAATCTGAAGGCTAAATGCAAGTAAGTAAGCAAGTATATCCTTTATTCTACCAGTTGCTAACCGCATTTCGAATTACAAAAAGTCATTTTCACTTCTGTTTAACGTTATTGCTAACTAGAGAAGTAATAGAGACATCTTTCGGTTCAAAAGGAACTTTGGACAGAAGCGCCAACATAATTTCCACAACCGGACCTTGTTTTCTTCCCAAATTGCTTAGAATACCGCTCACATTCGAAGAACAATTTCGCATTTTCGAGCAATTTCGAGATTCAAGCACTGCATAAGACTACCAAATTCAACTAACAATTCTCACTGTTAGCCGGTCTCTTCAGCGTGGTTAAGTAGAAGTAGGCCTAGAGTCGTTACTGTAAATACACTAAGCGAAACTTGAGGTGCCATTATTTTTATTTCATTTTATTTTACCTAATTAGGGCCTACTTAATAAAGTCAGTATAATTTCCAATGAATAACGATTGACTGCGCAAAGGAATTGTGCCCGAATGACTTATAATTTCAAGTTAAATGATGTCATTCTAAACTGCGGTTTCCCTTACCGGAAGAAATAGTGACATTGTCCTTGTTGAATTTAAGTTGAAATGGGGTTTCGTCCCACACTGCAAACAAACAGACAAATGGCCACCCTATTGTCATTAATTTCACGTGCTATGGGCATGTAATTTATTAATATAATAAACACCAATGTCAAGACCAAGACTACTACTTTAACAGTACATAATACCATTAGATCTACTAGTAGGCCTACCTGTAACCAATCCCATTACCTATACCGGTCCCAATGCTTATCCCAGAACCGATAGATAAAATAAAATAAACACATCTAATGACTTCTACAGCGCCGTTATCATAAATCATAAGGTGAACACCGATGATCCTATCGAGAAGCATGGTAAAAATCTTCTAATATCTATTCTAGTACCAGCACCAATGTCAAAACTAATATCAGTACAAAATCCCAGTTCAGGATAGTCTGCTATTTAAAGACTTTCTGATAACTATCGTTTTTGGAATTCGTGTGTGTCCGATGCATGGATAGGAACGTGTCGATAACATCTCGATCATCATTCATAATTATTATGTATGTCTTACTTAATTATTATGTCTTACTTAGTATGCCTCTTCTTACCAGTCCTAACCGTTTTATACAATCAGTACTATAACTTTGAGTTCTGTTATTTCCCTAATTACATTACACGCATTTCTGAGATGAGGCAAAATTATATTACATACTTTTCTTCACTTGTTTCAAAACGACGTTGTCACGAAAGGCGCAAATGATACTAATGTTTCGTATTTTCTTAAATCTGCCAACTAGGCCGTTGGTGTGGCACTGTATCGACTTTCTCCCGACATCTTCCTCTCTCAACACATACATGGACGGGTATCCTTTGACTTTCACATAGCCATTGATCAGCAGAGTGAACGTCATTCTGTCTAGCAGAATCATATGTTGGTAGTAGCATGAGACTTCATCTCCAAATCTCATCGTTTCATTGTCCTGGCAAACTTTGCCATTGCACAATACCTCGAGAAGTGGGTCTAAAAGTAAGTTTGCATGGCATTATTTTCATTACTTAGCATAAATGTTACATTCATTAACGTGGAACATAGGTCATAGCTGTCATCGGTGATCGGTCAACGGTCATCAATTCGAGATAACAGAGCACTTTAAAGTAGAAAGCATGAGAAATTCTGTTTACGTTATGTGTGTTTGTATGTATGTTTTCAGGCTGTTGTTGTTAATAATAATAATAATAATAATAATAATAATAATAATAATAATAATAATAATAATAATAATAATAATAATAATAATAATAATAATAATAATAATAATAATAATAATAGTAATAATGTTTATTCTTTAATTAAGCGCCTGCAAACGCACTGCGCTGTACATGTACATGTTATGCGATAAACCTTAACTACTAACAGAACAGACAGCCTGCAATAGATGATGTAGATGATGTGTAGTTTGTACTGTGTATAAGGACTTGGATAAGTTCCACACCATCAAGAATAGACGGGAAACTGTAATAGTGCATGAGTGGCGAAAAGTCTTTGTCATGAAGAGCGCCAACAATTATATAATTATTTTACTATTTATTTATTATAAATAACATGAAGAATGTTGAGTAGGCCCTATTTCTATAGCTCTATATTTAACATCTAGGCCTACAGTGGCTATTATTCAAGATGGCCACTTATTTCCTGAAACAACAATAATAATCTTTCGTGTTCTCTCAAATCTGTCAGCCTTGCACTTTGTCCAGTGTGGTCCGACATCTTCCTCTCTCAACGCATGCATACGTAGTTGTCGTACGACTTTCACATAGTTACCGATAAGCAGAGTGAACATCATTTTGTCTTGCAGAAACTTGGGTTCGAAGTAGTAAGATATTTCATCTCAAAATCTCATGATTTCATCGTTACTTGCAATATTTAGCAAATTCGTTAATATATCGACGAGGAACATTGGTCATAGCTGTCGTTGATAAATGGTAATTTGTCCGAGATTACAGAAGTAGAAGCATGAGAATCACTGTTTAGGGGCCATCCATATATTACGTACGCAAAAATCCGGGAAAATTGGACCCCCTGTTCACAAGCGTACTTTCTTCCAAACCCCCCGCGTACGTACACTTGACGCACCCCCCCCCGAAGACCAGCTGAAGAAAGTGTCTCGAAAGTCTGCACTTTAGGCCAGATTGAAGGATGAGTGAGGGCCAATATAGACAAATTATAGGTGTCTCGTTCACAGCACAGAATAACTTCACATGGCTTTTATATAATGTAATAAAATGCCATCGGACGACTATAGGACAATACAGAGTTATAAATAGGCTAATGTGGACATCATTATTAGAAATTTATTTTGCGTACGTACACTTTTGTCCCCTCCCCTCCCCCCCGTTCGCACCCGTACGCAAAATCGCCAAAATCCGACCCCCCGACCCCCCTCAGTGCGTACGTAATATGTGGACGGCCCCTTACTCACTTTAGTGCATGTGTATTTGTCTGTATGTTTGTATATAGTCATAGATGACGTATTGTTTGTATTGCATATACCTGTATTGCATATACATATACAGGAATGATGAGTCAGGCAACTGAGACCCTGCATGCTTGGATGTCATCGAATCGCTTACGGCTCAATTCGGCCAAGACTCAGCTAATCTGGCTTGGCACCCGTCAGCAGCTCCCAAAGATAGACTTTGGATCCCTTGCCAAGGAATGCCCACATTTTACCTTCCTAGCTTCAGTCCGAGACGTAGGGTCACCCTAGACCAGGAGCTTACATTTGTTCTGCATATTAATCTCCTCTGCCCCAGCTGTTACTACCAGCTGCGACAGCTCAGGGTCATATCTCGCTCCCTCTCTCCTAGTTCCGCATCTACACTTGTCCATGCTTTTGTGGTCGCCCGCCTCGATTACTGTAGCGCCATATATGGTGGGCTCCCAACCTGCCGATTGAGGTGCCTCAATCGGGTCCTGCGCACCGCTGCCCGGCTGGTGGGTGACATCCCCAATTTTGGCCGAGGTCTCGGAGTACATGCGGGAGATACTCCACTGGCTCCCCTACCCGCAGCGCATTGCTTATTGGGTCTCTGCTTTGGCTCAGCGGTGCCTTGAGGGCTTGGCTCCCCCTTACCTCCGGGAACTTTGCTGTTCCACTGTGGCTGTCCAGCGTCGTGGCTCACTTCGCTCTGCAGCGCAGGCTGAGCTCCTTGTCCCCCGCGCACGAACTGCTATCCGGCAACACCGTGCCTTCTCTGTCTCTGGCCCAGCGACCTGTAATTGGCTCCCAGTAGCGCTGCGCCTGACCCCGATTGATTGTTCTTCTCTGTTCCATTCTTGCCTTAAAACTGTCTTTTTTGACCGAGGTTGGACTGGAGCGCTCCTGAGTAGATGACCTTGAAGGGGCGCTACATAAGACCTCCGTAATAATAATAATAATAATAATAATAATAATAATAATAATAATAAATAATAATAATAATAATAATAATAATAATAACAATAATAATAATAATAATAATAATAATAATAATAATAATAATAATAATAATAATAGTAGTAGTAGTAGTAATAATAATGTAAAAACCTGGATAAGTTGCACGTCAACAAGTAATGATGGAAACCTAGTAGCACAAGAGTGCGTCTTTTTGCACGCTGCAATGGGGTAAGATACTAGACGGGTCTATTAATAAATGAGGAGTTGCAGAGGGTCAGGAAAGGGGGAAGGACATCGATGTAATCCTGGACTAGGAGAGGAGGAAGGGTCAAGCTCGCAGGATTTCGCTGCTGAAGCCAAGATGATGCTGCGCAGCTCGAGACTGGAAATATCGTAAAGAGCTGAGTGCCGGTGGTAGGTAGGAGGAAAGTCAGGCGGAGGAGAACCAGCGGTGTCGTTGTGAACCGATTGGACCTTAGAGGCAAAGTAGTTCGAGAAGTTGGATGCAGTAAAGGAGGGATCACAAAGCGATGGAGCTGATCGTTGACGGCTGAGCAGGTCATTGAAAGTCGACCAAAGCCGCCGTGGGTCGCTGGCGTTGGATGATATCCAGCGATCCAAGTGATCCTTTTCCTTCTCACGATGACATCGGAGCATCCTTCGAACGCTCGGCTGGCAAGCGCGTGCCCTGGTAGACGCGCTGAAGACGACATGTCTGGTAGCCCAAATTTGTGGTTCTAACTTCCAATCAGTATTACATCGTAATTGAATGTGAACTCACTGCAATGTATGGGAACTGAAAGCATGAAATGTCAGTTTCATTCATTTAATTCATTTGGGCATTTATATAGCGCCCCATCAAGGGAGCTACTCAGAGGCGCTCCCGACTCCAGCACGGACGAACAAAGCAGTTTTTAAGGCAGTATAGAAATACTCAGATTGGATTTTAGGAAGGAGACGCAGCGCCAGAGGTAGGGCGTTCCATACCACTGGGTCATCCACCAAAAAGGCTCGATTTTGCATAGTTGCAGTACGAGTAAATGGCACAGCGAGTTCCCCCCTCTCTGCAGAACGAAGTAGTCGGCCGCGGGTCTCCCTGACATGCTGGCAGAGGGACCTAAGATAGGTCGGAGCAAGACCCAACTGGGAGCGCCAGACCAAGGGGGCAATCCGAAACTGGATGCGCAGAGCAACAGGTAACCAATGTAGGTCACAAACCATGAAGTCAGACACGCGGTCAAACTTGGACAACCGACCAATGAGTCGGGCAGCCGCACGCATGACGCGTTCAAGGCAGACCAAGCGCACCGCAGGCAGGCCAATATAGAGAGAGGAGCAAGAGTCTACTCGGGCTGTGATTAAAGCATGGACCATGGTGGAAGTTGCAGATGGAGAGAGAGCACGAGCAATGGTGCGGAGCTGGCGCAGTTGATAAAAGCAGACGCGGTTTAAGCGACGAAGCTGCGGCAGGAAAGTAAGATCCTGATCAAGTATGACGCCAAGGTCGCGCACAGTAGGAAAGAAGGAGAATGAGGGGAATTCGGCAGCGAGCCAGGTCGAGCCCGGCCAATTGCTGCCGTACACCCAACGAGATGAATTTAGTCTTAGCGGAATTCAGTTTGAGGCAGTTGGAAGCTATCCAGGCCTCTAAGGCCACCAAGAGCTTAGCCATGGAGTGCAGTGCCAGAGGCGCATCAGCTGGTTTGCAGTGCAGGTATGCCTGGATGTCGTTGTCATAGAGTTGACCCTGGACCCCGTGTTCAGCTAGAAGTGAGGCAAGACCGGAAGTATAGATGATATATAGGATGGGTCCGAGGACGGAGCCCTGAGGGAGACCAAACGGGGCGGTGACCCACCTGGACCAAGTATCGCCATGAGCCACTGTGAAGGTTCGTCCTTGGAGGAAAGATCTAAGCCACTCAAATAGGTTACCAGAAATCCGAAATGATACAATCAAGCTCTTAATCAGGATGTCATGGTCCACAGTATCAAACGCGGCACTGACGTCAAATAGGGCCAGGAGAGTGTGCTGTGAGTTGTCGACAAACCTGTAGACATCAGGTAATAACCAGAGGAGAAATGTGTCGGTGGAATGGTGTTTCCGAAATCCAGACTGGCAGGATGGTAGAAGTTTATTCTCTTCAAGAAAGGCTACGAGTTGGCTGGCGACGATCTTTTCAATGATCTTTGAGAGGAACGAGACGTTGGCTATGGGGCGATAGTTGGCCGGGTCGGAACAATCGAGGTCTCCGCTCTTTAGGCTGGGAGTTAGTAGAGACCTCTTTGATGCGGTGGCAGGACGCCATCCCGTATGGATCTGTTGCACAATTCAGTGAGGACGGGAAGCAGGATTTTCAACGTTCTCCTGGAGCAGAAACGTGGGTAGAGGATCGAGTTCACATGACTTGGGGAGAGGAAAGAATGAGTCGACGCAGGTCCGCGGCGGCGACCGTTTTCAGGACGGGACTCGAGAGTCCGTAGGTGGAAACTGCGGAGGTGGCGCATCCTCGGTGGCTTCGCGTACGCTATCGATCTTGGATGCATATGCGGTCAGGAAGTCGTCCGCTGAGACGAGTGAGCACCCATGAGCCGGTCAGTGCGGCTCGCTCCCCTTCCCATGACGACATCGAGAGAGGACCAGCGGCTCCTGTGGTCGCCAGCATGGGAGGCGATCTTATTCTCCCAATACAGCCTGTCACGGTCGCGGTATTGTCGATCCATGCCTCGCACAAACTGGACCCAGGCCAGCCGATCAGCTGGTAGACCGGTGCGCGTATAGGTTCTTTCAGGGCGACGGGCCTGGCGTCTGAGGGACCCGCAATCGGCATCAAACCATGGCGAGAGAGGGCACTGCCGAACCCTGTTTGTTTCTAAACATAATTATTTGAATTTATTGCTAAAATTATTTTCAGACCGAGTGAATATTGCCCACCTGTTGATTTAAAAATAATGTATAATGTATAACTATGTCAATGAGTGATATAGCTGTGTATCGTGTGTAAGTGAGTGAGGGACTGGCGCATCTGTGACCGTGACTGAATTGTCAATTGAGCGCTGAACATTGCTTTGTTTTTCAATAGAGTGTTGACAACAGACGATGCTATACTCCACTTCTGGACACAAATGAGTCTTTGTGCCTAATTTTTTTGCCGGAATTTTCAAGCCGAAAAAGGTAGTTTACGCGCTTTTACGGCTTGCCGAAAAACCAGCCGTAAATTTACTGAAGCCAACCGTTAACCAGAAAAAATACGGCTTAGGGGTATAATTCGTTACTTCTCGACTGTTTGGAGAGCAGTAGGCTAAATGTCAACTGGTGAATTTCGTTCGTCAGCAATTCGACGGATTCACGAGAGTTAGTTCAAAATGACGTCACAATGACGTCAAAATTTACCGGGAACCGTTCAATGTTAAATAATAAAAATGTATTTGAATTGCAATCAATCAATCAATCAATCAAATCCTTTATTGAAGCAGTTTGAAAACAAAGCAGTATAACATAGCAGTATCAGCATTTGCAACAAAAGGAGACCCAGAAGGGATAAAAACTCCCACTATGTAGGGCCACCTAATGTTCAATACTATAACAATAAATGTCATTGTAAAAGTCTTTCAATCAATATTCTAATCATTTGCTTCGATCAAGAAAAAATAAGAGAACAAGATAAATCTAAATTATAACTTAATTAAATGGTAAATGTGGAATCCAAAACAAAATTAGTGCAATTGCAGCAATTGCACTTAATAATTATACAATTATTAAGTGCATTAGACATGACACGAGTGCACACAAACAAATGGTGCAAAACACGAAAAAACACGAATATCACGAAGAACAAGTTAAGGAATCGAATACTAAGATAAGCAAAAAAGAAAAAATAAATGATAATCACAAGTCTGTGCAAGAAGACTCAATGATGAAAATTTAAACACAACAAAACTAAATGAGCTACGACTCCAGTAGGAGTGCGCGCAAAGATTTTTTGAACAAGTACAAGTAAGGCAGGTTCCGAGTATTATATGATAGACTGTTCCATGCAACAGGGCCAGCGCATTTAATCGAGAAAAGCCGTGAGTTGTTCCGAGCAAATCCTGCTCGATTATCACCTCTTGTTCTGATGTGATGAGAATGTGAGTCGGACACACTAGTAAAATAATCTTTAAAGGCAGGTGGTAGTAAATTATTGGCAAAGCTAAACATAAATTCACATATCTGTAATTTATTAATCTGGTCAATTTGTATAATACGAAGATCTTGAAATATCTGTCCTGTGTGAGAGTTGTAGGGACTACCGGCGATAATACGAACTGCCCTCTTCTGGAGTATATGCAATCAATTCAGCCTGGTTTGGTAATTGGAGGCCCATACGATATTGCAATAGGCTAAATACGGATGAGGGAATGGTATAAATTAAACATAATATTCCGGGGTAACAGGTAAGATATACGAGGTAATATTCCCACATTCTTGGCAATTTTATTGGATATGTACTTAATATGATCCTTCCAGGTGAGGTGTTCATCAACGTAAACACCAAGAAATTTGGTAGACAACTTGCAGAATAGGTTTATTATCAATGGAGATGGTAAAATTTTGACAAGGTATAGATTTTCTATGAGAACGAAAGATAATGAAATTAATTTTGGCCAGATTAAGCGACAATCTGTTAGCTCTGAACCAGTCGGCAACAGCTGTGAGTTCCAAGTTTACCAGGTCCATCAACTTGTCGAGAGATCTGAGTGAGCAAAAGACGTTAGTGTCATCAGCAAAAAGAATGAATTGAAGTATAGAAGAAGAGTTAGGAAGGTCATTAACATAGAGTAAGAATAGTAAAGGACCAAGATTGGAGCCCTGTGGGACTCCAAAATGAATAACTCTAAGTTTTGAAAAAACTCCATTACAAATTACCTGCTGCTGTCTCTGGTCAAGATAACTATAGAACCATTTAAGAGGAGTGCCCCGTATTCCATAATTTTCAAGTTTTTTTAATAGTATACTATGATCTACAGTGTCAAATGCTTTACTCAAGTCAAAGAAAATTCCAAGAGAGAATTCATTAGCATCAATAGCGTGAGTAATTCTATCCTGCATACCCAAGAGTGACACAGAAGTCGAGTGACCTGATTGAAAACCATGTTGTTTGAGGATATAGAATGTTCATTTTTGTAACATAGCTATAAAGTCTTTCATACATTATTTTTTCGAGAATTTTGGAGCAATATGGTAAGATAGAAATGGGTCTATTGTTTGCTACGTCCTCTTTAGATTTAACAGCAAAAGAATTTGGAGGAGGTAATTTCAGGAAGTTACGATATGAGTCTTTGCCAGTAGTAATTTTACTAGCGAGGGATTGTCCAATGCTAGTGAAATAGACATTAAATTTCTCAGCCATCTGACTGGCATCATTAGTCTTAGTACCATTTACAGCTATGCAATCAATCATCCGCTTTAACTAAAGAACGAATAATGCTCCAAGTTTTTTTAAGATTATGATGATATTTAGAAAATTCAGTGGCATAATAGTTCTCCTCTGCTTTAATTCGAATCTGCTTAAATTTGTTCCTATAATTAGTGAATTTAGTTTTATTTTTGAAATTAGGGTTTTTAATATATTTTAAGTGTCGTTTAGCCTTCTTTCTACATGATTTTAACAAGCCTCGAGTCATCCAAGGTTGCTTTGGAGAATAACTACATCGTTTATTAGTTTGAATTAAAGGGAACACATGGTCATAAGCATTTTTAAACAAATTGAAAAATAAAGCATAAGCGAGATTAGGGTCACCCTTCTCACAAGCAGCCGACACTTCAGACCAATCCATTTGCCAAGGTAATACACCAAGATGCTTAATTGATTCATCGTCAATTCTACGGGCGCTGTAAGGCGTTTTACAATTAAGGGAGAGAGGAGTAAGATTCAGCCAAGCTAGGACGGGCAGATGGTCAGAAATATCACAGACTTTTATCGAGGAGTCAATAATTTTCAACCAAGCATTAGTGAAAATATTGTCGATTAAAGATGCCGTGGTATCAGTAATTCTAATGGGTCGTAGTATAGCAGGAAGAAAGTGATACGAAGACATGGAATTAAGGAAACAATGGGTTAAGAAATGGTCCTGTGACTTGAGTAAATCAATGTTGTAATCACCCATCAAGAAGATTTCTTTACGAGTTTTAGATAGCATAGCCAGTAACACGTCAATGTCCCCATTAAAGTCTGCAAGGTTCGATCCTGGAGGTCGATAAATTACACCCGCAATAAGATCAGAGCCCGTCTTCTGTGCAATACTAACAAAAAGACGTTCGTATGAGGTAAGCAGAGGGGAAGGATATTGAGGTACAAAATGTTTAAAGTTAAGGTCTTTCTCAATAAGTAAGTAAGTAAGTATATTCTTTATTACACCATTAGCAAACGCACAATGGGACAGTAGCTAGAAGCATTGAATATAAAACATAGAAGTAATAAATCGAAATAAAAATTATAAAAATTTAGTCATTAAAGATTGATGCTTTGGCAAATATAACCCCTCATACTGTAAATTTTATTTTTCACAATCAACTCTTACGATGGATGGGCATAACACTACTTCCATTATGTTTCACTGTAGAGCTAAACTTTTTATTTGGGTTGGTATAATGGTGTTCTCATTTAAGCAGAAACACTGTCAAACTCGAGATCATGCTTCTGAGAGTTTCTACAGTGGTGCATTAACTAGTATGTTACCTACAGTTTTTTCAACCAGGTTATCCTTATAACAATAAACAGCCCTACTCCACCGCCCCTTCCATTAGTTCTACATTTATGTACAAAGGTATATCCAGGTATAGAGATGGACCCCTCGTTGGTCGAATCAAGCCATGTCTCAGTGACTGCCAGGACTTTAACAGGTAACTGCGACAAAAAAATTGGATATCAGGTAATTTAGCGGTGATACTCCTACAGTTGAGGTGCATAGCAGTGAAGGATTGCTGATTGGCCTCGAACTTATCACTCAGTGATGAAGGAGTACAGTACGAAAAGGTGTTAACCCTATCCAAAAAGAAATTACCCTCAGGATCTAAGTCTACATTATTCAGGAGTGGTCTATATTCTGTTGGATCCGAAAACAACTCAAGTCTAATACCCTCATATCTGGCGTACTTGGGGGAGGGCTTATCAGCGAACGAGTAAATACATTCAATGAATTCGCTATCCTCTACAATGTGATTAAACGGAAACATTCCAGATATACATAGTGCACAAAACCAATGATCCACTGACTCAGTACTCGCTAAATTTTGCACACCGCAGGTGCAATGAAACCTGTTCCAACACGTTACACAATCAATCAACTTATGCCAAACATTTATGGTGCGCCTACATAAAAACAGCTGTCTAATTTACCACAGCTGTGGTGTTGGTCCATAATTGTCAATATCAACACAAAGTGAGCTATCTACAATTCACAGGTCCAGTAAAATCAGTAAATTTTCAATTTATCCAATAAAGAAAAGTTAGCAAGAAATGAAGATGGAATTATCAATGTAAGAAATAAGTTAGCGATGAAACGTTGTGAGTACACCGCAAGTGAGAATTATTAGGAAATTTGGAGAAAGAGAAAAAGATTACACATAGGAACGCAATTATAGAAGAAAATTAGAAAATAATATTATACGACCAATATTCTGCCTAGTTCCTTCAAAAGGTCGGAAGCTTTCCGCTGTTTAGATCTTCTCCAGTTCCTTCAGAGTGGATATTAACTTAGGTCTGTCTCCAGGCGAGTCCGAGTGACGAACATAAACAGTACCATTCATTGTCCACGCAGCCACAGTCTTCTTCTCTCTCTGCATAGCTCTGGCCCGAGCGAAGATAACAGCATTCGTCCGAGTGAGGTGCTCGCTGATGAAAACCGGAGCAGTCCCAGGTCCAAGAGTCGTTGTTCGTGAGGATTTTCTTGCAGCAAGAATAGAGTTCCTCACACGTTGCGACGTGAAGCGGACAATGATCGGCCGATGTGTATCCTTCTTCCCACGAGGGATTCGGTAGGCCGAGGATATGACAGATTCATTCACCTCGATACCCAATCGATCCCGGCAGAGACTGAGAACGCATTTGGTTGTTTCCTGGCTCGACTGGGAAATCGAGGGTGCGTTTGACGAGACAGTAGCTCCCGAGACGGATTCAGCATTCGAAGACTCCGGGAAACCGTGGACCACGAGGTTGTCCATTCTGTAGTTGTTGGTGATCTCGTCAACTTGGAGATTGATGGCAGAGTTTTCTTTTTCAAGCTCGTTAACTTTCTGAGCTAAGGCTCCACACGAGCGTGTTATTATATCCGTAGCAGTTTTCTCAACAAGTTTTCCAAGTGTGAGTTTAAAGTCCTCAGCAAGTTTGTTGAACAGACCTTCAACCATGGGAGATAGACAAGTAAACAACTTAATATGTGCAGACAGAGGAAGCCAGTGAAGTTGCTCAAACATGAAGGATGAAATGTGTGAGTAGCGTGGCAGACGTGCTATTAATCTAGCAGATGCATTTAGGACTGACTGCAGAGGCATGAGACGGACCTGAGGAAGACCGATAAGAAGCGAATTGCAGTAGTCAATTCGGGAGCAAATGAAAGCATGCACCAGCGTGGTAAAACAGAGGATGAGACAGATCGTCGAACTGCCCTGAGACGCCTTAAATGGAAGTAGGAAATACGTGTGAAGTTAGAGATGTTATCTTTGAAGGAGAGAGAGAGCTATCATGCGTAACACCCAGGTCACGTACACTTGATGAAAAGGAGCAGTGTGCACAGATTTTCGAGAGGAGGGTAAAATCAATCTTCAGCAACTGTTGAGGAGAGCCAAACCAAATTAACTGGGTTTTGGAGGCATTAAGAGAGAGACGATTTCAAGACATCCAGGAATGGAGAGACTTAGATAGAGACTCAATACGTTCAATTAAGTGTAACTGGGATAAAGGAGACCCATGGACAAATGCTTGCACGTATTTCGCAAAAAGAGATGACCAGCACCTCCCGAGAGTGGGAAAAGAAAGGGAATGTCAGCCGTTTACAGAATAAAGAGTAGAGGACCAAGTACAGAGGATCAAGGATCGCCCAGCTTAATGTGGATCCATTTTGTTCTAGAGTCACCCGATACAATTTAGTGGGTTCGCTCACACAGATAAGACTGAAACCAGCGAAGAGAAAGGCCCTGCAACTCATATGATGTTTCAAGACGCTGAAGTAGAATATTGTGATCTACCATATCAAAGGCTGCAGAAACATCATAAAGAGCCAGGAGGGTAAGTTCAGCCCTGTCAACAGCAGAGTAGATTTCAGAAAGGAGAGAGAGAAGAGCAGTCTCAGTAGAGTGATGAGCCCTAAAGCCTGACTGATAAGCAGGAAGGAGACCAGCTCGCTTAAGATAAGGGAGAAGCTGAAGGAGACAAGGCGCTCGAGAGTCTTGGATAGGAAAGATAGGTTGGAGATAGGACGGTAATCATTGCAGAGACTAGGATCCAGATTATGCTTTTTAGCGAGGGGAAGACCACAGCACGCTTCTGCGATGGAGGAATACACCCATCAGCAAGCGACCTATTAAATAGATAAACAAGAAAGGGAGCAAGGTTATCTAAAATGTTACTGATAACAAAAGGGGGTAGCGGATCGAAGTGTGAATCTGAGGCGCGGGTAGTCAGCCGCGAGGAGAAGTTGCAGTTAGATACGAATGATGAGGTTAAGCTATGTACATTATTAATTTAAAAATACGCTCGTAATCGTAAACTCCAAATTTCTAGAACGCTACTCCAAAGCTAAGCGCAAATTACGTGCTTCGTATCAGAGGGGTAATGAGGTAGGCCTAAATGTCCATTTGAGGTCCGAGTTCTGTTGCCAGAGAGACCGTAGAGGGGCAGAGAGCAGACGCTGCTAGTCGCGCAGGAGTTCATTCTGTGGGCGACAAAACAGCATTCTTCAGAAAATATACTGAGATTGCAGTCGAGTGCTGAGTTTATGGTCTTCAATGACAGATGATATTGTAGTTGATTAAAAGTGGTTAAACGTTACTGAAGAAAATTGAAGACTCTTTTGAAAAACGTTATTGAAGTGGCAAAATTAAAAATAGAGCCACGTGCCGTTATGGTTGGTGTCACAAATTGCCCTTAGTAAGAAACCGGTAGGCCTGTATAAGCATGGGTCTAGGGGATATGTAGTATAAGATGTATATAAACTATAGAATAATATATATATATAGATATGTCGCTTAGCTAATGTAGGGAATGTAGGTCTACAAATGTAGGTCTGTATAAGCGTAAACCTACAGGATTGATAGAATAAGATGTATATAATCGATAGCCTAATATATATACACACATATATATACACACATATATACATACACACATATATATAGCCTAATATATATACACATATATATCGGTTGTAACGAATGTAGGGAACGTAGGTCCATGAATATATAGCTAATACAGCGATGGTCGGCGATAGCCGTGGGGTCCAAAGGGATGGGCTAGGTCAAGAAAAATCGCTGAAAGGAGTGGTCTGCGGAAACAAAGACAGTCGGGCTAAGTGAGTCGAACTAGGAGAGTCGACAAGAAGTGTCGAAGCAGAACGGTCGACGAAAGGAGTCGAACGGAAGACAGTCGATGAAGGGCGTCGGGCGAATACAGTCAACGGAGCTGCAGGTCGCGGACGTATTCTTAAGCGGTGACGACGGAACGGGGTCCGAAACGTGCACTACAGACGGACGTATGGTCGCAAACGTTTTCGTGAACGTGACGACGGAATGGGGTCTCAAGCGTTTTCTACGGACGGACGTAGGGTCGCAACGGAGGTGAGGTCGACACAGTCTACGCCAACGGGTGTTGTTGGACTTCCGCCAGGGAAGGCTGTTTTGTCGGACGTTTGGTAAAGGAACGGAGTCTTGGGCGTCAACCGATAACTCGGTCCGGAGACTACTCAAAGGACGGGCGTGGGACGACGGAAGAGCGTTGGGTCAAGCTACGTATACGACTCAACCGGTCGCGGAAGGGAATTCTTCTCTTGCACCGTCGTAGGTCTCGAACAAGCCGGAAACTGCCATCACGTCGACATGTTGGTTGGCGTGAGTCATTTGCAGAGTTTTCGGGGGCATGGGGTGGAAGAGGCCATCGCTATAGTGCTTAACGATAGATTTAAGAACATCTTTGAAGCTTCAACGCTTTAAGCTAAAACATACAGATATTTTGAACAACTGAACGTTTTAGGCCAGACTATAGTAATCTCTTGGAACACTTTAAGACTATACAAAAAGCTATGTGATATCTTTGAACATTGTAATTCTGTATTAAAGACTATTTTCGTAAGTATGTACTTGTGATATTTTGCTTAGTCGGGAAAAGACTATTATATTTAGAATAATAACTAGTGTGTTTTCGATGGCCCGGCAGTGCTTGCAGTCACCCTGGTCACTACCAGGGCATAACTCATCATCTCAGGTCAATCCTTGACAGTCAGAAATTTCTAGCTGGCAGTAAGACTTATGTAATACAATAGATTTGATGATGGAATATGATGGATTAGGCCAAGGTAGGCATAATCTAGATGTACACCGGACGATAGAGAAGGGAGTGCCAAATTACACCAGGGTGTTAAGCTTATGTTAAACGCGTTTGGGATTTGCGCGTTAGTGCTGCGGGGCCTTTTTGTTTGCTTTATCAGTCTCTCAACATGTCGAAGTTTTGTCTCTGTCTTTGTATTGCTTGTGGCTGGTTTTGAACTGGAGTCATATTGTCTCTATGAAACTGGTTGGTTTTCGGTCGCCATCTTGGCTGACGTTTTTGGTTCTACATCTGTTAGGTATATTTTCACTTTAAATATTGCATTAAATGAACTATTTTAAAAATGTTATTATATAGGCTACTTTCCGTCGCTTGTGGAATGTCTTTGTCACGAAGGGTGCCCTCAACAATTTAATTTTATTATTTTTTATTTAAATTTTATTATTTATTAGATATAGGCCTAGTATGAAGTATTTCTGTAGCTCTATATTTAACAGGGTTCTGTTCCTGTCTCCCACAAGCGGGCTGTCGTCTTTCCCTCCATTAAGCGTCAAGGTCTGGATCCTAATTCTCCAGCTAATTTTATGTCCATCTCCAACCTTTCCTTCCTTTCTAAGCTCCTGGAACGGTGTGTTGCTTTTCAATTGGTCCACTACCTCGAATCTAATTCCCTCATGCCTCCATTTCAATCTGGGTTTAAGAAATCCTACTCAACTGAAACCCTACTTGTCCGGCTCCTATCCGACGTCTTCCAAGCTCTTGACCGTGGTCACGTCACCCTGTTAGCTCTCTATGATATCAGCGCAGCCTTTGACACGGTAGACCACTCTATTCTCTTAAATCGGCTATCTATATCCTTCGGTATCTCTGATAGTGCCCTTGTATGGTTCCGCTCTTTCCTCTCTGACAGGTCCATATCTGTGGTCTTTGGATCACATCGTACTCCTTGGGCCACTACCTCCTATGGTCTCCCCCAAGGCTCTGTTCTTGCTCCTCTGCTCTTCATCCTATATACTTCGGACCTTGGGGGATTTTCCAGCAGTATGGGGTTTCGTCTCATCAGTATGCTGATGACACCCAGTCTCTAATTCATGGTCTAGCCTCTTCTGCTGTCCAAATGGTCGAACGCATCTTAGCAGCAGCCTCTGCTCTGGATTCTTGGCTTTCCTCTAATCGCTTGCGGCTGAACCCCGACAAGACTCAGTTTATCTGCCTCAGTGGTCGCCTCAAACTCAGCAAGATTGATTTTGAATCTCTACATCTTAGGTTTCCCCTCATTCAATTATCCTGCTCTGTTCGTGACTTGGGGATTGTCCTTGACCCTACCATCTCCTTTACTGATCAAGTTAACCTTGTATCCAGATTTTGCTTTTATCATCTACGCCAGCTCCGATCCATCCGCAAGTCTCTTTCATTTCATGCTGTTACTACACTGGTCCATGCTCTGATCTGCACTAGGGTAGACTTTGGCAATGCTGTGTACATTGGCCTTTCCTCCTCCAATATGCACAAACTCCAGACTATCCTTAATGCTGCTGCTCGGCTTATAGGTGACATTCCTAAGTTTGCCCACATTTCTGCCTTTATCCGTGATTCCCTCCACTGGCTCCCTGCTCAGCAGCGAATTCAGTTTAAAACCCTCACTCTCATGCGCAACTGCCTTACTGCCTCTGCTCCGTCTTACCTAATGAATTTTTGCAACCCAGTTTCTTCCTTGCCTGCGAGGGCTTCCTTGCGATCTTCGGCTCGCGGCCTTATGGTTGTCCCTCGCATGCGATCTTCCACGGCACAATCCAGAAGTTTCGCCTATGTTGGCCCCTCTGCTTGGAACTGTCTCCCCTTGTTTCTCCGCCAAGAGCTTCTTGCCCTCTCTCCTCTCCAGTTCCGTAGACGCCTGAAAACTTTCCTTTTTGCCGGTGCCGGCATTGATGCGGGTTGAAAGCGCCGCTGATTTGAGTGGCGCTATATAAGTTTTCGGTTACAATTACAATATTGGTTAATAATAATAATAATAATAATAATAATAATAATAATAATAATAATAATAATAATAATAATAATAATAATAATAATAATAATAATAATAATAATAATAATATTTATTCTTTAATTAAGCGCCTGCAAACGCACTGCGCTGTACATGTACATGTTATGCGATAAACCTTTACTACTAAACTACTAACAGAACAGACAGCCTGCAATACACGGCGCAAATTGCAGCCTACAAAGCATGTCCGCCTATGGGACTCGATCTCTGTACCTCTCGCACTCTACGCCAGATGTTATCCAATGCGCTGTCGGGCCACCCCACCCACATTATTCAAGATGGAAACTGATTACCTGAAACAACAGTGATATTTCGTGTAAAAATGAACTGTTGAATGTTATTATATAGGCTGCATTTTATAAACTTCCTGCCGATATCTTCCACACCCAACGAATGTTTCCAATTTCCCATATAAGCACCATTCAGCGCCGGAGACAAGTTCACAGTCCAGTTGCTATCTATGCTCAGGATCCTGGCATCAAGATACACGGCAATTTCATCTCCAAGTTGCATGATTCCGTTTTCCAAGCAAGGCGCATAATTGCACAGTATAGCGTACTGTCCAAGGCAATCTGAAAGTAAGTTTGCAGGCAATTAATTGCAATGTTTAGCAAAATTGTGACCGATAATGTCGTGGAACATCGGTCATAGTTGTCATGGGAAATCGGGCCCCGGTCATCGGTGATCACAACACAAAAAATGCCTTTTAAATGAAAATAGCAAATCTTAACTAATTTTGAGGTGCTGAACACGAAAATTAGAGTAAAATTTGTCGACTGGGTCTCGTTTAGGAAAGACAGAGACAGTTACGTATAAATGTCTCAATACGCATTGAGTACATAGGTGACCATTTCGCAACGCTGTATTTCAAACTAAATATTGCAGCATATTGCATCAGCCAGCCATACACAGCCCCCCGGAGGCAGTGCATCATTGTCTGATGTAGTGCAGGTGACGAAAGCTGATGCAAGCGTAGTGGTAGCCTATAAAGACAAGTCTCGTAGGGGAGCAAGTCATTTGAGCGACTCCCATTTACCACATTCATCACTTCGACGCAAATCCATCAGTAGTGAAGCCTCCTCACTGTGTTTATAGTCCAGATAACTTTTGTTACATTTGCGGGAAGTGACGTTTGCAAAGTAGAAAAGGGCCACTACTCCATTAGTGAAAAAGGCGTATCACCTCTATTTCGGATGCAGGCTCAAGGACCAGGATAAGTTCTGGGACCCCACATATGCTGCAGCACGTGTGCAAGAAATCTTCCGAAGAAAGGCGGGAAAGTGGCGAAGCCCTGCTGTTCCTATGGTTTGGAGACAACCAAGCAATCACGCAAATGACTGCTACTTCTGCATGGCTTCACCTACTTCTGCAGGCATTACAACGAAAAAGAAGTGGACAATAGCGTATCCGAATATACCATCTGCAATCCGACCAGTTCCGAAATACTGCTGTTTTCTATGTGAATGCGACAGTCGAGCAAAGACTTTGCACTATTTGAGGAGAGACTGGCCTGAGAGGAAATTTCTGAACGTCGGAGAGAAGAATGTGCAATGCTTAGCTCTGGTAGAACCCCCAAAATCCTGCTACCATCGCTACACATCACACTTGGTGCGATGAAAAACTTCGTAAAATCCATGTACCGGACTGGATCAGCTTTCAAGTACTTGGCTGTCAAATACCCTTGACTCAGCGAAGCAAAAATTAAAGAGGGAATTTCTGTTGGTCCTTAGATCCGTCAGCTAGTCAGAGATGAGATGTTCGACAACCTGCTTCAGGGTGACGAGAAGAAAGCTTGGGACACATTACGTCTGGTGTCAACTAACTTCATCGGGAATGTCAGGGCAGAAAACTGTAAGGAATTGGTTGAAGACAATGTTGTCTATGTATCGCGCCCTTGGCTGCAATATGTCCTTGAAGATCCACTTTCTCCATTCCAATTGGATGTTTTCCCCGACAACTGCGGCAAGGCTAGTGATGAGTACGGTGAAACGTTTTCACCAAGACATTGCAATTATGGAGAAACGATTATTATCAGGGAACTGGTCCACTTCCATGTTAGCTGACTACTGTTGGACGCTCGCCAGATGCAATCCTGAACAACTATACAAGAGACAGGCAAAGCAGCGTCGGAAATAGAATCGGACCTTTACTGCTACATGTCATATGTACGTAATGTTCTATGACAATAGAAACTATTGCTGATTTATTAGAAATTGGACCCAATTGTTTGATTTCATTGTCATATTCGTGTCAAGCACCCTGAAACCTATAAGAAATTACAAATTTAATATCAGACGCATGACTTTCACGAAAATGTTTTGTCAGTATCATAAATCTTAGACAGGCCTAACAGGGACAACCTTTTACGTAAAAACCACGAGATTCACTGTTAATGGATGTGTGCATGTATCATGTATGTAAGTGTGATGCATGATATGTATGTATTATTATTAAGGAGCTTTTATATAGCGCCCCTTCAAGGTGATCTACTCAGAAGCGCTCCTAGTCTAACCACGGCTAAAGAGAGTAGTTTTCACGTTTGTAAGAAACAAGGTAGTGTTAGTAGTAGGGACCAAGCGGAGTGCAACAGGAAGGCCATTCCAGGTATGTATGTATGTATGTATGTATGTATGTATGTATGTATGTATGTATGTATGTATGTATGTATGTATGTATGTATGTATGTATTTATGTATATGGGCTAATGTGAGCTAAACAGTCTGTTACCTTCCTTGTTCCGCAAGGGCTTGCAGTTTGTTCTGCGTGATCGGGAGTTCTCCCTTCTTGGTCGAGAGCGGTACCGGTGTTTTTTTCTTGAAGTTTTCACTTACATTATGTTATAATGTTATAATTTTATATGTGTACGACGTTGTACGTATGCTGTTGTTTCTACTGTAGGCCTATACTAAAGATTTGGGTAAGTTACACGCAATCAAGTAATGACGGGAAACTGTAATAGTCTTTTGGCACGTGGCGATAGGCGAAGATTCTAGGCTAAACGTGTCCGAGAATTACATTATTGATTAACTGGAGTAATTTTTTTATATACGGTGAGTGAAAAAATGACTCCATAAAACTTCATAATAACACGCATTCAAAATAAGTAACAAGTAACTTTGTCATCAAATGCGGAAAACAACCAATTTTACTAGCATGATATTTGATGCATTAAGTTATTGTTTGTGCTAAAAAAAGTGTACTCCTTTGGCTTCGACGCAGCCAAAAAGACGAGGCAGAACAACTACTTATTGCAGCATCACTAATGCGTTTACAAAAAATTCGTCTCACTGCCTATTGATAATTGACGTGGTTCATCGACATTCCGAAGTTTTGTTCTGTAGACTTTTACGCGCATTAGTCCCAGATTTGTATAATTTACTCGATTTAGGGTTCGACTACTTAAAGTGCAAGAAATGCGAAATCATTTATTTCCTTCCTCAGCAGTTCAACAATCAACATTCTTTTATTCGGTAACCATAAAGTCTTTTGAAGTCAAGATACAATTGTTTACAAATACACGGGGTTAAGTTTAACCAGGAGACCCAGAAGGACCCAAGACCTCGCCAGCCAGGGCCACCTGAGTAGGCCTACACTCACACGAAAGTGGGTGAAGCCGACGTAAATTTTAGTCAAACAGTCAGTCACCTGATTGTAGTAAGAAAAATGAACAATAACACGGAAAGGAAATGAAAAAGAAAAACCCAAACTTTATTACAACTCAACTATTGAATCAGCACCAAGCTGTGAAAGACAATATATATATATATATATATATATATATATATATATATATATATATATATATATATATATATATATATATATATATATATATATATATATATTCAATATAGACAATATAGACAATATATAGACAATATAGACAATATATAAATTATATATATATATATTCAATAGACAATATAGACAATATATAGACAATATATAGATAATATAGACAATATACATAATCAATATATATAGACAATATATATATACCAAACAGTCAAAACCGTTCTGCTACCCTCAGAAGTTCAGAATTTATATAAGAAATTAAAGACTCTATAGAGGAATTGAGCAATGGAGAATGTGTCATGGCGATCGCTAGAGCTCCAGGAGTTGACAGCACAAGGTGAAAGGTGATAGAGGAATGGGAATAGAACGACTCAATGGATGAATGGAAATAGAACACATTGGTATCATCAGCGAATATTATGCAATAAAGGAGTGTGAAGACATTTAGTAAGTCATTTATGTTAAGTAAGAATAGTAGGGGCCTAGGATACACCAAATCTAATCAAATTAAGGGCTGAAGAGATGCCATTACAGTTAACTAATTTGAATCGGTTCATAAAATAGTTTTCAATCTACTTGCGTTGAGTATCGTGAATTCCGTAAATACGTAATTTTTTAATCGAATTTTTTTATCAACTGTATCGAACTCCTTGACAAGATCGAAGAAGATCCTGTGGAGAATTCATTATTATCATCGCTAGAGGTATTTTATCTTGCATGCTTAATAGTGGCAAATAATATTATGTGGAGTGCCCATATTGAAACCAATGCTACGAGTGGAAAATAAAATTAGCTTTCCTGATATAATTATAAAAGTGTTCGTACACAATTTTTCGAGAAAATGCTGCACTAAAATTGGTCTATAAGTGGAAACTTCTTCTCTAACTCCTCATTTAAATGTTGGTAGAATCTTAGCAATTTTAAATGCTAGGAGGAAACTCCAGACGCTAATTAATTATTTCAGCTAGTGAATTGACTATAATGGGTAGGATGTGTAGATCAATAGTAAGATCAATATCATCAGAGATCTCTCCGATGTTGATATCTCTGACATCCTTAGTGTCGAAGACCCTCAGATAGCCTTGGGATTACTTCTACCGTGAGGCTCTTGGTCACCTCCTTGACCCCCTTCTATATATTCTCTTTACAGCTGACCTGGGTCCCCTGCTTGCGGCTGAGTCTGTTCGTAGCCAATTATACGCCGATGACCTTCAGGCCTATGTCCACTGCCCTGCGGTCCAGGCTGCTGCTGCAGTAGGAATGATGAGCCAGGCAACCGAGATCCTGCATGCTTGGATGTCATCGAATCGCTTAAGGCTCAATTCGGCCAAAACTCAGCTAATCTGGCTTGGCACCCGTCAGCAGCTCGCAAAAATAGACTTTGGATTCCTTGCCAAGGAATACCCACATTTTACCTTCCTAGCTTCAGTCCGAGACTTAGGAATCACCCTAGACCAGGAGCTTACATTTGTTCAGCATATTAATCTCCTCTGCCGCAGCTGTTACTACCAGCTGCGACAGCTCAGGGTCATATCTCGCTCCCTCTCTCCTAGTTCAGCATCTACACTTGTTCATGCTTTTGTGGTCTCCCGCCTCGATTATTGTAGCGCCATATATGATGGACTCCCAACCTGCCGATTGAAGTGCCTCAATCGGGTCCTACGCACGGCTGCCCGGCTGGTGGGTGGCATCCCTAAATTTGGCCGGGTCTCTGAGTATATGCGGGAGGTGCTCCACTGGCTCCCCTACCCGCATCGCATTGCTTATCGGGTCTCAGCTTTAGTTCGGCGGTGCCTTGAGGGCTTGGCTCCCCCTTATCTCCGGGAACTTTGCTGCTCCACTGTGGCTGTCCAGCGTCGTGGTTCACTTCGCTCCGCAGCGCAGGCTGAGCTCCTTGTCCCCCGTGCACGGACTGCTATCCGGCAGCACCGTGCCTTCTCTGTCTCTGGCCCAGCGACCTGGAATGGGCTCCCAGTAGCGCTGCGCCTGACCCCGATAAATTGCTCTTCTCTGTTCCACTCTTGCCTTAAAACTGTCTTGTTTGACCGGGGTTGGACTGGGAGCGCTCCTGAGTAGATGACCTTGAAGGGGCGCTATATAAGACTTCTGTAATAATAATAATAATAATAACCTCGACCGAGTGTACCCCTACGTCACGATCAGCTGCAGACTCGTTCTTCATTACATCTGAGTGCAGGCTACTCCTAGGGCGGAAGAACAGACTGATGAGAGCGGGACGAATGAAGAGGCCTCAGCCTGCGCGCGGCAGGTGGGAATATGTATTGCGCGTACTGCACAGATTTGATCCCCCGAGAGGGGCCTAAGGAGTTGTGGAGGCGTGTTACAAAAAGGGGAGATGGTAATGAGCAACAATCCGCTCCTTCTCCTGACGATTTCAACACCCATTACGCCAGCATATCGACGGAAAATGGATACACGCCTCCTGCCAAGAAGTCTACAGCGGCCTTCAACCGTGAATTCACAACGAAAATAAGAGTCTTCAACATACTTGACCGGCTACACCATACAGCCAATGGTGCGATCGCCTGCCTGCATGGTACTTGAGGCTGACAGCTCCAGCATACTCTGGAGTCCTTACATATCTAATCAACCTCTCTGTGTGCACGTTCCACGTATCGACTCAGTGGGAAAAGGCAATCATCCGCCCTGTGCCAAAAGTTGACCAGCCGACGACCCTCGCTGATTACAGGCCTACAGGGGAGCCCGTAGAGTAATGGATGACACACTGGCGTGAAGAGTAGTGGGTACCAAGATCGAACCCCGATTCCTCAGCCTTCCACTCGCTAGGTGGCGGCGGTGGTTAAATGAGTAGTAGGCCTTGATTGGCGCCGTATGTTGGCATAAACAGTTATATTCGACTCCTGTCAAATTGTTATCATGTGCTTCTACGGTATATATGTATGTAAGGTGCCCTGCGTAGCTGCCATGTCTACTATATGTATATTCACTGTACAGCGCAGTGCGTTTGCAGGCGCTTAATTAAGGAAAACGATTTTTATTATTATTATTATTATTATTATTATTATTATTATTATTATTATTATTATTATTATTATTATCGTCATCATCATCATCATCATCATCACCTCCATCGTCCCGATTCTATTCCGGTTGGTTGAGAGAGAGAGAGAGATCGTGCAGACATGCATTTACCCTGCCTTCGACGTCCCTCCTCTGAGTCACCTCCTGAGGGATCAGTTTACCTTCCGACCGTCGGGTTCAATAACTGCAGCACTAATATCAATGCTTCAGCTAATCACATCCAACCTGCTGTCTGCGGACCATGTCACACTCGTCTCCCTTGATTTTTCTAAGACGTTTGACACCGTTCGAAACTCCGTCCTGGCCAAGAAGTTATCTCCACTCGACCTGCCGGATAACATCTACAATTGGCTGGTCGACTTTCGGTTGGGACGGAGCCATGTTACACACACTACGGTGGGCGTCTGTCCGATCCTGCATTCGTCAATTCCAGCGTGGTCCAGGGATCCAGCCTAGGTTCTCCAGCTTTCGGCGTCACCGCCTCAGATCTGCAGCCAGTGCATCAGCAAAATAAAGTCGTCAAGTCTGCGGATGAAACTTACTTCGTCGGCTCCGCCTTTTTGCGACACACGTTGACGACGGAGCTTGCTGCCCTCGAGAAGCTGGATGCTCAGAACAATCTAAAGCTTAACGCCTCCAAATCGGCTTGCAGAGGGTTGACTCCATGGTGGTGCTGGGAGTAACCGTCACGCAACCTAGCATGTCGACAAAGTCCTGGGATCCAGCTCCTTTTCTCTGTACCCCCAGCGTTCTGTGGGCCCATGGACTGTCCCGAGACGCCTTTCACAACGTTGCTAGAGCTACAACCACTGCGCGCCTTCTCTACGCTGCTCCGGCCTGGTAGGGCTTGACGACAGCCGCGGATAGCTCAAAACTTGAGCGCCTTCATTAGGAGATGCAGCGAATGGGTTTTTTGCTGCATGGTGTGTCTGATGCAGCGGCGCTCGTGGAGGACATGGATGGACGGCTATTGTGAACGGTCATCCTTCACGATGCGTATGTCCTGCATGTCCTGCGTTGTCTTCCCCTCCCAAGATCAGTCGACCGTACGGACTGCGCCCTCGGCTCCACAACTTCGAACTTCCGAGAAAAGACGATGGAAACTTCATTTCTAGAGTACTGTTAGACCCCCTACAGATTAGTCTCACCGATTACTTTATACTAGCATTATCACATTTATTTTCTCTCTTTCTTCTTATCCCATTTGCTTGTTTTGTTTTTGTATGTGACTGGCTCCGGTTTGTCAGCAAGAGCTCAATAAACGAATATATATAAATGTGTGTGTGTGTGTGTGTGTGTGTGTGTGTGTGTGTGTGTGTGTGTGTGGCGCCATTGACCGCTCCCAAGTCTCTCTGCTCGCACTCTTTGACGTCACTGCAGCCTTTGACTCGGTTGATCATGACATCCTCCTCCTCCGCCTATTCACATCTCTTGGCCTTTCTGGAAAGCCCCTAGAATGGGTTCCTATCTCCGTGACCACTCAGCTTCCGCTATCTACTCTTCTACCAGGTCCCCTTGGGTCCCAGTCGGGATTGGCCTTCCTCAGGGTTCTGTATTGGGTCCCCTCTTATATATCATCTTTACCTCGGATATTTGCCGTCATCTTACATCCTGCTCTCTGTCTAACCAGCTATTATGCTGACGATGTACAGACCTATACTGATTGCTCTCCCTCTGATGCCGCCACTGTAATCCGTCTTATGTGCCTATCCACCGACTCATTGGTCGTCTGGATCTCTGTAGCGGTACAAGACTTTTCAAATAACTTGTTTATCTAATTAATTAATATAGGGAATAGTGTAAGCCAGGTAATTGATAGCGGCGTATAGTTAGAACAGTAGCGGCTCGATATAAATAATACTTCTCAAGTATTTAAATGAAACGTTGAGGTGAGTCAACTGAGAGGTCACGTTACTATGGCGACCAAAGGCGCAGTGAATCAGAAGCTTCGGCGGACATCTTCGAATGTTGTGGAGATCGGTTTGGGCGGATGTCGTTTTCGCTCTGAATTTGTTATGAAAAAAGGCAGTAATTCTTTCGACAATTTCAAAGTATTACGTGTCGGAAGTTTAGTAACTTGACCAACAAGTTAATGGATCGATAGACAGTTGTTTCGTGGAAGTATAAATACGATTCTCCAGCGCAGTTTGCTTGTGACGCGTGGATTATCTGATCGGATTCACGACCTACGTTTGAATTCGCGAGTAACGAGAATTGTTCACTGAATCGCTGTACTGTATAACGACCAGTAGAGATCGATATGGATTAATTTAATTCCAGATCATTGGTAGGATTACAAGTCAGCCTACGTCAGCAACTTTACAACGAAAAGAGAAAATTTGTTTGCATCCACGGCCGAGTTGGACTTTTCTGCATGAAGGCGTTGTTTTCAGGAACTGGTTTCACTGCATTAGGACTACTCTTACCTGACCTACGGAAGGAAACTGCTGTTGAACTCACTCTCTCTCTCTGCATATTTCGCAGCTGAGCCGGGCTTGTTATTTCCAGTTGCGTCAGCTCCGTGTGGCTCCTTCTCTCCCCTCGTTCATGCTTTCATTACCTGCCGGCTTGATTATTGCTGTTCTCTCTACATCTTCCTCACAGTCGACTGCTTTGCCTTAAACGCGTCCATGCGCTCTGCTGCGCGCCTTGTTGGGCACATCCCCAAGCTTGGTCACGTCTCTGATTACATGCGTGACGTCTTCCACTGGCTTCCTTTTTCGCGACACAATGCATATCGGGTTACTTCTATTGTCTGGCAGTGTCAGCTTGACCGCGCTCCTTTCTATCTACGTGAGCTTTGCATTCCAGCGTCCGCACTCCTTGGTCGCCGTTCACTCCGTTCCACCGCCCGCGGTGACCTACATGCTCAATTCGCTCGCACTGCAACCATGCAACACCGTGCATTCTCCGTTTCCTGTTCCACTGTCTCGATTTGCGGTCTCTCCCTCGGGACTCGTCCACCTCTTTCTTCTCTGCTTCCAAGGCTTTTCTCTTTCGCCGAGGTTGGTCTGGGAGCGCCTCTGAATAGTTACTTTGAAGAGCGCGCTATATAAATGTCTAGTTGATATATATTAGGGTGGTCCAGAAAAATGAACTTGCTCAGAGTTGCGCTCCACAACCCTCTTTTTGTTCTATGACTGCCCACTATTACATCTACCAAATTTGAGGAAGATTGAAGAATATTTAGAGGTCGCTCAAGGTCAGGGTTGTTTACACCATTTAAGCATGAAATCGGTAATCTGCATTGTAGAACAGAAAACAGCATTTGAGTTGAATTAAAAGATATATTGCAGCAATTAAAATAAGAGAAGGTTCCACAGTGTTCAGTGTTGCTAGGGACGCACTAGAACTTTTAACCGTGGAGAACTTTTTTGGCTTTTTTAATAGCATTTAAAAAATTTCAAATAGAAATTAAAAAAGAACGACATTTTACTTTTTTAATTGCTAGGAGACTATATTTGAAAATCCTATTGGGGGTTGTTCCCGTGGTCAGATTTTGTCGGATTTTGGATATGTCATTCAGCAATGGTTTCTGAGCAGGAAACAGTTTTAAAAGCTTCAGAAGCAATTTAGCCTAGGTCTAACTGCAAATTATTGGTACTATTATTGCTATTTCTTAGGAAACAGCCAATCCGCCATTTTGAAATTCACTTTTGGGGGTGTTCCCGTGGTCCAATTTTGTCGGATTTTGGATATGTTATTCAGCAATGGTTCCTGATCAGAAAACCGTTTAAAAACCTTCAGAAGCAATTTAGCCTAGGTCTAACTGCAAATTATTGGTACTATTATTGGAATTTCCTAGGAAACAGCCAATCCGCCATTTTGAAATTCACTTTTGGGGGTGTTCCCGTGGTCCAATTTTGTCGAATTTTGGATATGTTATTAAGCAGTGGTTCCTGAGTAGGAAACCGTTTAAAAACCTTCTGAAGCAATTCTAACTGTAAATTGCCAGGACTAGTAAAAACAGTCAATAATTTCCACTAGGCCGTATGGGGTATTATGAAGAAAATGCTGGGGGCCTTGAGCGACCTCTAAAAGTGCTCCAATCTTCTTCAGATTTGGACTAAATCTTAGTTAGGTGAGGTAGAACAGATTTAAACTTGTGGAGACTAGTTCTGCTAAAGGTGAATTTTTACCATTGTCTCGTGGACCACACTAATATATATATATATATATATATATATATATACTAGCTATAACCCGTGAAAAATCACGGTATATATAAAACAACTAGCTGTCCTAACCCGTGAAAAATCACGGTATATAAAAAACAATCATTATTGCAGTGATAACAATAACGTCATATTATAGGCCTATAGCCGTCGTCAAGACAACCGTCAAGACAACCGTCAAGACAACCGTCGCCAAGGCGGCAGTATAGTGACGTCACAATAGTGTTTGTTTACGGGACAGACAGACAGACGTACAACGGTTATTATGTAAGTTGATTATTGTTGCAGTGATAACAATTAAGCTTACTTCCCCGTTATATTATGACGTCATATTATAGGCCTATAGCCGTCGTCAAGACAACCGTCGGCAAGGCGGCAGTATAGTGACGTCACAATAGTGTTTTTTACGGGACAGACAGACAGACAGACAGACAGACAGACAGACGGACGTACATCGGTTATTAGGGGTCCACCGGAAATCGGCTCGGATACTCGGTTCGGCCGGAAATCCCGTTTCCGGAAGTATTCGCCTCGGCAAATATTGTAGACGCAAATAGTTGCAAAAAAGATTTATTTAAAAAAAATTTATGTTAAAACTTATTCAATAAACTTACGTATATAAAATTATAAATGTTGAACCTTAAAACAATTACACAGAAAACTTCACAACTGCACATAAATGACTACAATTCAAATTGTATTAGTCACTTATTACAAGTACACAAATTTATGTCGATAATTTCTTATTACATGAAAATGTGAAGCTTCGCATATGGAACAAATGGCACCCGGTTCGTTACCGGTTCGTTACCGGTTCCGGCAAAAATACATCCAAATACTCGGATTCGGTTTCCGGCGGAAAATGTCTTACCGGTGGACCCCTATCGGTTATTATGTTGTTTAATATATATATATATATATATATATATATATATATATATATATATATATATATATATATATATATATATATATATATATATATATATATATATATATAGCTAGACCCAGAGGCATTCATGGGTATAAAGTATCAGCGATGTCCTTTTTCTTATCTTCGGCATGAGGGCGGGTGGCCAGTCTTTCCTTTTCCGTCCGATCTTCACACCGACAGTATACGGTCAGTGTACTCACGACAGCTTAATCGCAGGAAGAGCCGAAATCTCGACAAATTTTGGCACTGGCGGGGTTGAGCCACCGACTTATCGTTTGACAGTCTAGCACACTTATCACTAGACTTTCGCGCACCCCAGTTAGAACGATAGACAAATGATACAAGAACTATGATATTTTCTTATCGATACAGAAATGTCAAGATATACCTGACTGATCAGTTTCTGATTCCGATAAACCTGCAACAGTGTCACGCACATATCATAATCAAGCGTGTTTGATTCAAAAAAATACTTCTTATAAAATAACGTCATAAGGGTTCTATGTAATAAAACAATTATCAACTCATAGTGCTGTAAGATGCGCTGACAGGAAGTCTAGTCCTCTGAAAAACCGCAATTGTTTTTTTCTACATTAGATTTTGCTGTGCTTGCAACATGGAGAAAATCTTAAGGTTAGCTGCGTGGACGCATCTCTTTGTCAAATTTCGGCTTCAGACATTGAAATAGTTAAACAGTAACTTATCTTGCGTGAATGTTAAGTGACGTCGTTTTAAACAACTTTTTAATCAAATCTTTATTTTAATTTAATCCAATCTAATCTGGAAACGTATATTAAAGCCATTGTGTTAACGCACAATCTCATTCCGAAACTGATACAAGAAGAACCGGCGTGAGAGGAATAGGCAAGTTGAAACTGTACAGCATGCAGTTACCTTTTTAAAATTAACGTTGCACGACTTACTTGATTTTACTTCTAGGACTATTGAGTTGTATCCCCATCCAAGTGCATTCGATACGTTACAAGTTATTTCGATGTGTCCCACGTTCATCAGCCCAATTTGGATATCCTTATAGCCTTTGATCACCTCTTCAGTTGCATATGTGGTATAATCGCCACCAGAACCGTCATCTTTTTCCTCCTCGTCCGTATCCATGAAGAATCGGTTTTCATTACCTACTCCAAGACTCTCAGATTTGTTTTCTGCTTCAACTGAAACATATCTGATTCGAAGGTCAAAGACTGACTGCGGATAGCCGTGAGCAACGCATGTTACTGTGTCGTTAACCACCGCTGTTTCTCCGCAATGCATATTGTTACACAAAAACGTAACATCAGATGGAATAGCTAAACAGTAAACATTAGCTCGTATGCATTGCACGTGCACTACGTAAAGTACGTAATTCAAAGCAACAAATGTCCACTGACTAGTTTCTGAATAATTTGCATCACAGAGAAATACTTATAACGTCTATGTTTTAGTTCAGTAAATACACCTGCAAGGTGTAAACAGTGGAGTAGCAGGCCCTTAATAGGGACATGAGTGGGGTGTGTGAGAATTTGGATTGCGATGCTCTTTTTAATTCCTTATAAAGTTAAATTTGTCTTGCAATGGATAATTCTGCATAAATTAATTTTAAGGAAATCGACTAAATATATGAGGTTAAATCACGAAGAGTATTCTCAAATTGTTAGTTTGAAAAGGCTGTGCATATTGTCGAAATCTTACTACATACCTTCTAAGTAGATTTTAGGAAGGTTGCAAACCACTTTCTTATTAAACTCAGCTGTCCATTTGGAATTCCGAAACATCGGGTTCTTTGGGACATGCCTTCCGTATGAGGGAAATTCGAGGCGACAGCTATAAGCAAGGATATCCGTTTCAGCCATCAATCTGACTGAGTTGCAGATCTTAGAACCAAGGCCTCGCTGAATTCCACAGGTCTTTGTTTCTCCTATGATTTCGCTTTCGTCGTAGTCATTGCGGAAGATCAAAGATGCATTCCACATTCCGTTGACGATGACACTACAGCTCAGGATCAACGTGTCACCCGCCTTCGGATTTTGAGGCTTTGATGTAAAGCCACAGTCGTGTTTCTCTACAGAGTACATTTTACACCCCGATTACTTAACGTGTACTTGTATCTTAGTGTCAATAATGTAATTGCCAATGTCATTGGAAGTTATTACTGAATTGTAAATTGTAATTCACACGTTTTCAAAATTTAGAAAAGCTGTTTACTGCATTTACAATCGGGGTAGTGGCATCCAAAACATATAACTTTTCAACTTCGTTTACGCTCTCATTTCTGTTCTTGTTTGAAGGATTCATATTTCCCTGTGCGTTTATTTCATTCACATTTTAATGATTTTTGTGTGTTTTTGCCAAGATTAAAGTTTCATTTAATTTTGCGTTTTTATTACTGCAATCTCATATAATGTAAACAATAATTATTGTGATTCAAATGTTGCTCCAATTTGTGGAAATTCGTTGCAGTTAAAAGTGTTAAATATCATTTTTATCTGTTAATGATATGAGTTTTACATTCAAAACGAATCCAAAACAGCTGACAAAGCAAAAATATGCGTTTTCACAATTTCCAATGAAACTAAAACTTGTTTTAGCGAAATATTTTCGCACCTAGAAAAGTACGTTTTCCGACTTCATGAAACAAACTGACCAAAAATGAGGAGATCTTGTATGTAGCGTACACCTAAAGTAAACTGTGTCACAGTGTTGGTGTACACAAACTATATCTTGAAGTAATAAGTTTTACGAGTCTCAGAATTGGACTTGAAGTTACAAATCATTTAAATTTTACGTTAGTATGCTGCATGCATGCTCTCAACATTGCTATTTTCAATATCATTTTATTTCTTTTATTTTTATTTTGGTTTCTTAACCATTTCTTAAATTTTGAAGTTAGTTCTTTTTATTTTGCTAATGAGACCGAAATGGCATTTAAGAAGTGACTTCAACATTTCAAAGATCTATGTGGGCCATCCGAGGAACTGAAGTGAACTACAAATCTAACAATTTGTTGCCTGAGAGTGATGCTTACAATTTCAAAACCTTGTAAATTGGTTATTGTATCGACTTCCTAGAAATTCTTACCAAAAGTCATGAGAGTGATGGCCACATCAAAGGTTTGACCTTTTGCAGAATTTCTTCGTACAGTTTCTCCTCTTCTATTCTCTCCAAGAAACACTCGAAATAAATCGGCGTAACCAAGGTGAACCTTCCGGATCTTCAGCCATCGATTCAGTTTATCAAACTTAAAAACACTTTGCCACGAAGTGTTGTAGGTCTCCTGAAACTTCTCCAAGTAAGTAGAACCCACGCGACCAACTTCTCTGCCAACTGGACGCGGTCGTTCGCCATCAAAGTTGAGGCCGAACCATCGCACGCCGCTTGGAGCAGGTGTTATTGGTGACAAGATAACTACATCCGTTCCAACTTCTGCGACATAGTTGACCAAATTAATTGTGTGCTTATCTAGCCAGCCGCTATAGTCTTCCACGGAAAATGTACCTGTGAACCACATCGTTGTACAAGAACATTAGCAAACATGCAACTCTATGATAAAGTCTTAATCATGTTATCAACTTACATAATAACCGTTGTACGTCTGTCTGTCTGTCTGTCTGTCCCGTAAACAAACACTATTGTGACGTCACTATACTGCCGCCTTGGCGACGGTTGTCTTGACGGTTGTCTTGACGACGGCTATAGGCCTATAATATGACGTTTTTAATAATTGTCTTTTATATACCGTGATTTTTCACGGGTTACAGCTAGTCATATATAAAAATGCAAGCAAGCCAAGCATTAAAACGCTTAATTCTATAACCCCTAGTCCCCTACAAACGCAACATTTACTGAAATATGAAAGATGACTATTAGTCAGAGTCTACATTGAGCCATGATATAAAATCAAATGAAATCGTAAACATTTTAAATTGTGTATCTTGGAACTTTGTGCACGGGAAGAGAAATAATTATCTCTGCATTGAATATTATGTGTTTAACTTATAATTATGTTAACAGAAGATATTTGTAATATGACATTGTTTGGTGAGGAGAAATCAGTTTTCAACACTAAAGATGAAGATAACAGAACAAGTTTTAGAAAGACGACAATGTAGGCTAAACAATCATGTCAACGATGACGATGTTTTTGATAACTGTGATCCAGTGGCGTCACGAGACGGGTGCAGGCGGTGCGGACCGCACCGGGTGACACACTCAGAGGGGGGTGACACCCAACATGAGAAAATGCTGAAATTTTTGCAAGATGAGGAATTCCTAAAAAAAGTCATCAAATTTTTTGAGACAGACGAATTCCTAAAAAACGGTCATCACTTTTTTGGGAGACGAATTCCTAAAAAAGGTCATCACTTTTTTGGGAGACGAATTCCTAAAAAAGGTCATCACTTTTTTGGGAGACGAATTCCTAAAAAAAAGGTCATCACATTTTTTTAGGGTGACACCATGACTTACCGCACCGGGTGACACCAGCCCTAGTGACGCCACTGCTGTGATCATGATAATTTTGTTCGAACAGACTCAATCGGTTAAAATTATGACGATGCTTTTTGTGCAACTTGAAATTACCTGACTGATCTCCTTCGGATTCCGATAAACCTACAAAAGGGTTAGAAGTGTAATGTAGATGCTAGTTTATCGCGAGTGTCTATAAACAACAGTCCACGGAGGTACAATTCTGCAGTCGGGGGCTCATAATTATCTATAAAAAATCGTGTCTTTCAGCAACACGATCAGATGCGTTTACTTCTCAACGTCTTAAACTGCGCTATTTTGATCGCGTTAATAATCCTTCCTCGTGTTGAATCAGCATAAATTATGTCAAATTTATTGAAATATTGTCTAATCTAATCTCGTAACGGCTAAAGCACTATAATTAAAGCGCATACGGCATCAATTCTGTTCACTTAAATGGAAACCGCGATCAAAATTATAATCCGTCTGTGAAGCCGTGTCGAAATTCAACATGCTTGTCTAAAGAGGTATAATTAGGTCCAGGGTTTGAATTTTCAAATTTGAACTGTGGAGGTTGAAAATTTCTTACATGTCCTGATGTCCCGACCAGAATTTCTTACGTATCTAAAACCGGGAAACGTGCTAAATTGTAGTGGGTGTGGTGTATGTATGTGCATTCGATCCCGTGTAAAGGATCCTGAGGCTCACACGTGTTGACGATATTTGGATGCATGCGGAAAGGAATATACATTGAACCTCTGAAAGCTGTGCTGGTGAGCAGGAAAAGTACAAGACCTTTGGATTTGGCGCTAAATTACTTCAAACTGTCTGCCTCCACTATGGGCGTCCGGAGGGGAGGGAAGGGGGGGCATTTGCCCCCTGGATTTTGAAATGTAAAAAAAATAACCCCAAGGTACGTTTTTGGGAAATAACTTAATGAGCAAAAAGTTAATTGCGGCGTTAGACCCTCCCAAGCCCCGATAATTCAATCCTTGACTAGGTCTACCATCTGCGTCTACAAAAAGCCTATGCATATGTGGACCTAAATAAAAATCTGTTGAAGTGTATTAAGGTGTTCTCGTGTTTCATTTCAATTAACAGCTATTTTAAGTAAAATTAAATAACTAGAGCATAAATCAAATAATTATGAAAACGTAGGCCTAAGTTATATCAGTAAATGTAGCATGTGTTCGAAGGTGCTTCAGTTTAGAAAAATCACAATAATTTCTTAAAGCTTACCCGATGTCAGACACGTCAGGCACAGGAGCCCTAGAACCAGTGAAATTGTGCGAGTTTTCGGCATTCCTGTCATGGATGCGTGAACTTGAAGAGACCGCGTTTCTTTTTCAATCTCAACACCACCTTTAGCAGTTCGTGACCAGAAATTAGTTTCTTTGATATTTTTATTATTATTACACACGGTCATTTAATTCATTCTTGAAGAAATAACTTCATATAAGTAAACCTAGCACGTTCCCTAGTTTGTCTGTTCAGCTTACATTTTGTGTAAACAGAGGTTTATATTCCACATTTGCTAGTTTTGATAATTAAATGCACAGTTGCTATGACAGTTTTGGTACAAATAAGCACGCAGGAAGCATTTACAGAATTCAGAAATTACAATTACGCAATGATATTTTTCTGTAAAAATGTCCTGGTCAGTCAACACCAAGCGAAAGTTTAAAGAACCAATCAAACAACAAATCTCGGCTAATAGACGTTAGACAATCGCACATAATAATACGAAATGAAGTATTTTAAATGCAAGAAAGATTTTCAATAGCTACAGCCGGTAATATCCAGGGTAAGCCGAGTTTAAAATTATTTCAGTGTAGAAAAGTGTTTATGGAGACAATTTTTTATATTATACCCTTAGATCAACATATTCTTAGATAGGATGGTTTATAGACGGACATTCTGCTTCCTATGCTTGCAGAATTATGCAACCGATCAATTCGGGATAGAGTCCTACTTCCATCGCAGAAAAGATCAATCCAAACTCCCAGGCTAAAGAGTGAAGGCCTTGATCGCTCGGACCCTGCCATTCATCGACCCATCGCCAATGTCTCGTTCATACCGAAAATGATCGAAAAGATCGTCGCGTACCAGTTTATCGCCTTCCTCGAGGACAACAATCTCTTACCTTCTTGTCAGTCGAGATTCCGGAAATACCACTCGACGCAGACCCTCCTACTCCGGTTCCTGTCTGACGTCTACCGGTCTATTGACAAATCCCAGCTCACACTGTTAGCCCCATTCGACGTCAGCGCCGCTTTTGATACTGTGGACCATGAGATCCTAGTTAAGTGTTTCCATGTCTCGTTTGGGCTTACTGGCTACTTTTTAGATTGGATAGGGTCATTTCTTCATGGGCGAATTATCACAGTGGCGCATGGGCTCACAAGGGCTGGGTGGGTCCCTGCCCCGTCTGGTCAACCTCAGGGATCCGTCCTTGGCCCCATCCTATACATCATCTACATCCCTTGTTTCGCCTCGTTTTTGGCTGAGTACGTACGGGACTCAGGGTCAGCGCTATGCCGAGGACATATAGCATACCTGCACTGTCAGGCGGCTGAAGCTCCCTCAGCCGCGCGAGCTATGATTGGGGTCCTGGTGGCCCTTGAGGCATGGATGGCAACTAACCGCCTGCATCTAAATTCGGCTGGGACAAAATTTATCTGGAAGGGCACGCGACAGCGGTTAGCTAGGATAGACTTGACCTCCGTCGCTGCTGAATTCCCTACTCTTTCCTTCTCTCTCACGGTGCTATACCTCGGTATTCTACTCTACCATGAGCTAACCTTTATGCCGCAGCTTCACCGCCTAGTTCGCGATTGCTCTTATCAAGTTACACCAGCTACGCACGGTTGCTCGATGTCTCTCTTCAGCCGCAATCTCAACACTGGTTCACTCTTTTATTACCGCTCGATTAGACAACTGCTCTTCTCTATGTTGGTCTGACAGCTGCGCGCCTGGCGTGTCTTGAACGCGCAGTGCGCGCTGCTGCCCGACTCATCGGTCGAATACATAAGTTCAACCGGGTGTCATGGTACATGCTGGCTCTGAATCGCTCAGCGAATCGTATATAGGATTGCTTTCCTAGTGTGACGTTGTCAGCTGGGCCTTGCCCCGGCCTATTTACGATATATGTGCCGGCCAGTGCAGAGAACCCAAGGTGGACGCCCTCTTCGTTCCGCCGAGAGGGGGTGCTGACAGTACCGTTCACCCGCACGGCCCCGTGCAGAACCGAGTCTCTGCGATGGTTGGCCCTTCGGTCTGGAAAGGTTACCCTTGGCGATGCGCTTCCTCTCTAGGACCCTTTTCGATACCTTTAATATTGTTAAAAACAGTTCTTCTTAGTCGTACTGGAGTCGGGAAAGCCTCTGAGTAGCCCTCTTGAAGAGGCTCTATATAAATTCTTAATGAATGAACCAATGAATTCGCTGGGATATTTGATATTCTTCGGTGGTAGGATTTCTCGCAATCCGGTGGAATCGTTATCAGTAGCGAAAAGCTAAGTCATGGAGGCAACTTTATCCTAAGCACTTAATTGAACACACCGCTGAGGCTATGGGAGTCCGCTGGAATTTTTTCAGGGGGAGAGCAAAACTTTCTAGGGGGCAAAATTTTTTAGAAGGGCACAATTTTTGTTGCGGGGGGCAAAATTACACTTTTTTACATAGAATAGCTGACTTTCCTCAATAAATGAGTGTTTATTAGCATTGAAAATTGTGTTGGGACTGTTGGAATAATCATGAAAAATCAAAAAATTTATTTTTTTTAAATTTCAAAATCCAGGGGGCAAATGCCCCCTTCCCTCCCCTCCGGACGCCCATAGTGGAGGCAGACAGTTTGAAGTAATTTAGCGCCAAATCCAAAGGTCTTGTACGTACCTCGGCCCATACAGAGCCTACACAGACTACGTACTAAGTAGGCTGCAGTGAATATTGCTTCGAATTGGAGCGATGAAAATGATAGGGTGAACAGGAAATTCAACATAGTAATCTTCAGTGGAAACTTAGACAATATTTGGTTGCGACTTTTGGTTGTAAAATTACAATAGGCTATGAAAGACGATAAAACTAAAATACAACGGTTACCTGGACGTTCGAGTCAATACTGGTTCAGAAGGAAGCCCAAATTTGCAAGGCCAATTATTATTTGCCATAACAAACGATTGTGACATCAGTTTTACGTCATCAACTACTAGATAGAAACTTGTTTAACAAAGGGTTTTTAGATATTATTTGGCTCGCTTACTATCTTTGCATAGAATAAAAACATGCCCGCAGTTTAACGGGTATCCCTTCTTCTAAGTAAGTAAGCAAATATTTTGTCTCTCTTTCCTCAGCGGTTCAAGACTATTCAGTTTCATCTTGGTCCAGTGTTGTCACGTCAGCTCTGCGTTTTCATGAAATATGTAAATGTTCTCTTACAAAAACAAAAAGTCTATGTTTATTTATTTATTACAGGCATTTTATGTAGCGCCCTTTCGTAATCCTAGGCGGTCTCTGTTCTAGCCTCAATGATGCTTAATATCATTAAGAACAGAAATATCATCAGTAGCAAAACAATGCACAGTAATAATCCAAAGTAGTTTCTCTCGACGACAACGGCCTTTGTTGCCATTAGCTGTCGTTAAACTCGGGATCCAGAGCACAGAAAAAACTGGAAGTCAATGGTGTCAGGACCTCGCACGAGTCGCACACACTGCAGAGCCAAATCAACGGATTTTCCATCCAAAGGTGTGTGATTGATTAATCATTAAGCAAACGTGTTGCATATTATATATAATTTATGTTCTAGCGCCTTTCAACGAGTGTGAAACAGAATTAAAAGAAACGTCCCTCTAATCCTTTCTGTCAGTGTTAACGTGTTTTTGATTTACTGATTCTGAGCGCCTGCGCTTTAACTATAAGTCATGGCTTTTATCCTTGTATTCCTTTAAGTAAGATAATAAAATTCAGATAAGTAAGGTAAGATGGACGATAATGGCTAGTGAAATCATAAAACACCTTCAAAGATGACTCCTGCCACTCTGATTCTAGACACCATCCACCGTATACCCGTCAGCTTGTCTATACCTGACTGACCTTGGAGCTTGACATGGACCCGAACCTCACCAAATGTCTGGCTCAGCCTCTCTGTTAGTAAGCTAGTTCGGCGATTTCACTCTTTTGTGAGCTGAAGAAATCTCGAGGTTGCGATTACGATTGCTATAGGCCTAACCTGAACAGCAATCATTAAGCACAAACTTAATGATCGAGAGCTGACTTAACACGGCTTCGTTTTCAATGGATCGTCACATACCAAAGTGAAAAGAAGACCATTTAGCTTTACTGTTCTTTTCTAAATTTACGCCAGTAATAATAGGTTAGGCCCTACATGAATTGTGCAATCCTGGAATACCCCGTGATCGATCGAGTCAGTCGATCAAGTTGGTCTAAACTCGGCCAAGTCGAGTTGATCGAAAAATCTTCGACTCGATCGACATGCAAATCGAGTCGATCAAATGTTGTTTCCTCGACTTGACTCGACAATGAAATATTTTACTTACTATTTTTGCGGTTACATCACACAATGACCCACATGAGGTAATGACGTAAATCTGCGTTAACCCACCGCAAGCGTATTAACCTGATTTGAAGTTCAGTGCAAATTTTGACCTCATGTAATTGGTGCTTTCGTATTATAATGAAAGCTCTAGAGGTACTTTTTCAGTTTAACGGTGAGAATGGAGAGATCAAGAAGCGTTAAAATTACACAAAAATATGTAATATCTCAGCTCACAGATAAGCTACAATTACAAATGAAACGTCAGTTTAATATTTCCAAGGTGAAGAAATCGATTTATCGTAATGGCAATAGTGTGGGAATACCACTGTCCAAAATGGCGGCCAATATGGCCACCAAAACATAAAACTATGTATGCCTCAGCTCGTAGGTAAGGTACAATGACAAATGATGTGTCAATTTCAACATTTCCAATGTCACTTAATCGATTTATCGTAGTGGCAATAGTGTGGAAATACTATTGTCCAAGATGGCGGACAATATGGCCGCCAAAACGTAACAATATGTATGTCTCATCTCATAGGCAAGCTGCAATGTCAAATAAAGTGTCAATTGTAACAGTTCCAAGGTCAAGGATTCGATTTGTCGTAGTTGCAATAGTGTGGAAATATTACTGTCCAAGATGGCCGCCAATATGGCCGCCAAACCACAAAAATACGCATGTCTCGCTCGTAGGTAAGCTACAATGACAAATGAAGTGTAAATTGTAATATATCCAGGGATAAGGAATCGATTTATTGTAGTGGCAATAGTGTGTAAATACCACTGTCCAAGATGGCGGCCAAAATGGCCGTCTGAGACAACAATATGTATGTTTTAGCTCATAGGTAAGCTGCAATAACAAGTGAAGTGTTAATTGTAACATTTAAAAGGTCAAGGAATCGATTTATTGTAGTGGCAATAATGTGAGAATACTACCTTCCAAGATGGCGGCCAATATGGCCGCCAAAACAAAAAATATGTATATATCAGCCGTAGGCAAGCTACAACGACCAATTAAGTGTCCATTGCAACATTGCCAAGGTCAAGGAATCGAATTATCGTAGTGGCAATAGCGTGGGAGTATTACGTGTGCAAGATGGCGGCCAATATCCATTGCCGCCAAACCCCAAAAAACTTATGTCTCAGCTCGTATGTAAGCTGCAATGACAGATGAAGTGTCAAATGTAACATTTCCATGGTCAAGGAATCGACTTATCGCAGTGGCAATAGGGACCTGCCAGTCAGTTGATTGAAAATTCCTATTATTGTGTTTTGGCGGTCATATTTGCCGCCATCTTGGACAGTAATATTCCCACACTATTGTCACTACGATAAGTCGATTATTTGACCTTAGAAATGCTACAATTGACACTTCATTTGTCATTATAGCGTACCGACGAGCTGAGGCATTTTTTAATATTTATTTTGACAGCCATATAGGCCGCCATTTTGGACAGTAGTATCCACACATTAATGGCTCTACGATAAATCGATGCCTTGATTTTGAAAATGTTACAATTGACATTTCATTTGTCATTGTAGCTTACCTATGAGCTGAGAGATTCATATTTTTTTTGGCGGCCATATAGGCCTCCATCTTGGAAAGTAAACTCTCCACAATTACGCAACTATAAGAACTCAATTTAATGGTAGATTCTACACTTGATTTATGATTGCAGGCTACGTATGAGCTCATATCTTTTAAAAATATATCTTTTCTATGAACGAAAAAATAACGACGCCGACGACGATGTGGGGTAAATTTTTACACCATTACACTTTGGAATATACATGTAAATTGTTTTCCAACAACACGACAATGTGGTGGTTATGCAGTCAGCATATGCCATCGGTGGTAACTTGTAAACAAATGGAACGTCAAATTATACATAGCTACAGTTGCTCCGCAATCGACATTCAAACACCACTGGGACAATTATTTACCCCACTCCGTCTTGCAAAGGTTAAGTTGAACTAAACTGTAAACTAGACGCTGCACGTCCTCTACTGCCGTTATAATACTTAACATGAATATAACAGGGCCTAAAATAGCGTGTCTTCTTAGTTTAGAAACGACAAATGAAGTGTCAATTGTAACATTTCCAAGGTCAAAGAATCGACTTATCGTAGTGATAATTGTGCGGAAATATTACTGTCCAAGATGGCGGCCAATAAGGCCGCCAAAACACAAAAATAGCTCTCGACAGTAGTAAGAGATCCTGGACTCGTTTATTTGTACCGCGGCAATGATTACGGTAACAATGATTACGGTCCAGGATCTCTTCAATGCCTGAACTTTTCCATCTTCGTTCTAATAGGCGGCGCTCTCTGCCAATATTGCCTCATCTGAGAGTCATCTTGTGATGGGTTTAGAAGGTCGCCGAAGACAGATGTTAATCGGGGCGACTTTGTTCAGTGTGAGTGTAACAGTTTCCTTGAGCTGTTCGGCGAATTCATCCAGGTTGTTGGCAGGTGAAGTGAAGAGATCAGAGCAGGGCTTTAGTCGAGGGTATATGCGGCTATACAGCGTATACTTACCTCTCTAGAGACCGTATAGCCACTGACCAATGAAATTTCCACAAAAAAGAAAGGTTATGAAAGGTGTTGAGGGCGAATGACTAAAAAAGTTCATCAAAGTTTTCAATCAGACGCGAAATCCAAACCTGGAGTGTACTGGAGGAGCGCGTTTATCGTTCCCGCATTCGTGACGTCGATCACCGGAGGCGCGTCTGATTGAAGGGTGGCAGCTGTTTGATCACGTGATCATCGATCGGGCCATCAAACAGTGGCGTCCACGTCCACGGTCGTGTGTCCGTGAACAAAAAGGACATTTTGAACACCAGCTGTAGCTGAACTTCACTTAAATGGCTCTTGTATGTTGGAAACTTCCCATTTTCAGGGCTGCGTCTCAAACATTCACAAACTTGACAAACTCGGCAACATTTCCAAACGGCGTTAGGATTTGGTTGTAATATGGCTATTGTTGTTGTTTTTAAAAATTTCAGGCAAATGCTAAATGTTTTGACCGAGTTATGACACTTTTTCTTGGGGTCCACTTTTCATCGGGACACAGTGTACATACATACATACATACATACATGTCATACATACATACATGCATGCATGCATACATACATGCCTACGTGTACACTGTGAACGGAAAAAAACCAGACCTCTGCAAAAAATAGGGAAATAAACACCAAATATTGAAAATGTTATTGAGTCTAAAACTATTTTATTCCAAGCTATAATCTCAGATAATAATGCGCTAAAGCAGTTAAAAATTGACGTGACCGTGACGTCATTTGTAATAAAACATCCGTTACAAAATGGCGTTCAGTGAAGAGGATAGAATCGTAATACAATATTTACTCCAGAATCAGAATTGCCCGATTCCTGGCCTCCAAATAGCCCGGACCTTAATCCCGTGGACTACAAAATCTGGGGTGTGATGCAAGAAAAAGTTTACAAGACAAAGGTGCGCGATGTCGGAGAACTGCGTGAGCGTATAACTCAGGCATGGGATGAATTTGAACAAGCTGTAATCGATTCAGCAATTAGTCAGTGGCGAGCGCATCTTTGTGCGTGTGTTGAGGCCAAAGGAGGAAATTTGAACACACATTATAACTAAAAAAATAATAGTTATATGATTCATATCCTTTAAACTGAAGTTCCACCACGTTTTATTAAAATATGCAAATTATTACAAAAATTATCGTAGTAATAAGAGAGGGCTGGTTTTTTTCCGTTCACAGTGTATATACACATACATACATGCATGCATGCATGCATGTATGAATGTATGCGTGTATGTATGTATACATACATACATGTATGTACGTATGTATGTATGTATGCATGTAAGGAAGCTACAACAAATCATGACGTCATCACATTTGTTGTTGTTTCTTACGCTGTTTTTATAAACCGCCACTGTCAATGTAAAAAAGGTCCAACAACAGCCCAACAAATTTTTACGAATTTCTACGAATTTAAAAATAGACCAAAAATTCGCGAATTTTTACGAATTTTAAAACCGAAAGTCACGAATTCTCGAACTATGTGCTGCAGGTAATGTCGAAAAGAAAGTTGGCCAGCGTACGTACGTGGATGGATTGCTAAGGGTCGTTATGCTGCAACAGATTTTCTTACAGCCCTTAAATTAAGCTATTAATCTAGCCCTGATCAGCCAGCCATGGGTATGAAGTGTTACCGACTTCATTTTCTTACCCTTGGCAGATGAGGTCGGGTGGCCAGTCCTCTCCCTCGCCGTCTCGTCTTGTCGGTGTACTCATTATAGCTGAATTGGCTAGGGGGCACAAGTGGAGCAGAAACCTCGAACAAATTTCCGCCCTGGCGGGATAGATACTAGATAGTGTAGTGGTTAGCGTGCAACAGATTTAGGCAAGTGCAAAGAACCAAAAACGTCCACAGCCATAGAAGCATGCAGGGCAGTATGGAAATGTTTCTAAGTCAGCATATTGTGGCATTGACAAAATGACAGTATTGAAACTCCTGCTTAATTTGCAGCTGTTCAGTGGGCTTTACATCTGTTATGATCTATGATCTTACGATCTATAGTCAGACTGCTTTACTTACCCGGCTCTTCAATTTGAAAGTAGTCTGCATATTAATTTTTGGTATTTGTTCATTATGTGCTTTGTAAGTTATTGCACTAACATGTCGATCAAAGCCTATGGTCTTCTGCAACATTAATAGTATGTTAAGTAATATTATGTTTCAATCTTAATTGTAATGTTTTTGTTTTCAATTATCGGTGATGTGTCGTGTTTCATCCATGCTGTAATTCAGGAATGTCATTTGGGGAGAGGGCATTTACCCCCTCCCCCGCTGATTTTTTGAAAAAAAAAGAACAACATATGTAAAAAAAAGAAAAGGAGGAAGAAGAAAGGGGTAAAACAGAAAAAAGACTCATTTGCAGCACATGTACACTAAATACAAAGCATTTTAAAAGAAACACTAAAAAGGGTGAAAAAAGTTTCGCGCGTGAGCGCGGGAAATTTTTTAATCTCTGTTTTGCCTCCCCCCCGGGAAAAAGCTGAAATGACGTCCCTGTTGTAATTTAGGATTAGCCGTAGGTTTTTTGGATTTGCAAATATTTAGAGACCCGCCACCTCTGGATGAGCAATTTAACCACTGATTATGCACGTGTAGCAGTTTAACTAAGTTCATTCATGTGACAGTCGTTTACACGTGAGCTATTTAACCCGTTAAAAAGTTACCGAAGACCATTCGTTACAGTGGAAGCCTATACGATTGAATCCTGATAAAGTTTTCAGGCTCGAACAACGGTTGCACATACTGGGTTGCGGTTGTGCAGTTGTGGCTGTATGCATAAACTATACCTTAATCAACACCCTGCGCCGCTTTAATAATGTGTTCTCGCATGACTTAACGAATTAAGTTTGAAGACGTACAATATACCGAAACAATGGATTCAACGTTTCTCATTATAATATTTGTTTGGGTAAGCGAAATCATATCATAATTTAACATCGATAAACGGTCTTTTGTCGTGGCAGGCTGCTCTTTATTGCGTTCCGAGCACATTGTGATAGCATTAGAATTAACATAGGTGTTTCTTTAGTATGAACGCTACAAGGGAATTAAATAAAGGTATTATACAGCGCCCCAGTGACAGGCTATCATGTGTTTATTCTCGTTTTCAGTTTTCCATATTGGCTGGCACTCATCATCTACAGAACACTTGCAGATCATCTGCCATTCTACTTATCGTCCATGGTCACACCTTGCAACTCTGTTAAAGGTCGCTTCTCTCTTCGATCAGCATCTTTCTGAAAAGTATGTTGTTCCCGGCACACGTATTGTCTTTGGCCGGCGTTCATTCACAGTTGCCGGTCCTTCCATCTGGAACTCTCTACCTCCTCATGTTCGCAACTCTCTTAGCGAGAGACTGTCTTATCGCTCGAAACCGAAAACTTACCTCTTCCAGTCTACCTGTGGCTCTTAATGGTTGCCAGGCTTCAATGTGCACTTCTGAACTTTGCAAGGAGGGCATTATCAAATTACAGTTGTATAGTATTGATTATTAGTTCATAAAATAAGTTAATACAGTTGGATAGGAACTGACGGTTAGTCATTGAATAGGTTATGCATATAGCTTCACGTAATTTTTAGGATTTTGAGAACAGGAAGCTACTTTTCAATGTGAAGTAGTTTAAGACCGTCATGAGACATTAAACATTTCTCTTATAACATCGGCGTTTACATTAGAAAAAGAAGCACTGACCATATAATGTGTCGTGTAAATTTATATATAATTTCGCACAACACATTGTTCAAATAAAATAATAAAATACTACGTGTCTTTTGCCGCTCTCTTCGGTCTCTAAGCCGACAAGATTTGTTTCTACCTCGGACTCGGACTGTTACTGCCCAGCATCAATCCTTTGCAACTGTTGGTCCTTTGCTCCGGAATGATCTTCCCTCTTTGACTCGTTCTACTATTTTGTTCGGGAGGCATTGCTGTTTCTGCTCGCTCTCTTAAGAATTTTTTCATGGGGATCATCAATCTGGGATCACCTCTGATTAGGCTGTTGAGAGACACTTTATAAATCTGTAAATACAATACAATACACTACAAATACAATAATATTCATACTTAAACAGGTTGCCTTAGAATCAAATGATGAGTTGCACTGTTAAGAAATAAAGTGCTTTTCTACCTATTTAATTGTCCAGTTGCATTTAACTAGATTTAGTTAATTAAATCTGTCACCATTATTTACTGAATTCTGTTTACAGCTGTGTTTTTCGAATCCGCCTATGGTCATGTGCTAACTCGTGATAAGATCGTTTTACCGGGCGACAGAGTTGAGTTGGACTATATCACCAATTCATCCCGTCCTGTTGATTGGCTTTTCACACGCCAGGGAAGCAGTGAATATAAGGCTTTAGCCGACAATGGCAAAGCATCTTCAAATATTTCAGATGCCTACAGAATAGTAAGTAGGGACTTTGGCCATGTTGCTCTTGTAATTGATCCTGTGCTTACAACGCTCGCTGGAAGATACGAGTGCTGAGAAACACTTGAAGATTACAGGCTTTCCTAGGAGGTCACTGTTCTAGGTAATGACATTTTTCACAACTATATTAGAACAATGACTACACTGTTGTTGATGATGATGCTGTTGATGACGACGCTGTTGCTGCTGATGATGAAAATTTGATTCTAGCGTGATAATCATCATCACCATCATGCTCATCGTAATCTTCATCATCATCAACAACAGCATCATCATCATCATGATGGTGATGTTCGTCACCAGCACCTGCATCGTAATAAGCAACTGAACAGTTCAAAGCCTCTATTTAAATGATACGCATGCTTATGTCGTGTTCTTTCATTATCAGAGTGGACCTCTAGTTTAATTGGTCTATAATAGTTCCTAAAATATACAGTGGTGACAACATGATACAGAATAGGGGTTGCTATTTCGATAGTTTATATGTAGGCCTACTAGCAGTTGCTCATATTCAGCATTGGATTTTAGCTCTAGAGTCTATTCATTTCTCCGCGTTCTTCATTTTCAATATAGATTATAACACTCATTTTGTAAAAGTAATTGTAATTTTCACGGGAAATTTGTGTACTTTCACGCCTAGACAAATTATACTCTAGGCCATAGTTTAACCTTTTGTTATATCTTTATTAGCCATTTTTTGAATGTTGACTTTTTTAAAAACTAATTAAGCATAAGTGTATTAAATAAAATATAATATTCTTAGATCCAAATCCATCTTGTGACGAAAGTGCAGTGTTTCCGTCGAACAATATAGTCTGCAGTTTCTGCTACGCTGGGAATCTGGCACCAGAGCTTGAGTGGCTGACAATGGGAAACAATGTGTTGAGTGTGTTATGCAACGCCTCCAATGGCTCAGTTGACTGCACATTTGAAAATTCGTGCACTGCCAAGAATTCATCACCGAAGACCATACGCACCATACACCATACTCCTCCTGTACTGGAAATCTGCAGTGGAGTTAACTCTACATGCCAATAGGGTAAGGTAGTTATTGAGATGGAAGCAATGTGTATCTCTGAGTAAAAAGAAGATGCTATTTAACATGAAAAAATTCTTGACAAATTCAAAGAAATGTTAGACCAGGATTATTCACTTATTCATTATGCGCATAAATTAACGGCCACATCCCCGATGTAATTGGGTCCGTCAATACTGAAGATCATTAACACGAGGTCACAGAAACATATCGTCAACGCATAGAGCAGTAAGCTAACGAATAATGAATTTCAAAGGTAATCCACGCCAAGTTGGCGCAGCTGCAGTAAATATTTGTGAAAAACCTTAAAAAGAGAAGGCATTTAGACTTAATCCTGCATCACACCAGAGTTTTTTAAATCTGTTTATATTCGTGTTTATTGACAAGCTCAGTGGCAAACCGCAGTGCGTAACATTGAAGCATACGACGGTGCAGTTAGCTTATAGAAAACACGTCTTGGCAGCCTGCTAGGCGCCCGTTCACTTTATAGCTGCCCTCTAGGAAGTGGAAGGCTGAGTCGACCCATAGGGAGCTTACGGTTATCGAACCGCGTCTTTACAGATCTCATGTTTTTAGAGCCAGAGTGTTTCCATTTGTCTATACCCCTCTCTAAAGTCACTGAAAAGCAGTACGAAAAACAGCCATCCCAAATCACTTTAACGTATATCGCCTATATGAAACAGCTACCATATCTAGTCTAATCTAATAACTTCTAGAGCCCTATAATCGTGATGCACACAAGGCTTCAGTCCGTGAAATTGTTATCAAGAATCGTAGTCCGTCGAAGAAGTACGATCGAACTCCAGCTAGTCAGGTCACTTTAGTAAGGGAGTTGAAAGAGGTGAGACACGAAGCCGATCAAGTTAGTCATTCCAGTATGGCCTCGGATGAATATGTTTTTTTTTTCTGGCAACAGAATAAATGGAGGCATTATACAGCGCAAGAGTTGGACACTACATGTTGTCAATGAACACTGTTGACCATGCGTGGCGTTCAATAACTTCACTATTTAGTGACTTTCTAACTCCGCGGTAAAAACGTCTTGCCCCTTCGCTGCTGTTGCTATGAAACGGCTGACAGTCCTGCTGCCACTTTACTGAAGACAATATAGCAGCGTGTGAAGAGCTATTAATCTTGTAAATTGATGAAGCAATAATATTTTGTTATTATATTGACAGGCGATGCTTCTTCCAGCGGCGAAATTATACGGATCAAAGGTTATAACAGAACTATAGGAGGTTGGCAGTGCAATCCCAATGGAATAACAACTACTTCGACAATAATATTCAAACAAGTAATGACTTCGCGGTGAATAAGTTCGCTCTAAAACATTACAAGTCAAAAACTTTGTATTGCGGTAATTTGCGTTTTAGTTTTGTAACTATGGCGACTACAGAAAGTGCCTGGAATTGCATTTCGCCTTTGTCCATACCTGAGTGTCTAGCACTGTATCAGTCTTTCTATTTATAGCCTAATATGTCTGTCTCTAAACCTCTCTCTTTGTTTGCGTGGGTGAGTATCTTTCTTAATCGACGAGTGAGTGATTGAGTGAATGAGTGAGTGATAATAGTAATATTTAATGATAATAATCAAACCCGCCCGCACCATTGTCCCTGACGCCAGATTAAAGTAGAATTTTGTTCTAGTACAAGTTTTACATGTCGACAAGCCATTGTCTACAACAGGGCATATTTTAACTGTATAACTAGTGGGACAAATGTCCCAGTAGTCTTAGGATTTGTCCCAGTAGTCAGGCTGATTTGTCCCAGGCAATGCATGTATAAAGTATAACTAGTGGGACAAATTTAGGAAGAATTTTAAGATTTGTCCCAGTAGTAAATTGTTGAATGACCCCTTATTATATTGGTTGGGAGACCGGAGACCCGAGAAAAGTAGTAAAAAGAAGGTGATGACTAAAAAAAGAAAGAAAAAAAAGGTCATCAGCTTTTTTGGGAGATGAATTCTTAGAAAAAGTAAAAAAAATTTAAGTTTGTGGAGATTAATTCCTAAAAAGTTCTTCGACCAGACCATGGCGATCATGAACTAGACCCATGGCTGATTTTGTCCCAGTAGTCAAAATTCCTTAAAATATGCACTGGTCTACAAGGTCCACCACTCCTTCTTGTCCAGACCTTCGTAGTTGCCGAAATAACGCTGGTCTTACAAATCATAGCGCTCGAATTAGACGATAAATGCCAGATTTCACACTGTAAACGCCACTGATAAAAAAACCCACGGAATAGTTGCAACATCGTCTATTGCATCACGACATTTAATAACAGTTTGCCCAATGAGATATAATATAAGCATATACCTCCATGAGTTTACCGTGCTATATATTTGTTAAGTTTATTTTAGGCCCTACTCGTCTTACACTTACTATTAGGCTGTCGATTTCAAGTATAATCTATGGTTCACTGAGATGATGCCAATGAACAAGCCAGATGTCTATTATAATATATAAAAGATATTATCTTATTACTATTATGAGGATAAATACATTGACACGGCACGATGATATAAATGTGTTAATTTAATTAGACACATAAACTACTAAGCTGTAATGAAAATGGTAACTTTGTTTCTTCAGTAATTCTTGTACCGGTCTGGAGTGACTTCAGCAATGGTGATCCTTCTCTTAATTGTTCTGCACAAGAAATATGGTGAGAAAAATAAACCATTTTTTCTCACGTTCCATTTGAAAAAAAGTAGGCTAATTGGCAGTAATAGCCGAGTTAGACCTACATGCATCTTTAAGAATACAAAATAGCTGTCGCAATTGATTGCATGATTATTTACCAAGACGTTTGAATATCGTTAACCAGGAAGGAGTATAAAAGATTGGTTCAATATTCGGCGGCAGTTGAAATCGTTCTTGCTGTCAAATAAATTTTAATAAGAAGCCCTACTTTTTATATCGGACAATTTGGTTAGAAGCTTTAAATATTTTTGTAACAATTGCACGTTTAATGAGTTTATTCGTATAGTAAAACTCACCAACAATCTAATCTTATGTTCGTATTTTAAATTTCAAAGTATCGGTCGTACGAAAAGAATATCTGTCGATGTCCTATTTGAAAGTATTTGGGGTGAGTATTATGCAGAAATGTTCAAATAATGTTCATTTTTTTTTTAACTCCGATTGATGATGTCTCAAAGTTGTGTCACGAAATTTTCAAGAAAGTTAAAGGGAAGATCTTGTAAGAGGCCAACAGGATTTCATATTATTGCTAATTTGTTTTGGGGTGCCAGTTGGATCTCTTCTTGTACACTCATACAGTGTTTCTTTTGAACTCACGAAGAAGTAATTCTTCTTAGACAAGACAGCTGAGAACATGAGGAACAAATACTGACCTCCTAAGTCCATCTTCGGCTAGGATTCATAAAGATTAAAGACGTGTTGTGGTGCCAATCACAGAAATGCCGGTGCCATTGAGACACGGGCGTCAATAACTGATGATAAATTGTAAATATTGAGATTGTGTTTCCTAGGAATTTAAAACGGGATATAGGCCCTATAGGCCTAATCTACTCAGAACTTGCTCCGGAAGAAAGCAACATACAGAAAATCCCAACGGTCTCTCGGTTTTAGCACGGGCATATACTCCTCCGTTGCCTTTGCTTGAGCCCTCCACTTCTCACATGACAGCCATGTCAGTATGGTCATCTCAATTCATGGCGATGATGGAGATGATAAAGAAATGAAGACGATTATGACGATAAGAAAGACGATATATTATAGGCTTATGTCTGCTGATTACTTTCGTAATTCCGCGATGTATTTTACTATTGTTATTGTGTCCTTGTCATTTCTTTTCTCACTGGTTATAAGGTGGTTCAACGCTATTGCTTCAGAAGATATTCGCATGAAAATGAGGATTTATTACACCCGTGTCAATATTGGTAATCGGGAAGCTTTTATTGATCCAGAAAACTAGGACTTTCTGATGAATACATTATGACAAATTGATTCTATGAAGTTGGAAGGCCTTGACATAATTACTTTGGGCTCTAATGACGACCAGCACTGATGACGTTGGTTTCATTCATCGACTATAAATCTGATTGCAATATCATAAACACTATGAAAAGACTAACGAAAGTTTATTTGGAACTGATCTGGCGGCTGTTTGGCTTAAGTTTCGACGCCAATAGATGACCTAATAAGCTTCTGAGGAAAGTTTAGACAACTGTTTGAAAAGACAGCAACTTTTGTATGTTTCTTATATATCAAGAGAGCGAGAGATTACGCTTGTTTCATGTTGTAGGTTTTTCATACATGCCAATTCCAGTTGCATTCAACCACTTATGCTTAGTGGTTTATAATTTAGGTTTCTAGCAAACATACAACATGTGAGATATGGAAATGAAACATTTACCAATTGCTTATTGTTTATCTGGGTCGATTCGACAAAATAACGCTTCCAAACCTAATTGCTAAACTGCAATAGTTTTTGTCTTTTTGATTTAAGTAGGCTTAATCAAGAGCTGTAGTAGAAATAACTATTTTAAGGGCAATTATAGGGTCTATGATTACAGAATATCATGTACAATATATTTTTAAGAGAATATTTTTATTGTCCCTGTCATTAATATGCTTTGATATTTCGGTGGTTTACCACATTCATTGATTAATATTATCAGTTAAGTAATTTGGTTAGAAACAGGTCGGTGAACTATTACTAAAACTGAAACCTCACACTGTTCTACTACAGAACTTTAAAATCCCGACTTTAAGTGGTTTGCAACTAATTGTGGTAATAGAGACCATAATTATGGATCTAAGTTCAGAATTAATGGAACTGTAAATAGCTTAGTGTCTCGTGAATTCAAGTCGGACTTAAGTGTTTGCTTTACAGTGTCTCATGTTTTGGCACTGTAGATCTATAACTGTAACTATAAATAAAATGAAACACAACTATAACCGTAGGTAAAAAAGGTAAATGTTTTGCTCATACTCGTTTTTCGAGCGTCGGGCCCGGTGCTGATCCCCGGTGCTAAGCCATCAGCCCTTAAGTGGCATTGCTATACATCGGCGGTAGGTGGCCAGGTCTTTCAGCCGAACCCAAGGTTACCTGCGCAGTGAAACTGCTACTCATTTTGCTGCCGCCCTCTAGTAAGTAGAAGGCTGAGTTGACCTTTACCAATCAGCTATCGCCTTGCTCCATCATAACTGCAACAGTAACTAAAATAAAATTTGTAGGAGAATCACACTGTTCTAAATAAGGAATTACGTCGTTAGACTTTGCACCTACCGCTCGGGTCAAAGTCAGCGCATGGGAGTGAAGAAATTGCTAAGATATTTTACATTATATTGCGCAGAGATTTTATAGAGTAAAAATCACAGGATATATTGCCAGAAGTCAGATTCTAAAGAATCACAGAGATTTTTCAGAGAGGCACAGTAGAGATTTAAAGGATTCATAGGCACAGAGATATTGCAAAGAACCGCAAGTGAGACACTAAAAAAAATCACAGAGAAATTTCAGAGAGGAACAGGAGAGATTTTATAGAGTCAAAGTCACAAGAGATATTGCAAAGAACCGCAAGTGACATATTAAAGAATCACAGAGGAAGAGGATTGATTACTCCCCCTCATTTGTCGATCCTAAGAAAACTTAAGTTACTAACACTTCATACCGGCTGACTCAGGGTTAGCTTAAGGGATGCTCTGTTTCTTGTAAATCGAGCGATCAAGCGAGCGAACAAGTGAAAGCGATAAGATGACTTCGACGTCCCGTTTATATGATAGGAGCAACATGGCGAACTAAGTGACATGATGAAGCAAGCCCGAGGAAATGAAATCATGAATGCATTTGTTGGTCACACACTTGAAGTTGCATGTTTCACCAGTGAGCTCTTGTGTTTCTTACAAACAAAGAGACAATTGTTAATTCAATTTCAAACGAACCAAGAACTATAGCAGCAGCAATTTTTCGAAGGGGGAAAATATTTTTCAGGGGCAATTTTTAGGCGATGCAAAATGACGATTTTGCATATTGATGAACACTTGAACACGTGACAACCTAAAAAATATATAATGACCAAGAACTTACCTAAATAATTAAGTGTTCTTTAGCATTGAATATCGTGTTGGGCATAGTTCGAGAATTCGTGACTTTCGGTTTTAAAATTCGTAAAAATTCGCGAATTTTTGGCTTATTTTAAAATTCGTAAAAATTCGTAAAAATTCGTTGGGCCATTGCTGGACCTTTTTTACATTGACAGTGGCGTTTTGCAAAAACAGCGTAAGCAACAACAAATGTGATGACGTCATGATTGGTTGTGTTAAGCTTCTGCTTAGAATTTAATGTGAAATTCAATTTAAAAGTTTATTACGTAACGAGTTAATTTAGTTAAAATCTATTTTTTTAAAGATGAAAGAACATGGACCGGAGCGGAAGTATGCAGTAATTTTGGAGGAGAAGGAAAGGGTAATCCAAAAATACAACGTTGTTTTTGTGACAAGGAATATGTTGGTTGCTCTGCCCTAATTCGTGAGGATTTGCATGGCGAAAATACAGCAACCAGAGTCGAGTAGGAGCAGTGGGCTGTTCCTGACTCAGAATCAGAGGACGATGAAGTACAAGTCACAGCTCGGTGTACGTTGCCAAACTTGCCAACCCTTTTTACCAGTGACCGACTGATCACACTGGAGCTGGGGCACTAGTGGTTTTTCGTTCTGCTGACTGTCGCTCACAGCCACAGACCCCAACTATGATAGAATTCGAAGTTCAAGACTCCAAGTAGAACAGTAACTGAATATCAGTACTACTAGGCCTATTGTGTTGCTAGTCAGCTATCTTTTACCGCTGATTGATTGATTGCCTATGACATTGACATTTACTTGCTTAAAAAGTTGAAAGTAAACAAATAATAAAATTCGTTGCCATATCAAAGAATTCTATTATTTTATTATTTCACGAATTTTAACGAATTTTAAACTGCAGTTTTAAAATTCGTTAAAATTCGTGAATTTTTTAAATTCTTAAAATTCGTAAAATGCGAATTCTCGAACTATGGTGTTGGGACTGTTGTAATAATCATTATAGTGAAACGACTTTTTTGTAAAATATTTGCAAGATCCAGGGATAGCAATGAATGCTGTTGTTCCAATTGCCTGACGTTGAATGCGAGGTAAACTGTGCTACCAGATGATGACGAAAAGTGGCATGTTGATTTTTTTATTTTTTATCTCTAGTGTAATAACTGATTTGTAGAGTTGAAATGTATGTAGGCTATAGCTATAGATTATCGCTGTGCCGCCTAGCTTCGAAACCAGCCAGGCCGTGCAGTGCATGAAGAAGAGATAGGTGCACTCTTTTCTGAGGCTTACTGCAAGGCTGCCACATTACAAAATGCAATTAGTGGATATAAAAAGTGTGGTATATATATCCATTGTAAAATTTTTAAAGATGAAGACTTCATGACAGCAGAATGCATTGACAAAGACCAGGCAGCACCACAGCCTTCATCTGCAGCTGAATTTCAAGAGTCGACAGTAACCGGTCAGCCTTCCTTGATAACTGAGGCTGAGGTGCTAAATCCTGAAACTGGGCAATCTATTAGGCCTAGATCTACATTTAAGTTTTTAAGTTTGAACAGAAGGTTTAATAGGCTATAAAGCTAATGGTCGCAGTGACATCTTGTTTTTACATAAATCTCTAGCCTAGTATAAATTTTGTACCTGTAATGTATTAGGCCACAAACCTACAACAATTTATAGCGTATCTTGGTCTAGGCCCTGTATGTAAACCTGTCTGCAATATACGACCACCCTGCATAGGGTACTTAGGTGCTAGGCCTATTTCTTTATTGCGCTCACATTTAAATCTGGCAGCCTAAAAGTGAGCACGGATGCTCACATTAGAAACCAGGGTGTGCTCACATTTAAGTCAGGTACCCGAGCGTGAGCACCTTTTTCAAATAAAAATTTATTTATTTTTTAAATCATGTAAATTATTTTTAAATATAATGCATATCTGTTGAATAGACATTCATTGGGTCTACCTGTTGCAGCTATCAGATGCTTGCACTGCACCATCCTACAATTTCAAAATTTCATTAAGGTGCTCAGCCTTGGGTGTTTTACCCTAAACATTATAAAGCTAAAACGTGCTGAGATTTTAAACAGATTAATTACACCAGCAGATGAATTGTTAAGCATTTTGAGAACAGCACAGCAAGGAAAAACATAGTTTATCGAAACCGAGGTTAAACATGCGTAGGAATGCAACGACTGTAAAAAGCAAATCTACGTATTTTGTCCTGAATCGTCGAACGTCCGCAGTGTACTTTCGACTCTCTCTCTCGCTCTCTCTGTCATTGCCACAACCTGCAAAATAGCATAAATCATTGTTAAACTGGTATAAAACAGAACTTTAAATTAAATCGTCGCAGATCAGCAATATTTACCATTCAGCCTTTATTTACTCGGCTTGCAAATATATCCCTGAAAAGAAATATAATTTAATTATTCGTCTCTTTCGTGACACTACAAATAAATTCATTTAAGAAATCCTCAGTAGGTCTACAATGTTCATCTGATTCACCAGTACCCTGCAGTATAGACGGCTTGTCATATTCAACACCTGTGCTTTCTATGGACAGTATTTTATAAAGAATACTTCTAAATGTGTTTTAGGTGAAGTTTAACTTATTTTCTTAAGTTCTGCAGCCAGTTAAACAATTCTTATGGTTTGTAGCGAACCTGGAAATCTACTCGACCTGCTAATCTACCTTTATATTCTACTAACCTACCTGGCACTTAAACTACACATACAGGCCTAAATAAATGCCTATACATATCTGGTCATGTCCAATCGAATCTGATAGACACTGACTCAATTTAAACGTCTCCGTACGATCGTTCTTATTATAGTGTCCAACGCTAACACCGGTATCAAAGACACTCTGACACCATGAGTTTAGTTGTTCCTTAAAGGAAGGTTCCATAACGTCTATCCTGACATCATTGTACAATAATTTCTTGGTGCTATGACAATTCGGCGCTTGGTCAATTCGGCGACTTTTCTTCTACGACACTTCTTATAGAGACATTTCGTCTACCAACATTTCGTCTACTGTGCATAGATCAAAATACAGATTAAAATATAACTAAAACTAGAAGCGGGATGAACGTTCAAAATATAAATTAAACTAGAAGCGGGATCAACGATTACAATATAACTAATAGTAGAACCTCGATGAAAGATTAAAATATAACTAAAACTAGAAGCAGGATTAACGATCAAAACAAAAATTAAACTAGCAGCTGGATCAACGATTAAGATATAACTTAAATTAGAAGCGGGATCAAGGAAAGTCATAGTATATGAAATGTCGGTAGAAACAGAAGCGTAAACAAAAGGCGCCAAATTGACCGGCGCCGAACTGACCATGCGCCGAACTGACCATGCGCCGAATTGTCTTGCGCCGAATTGACCGGCGCCGACTTGACCGGTCACCAATTTCTTGACGTCAATACTAACAACATCTTAGACTGTTTCTGTAGCAATCTATATTTAACATTAACCAAAGGAGCGCTATCGAAAAGTGGGATCCGGTGTCACGAAATAGAGTATCCCCCATGCAAGTACATCCCCTTAGCAGAATGGAGTAAACCCCGGATGAATGTGAACCGGAGGGACTATCCCCCTCGTGGAAAAGTATCCCTCATGAGTCGTACGAAATTAGCCCCTCATCAAAAAGTATCCCCCTGCAACATAATTACAAATTGTGCAATTTAAGTCAGTTTAGAACTACATCAATCGTGGTCATAGGCAAAGCCAGGGCTGTAGTCGAGGTCATACGCGGGTATACAGCGTGTACTCACCTCTAGAGACCGTATGCTCACCTCACAAAAATATTTGTACTCACCTCTAATTCGTTTCCGAAAATTAACCAATAGGCTTAGCGTATACTCACCTCTAATATGTTTCGGAAAACTAAGCGGTAGCGTGTGAGCCCTAGTCTCTAATTTTACCACTACAGTCCTGGGCAAAGGAATATGCTTGATATCGGTCGATTCGTATCAATAGGTACACCAGCAAAGCCAGTGAAGCCATACAATTTCAGCAGGTCGCGTCAGGGTCATGGGAGTTATTCAGCAGGTCGAAGAAATTATTGTTTGAGTTTGACGCATTGTATTGTATTGTATTCATATTATATTGTATTCATAGCATATTGTATTGTATTGTATTCGGATATTTATAAAGCGCTTCTAGCGGGAGGGCCATTCAGAAGCGCTCCCAGTGCGAGAGACCCCGAGAGAAAAAGCAAGTTTTAAGAAAGGTAAAAGAGAAAGAGACGTTACCTGAGAGAATAGAAGAACGAACGAACGGAGGAAGCTCATTCCAAAGAGCAGGGCCAATGAAAGCAAAAGACCTAGATTGAGCCAGTGAAGTCCTGACACGGGGAACGAGTAGGTCCAAACGGTCAGAGGAACGAAGAGGACGAATAGCAGCAGCAGAGTGAGGGCGATGAATTAAGTCACATAAATATATCGGAGCGAAACCAAGTTGAGCCTTAGAGATAAGGATGAGGACCTTAAATTGGATGCGGACAGAAAGCGGGAGCCTGTGGAGTTCTTCAGCCATAAAGGTGGTGATATGAGTGAATCGAGGAAGACGGGCAATTAATCTAGCAGCAGCATTGAGAACGGACTGAAGAGGAGCAAGACGGACTTTGGGATGACCAAAGAGGAGAGAATTGCAGTAGTCAAGTCTAGAGCAGACAAATGCATGGACAATTGAAGTGAAAATTGGAGACGAGACAGAGCGACGGATAGCTCTAAGGCGCCTTAGGTGACAATAGGAAGTGCGAGCGATTTTGGAAATGTGTTCAGTAAAAGTTGGTGATATGAGAGAATCGAGGAAGACGGGCAATTAATCTAACAGCAGCATAGAGAACGGACTGAAGAGGAGCAACACGGACTTTGGGAAGATCAATGAGGAGGGAATTGCAGTAGTCAAATCTAGAGCAGACAAATGCATGGACAATTGAAGTGAAAATTGGAGAGAAAGAGCGACGGATAGCTCTAAGGCGCATTAAGTGAAAATAGGAAGTGCGAGTGAGTTTGGAAATGGCAAGGGTCACTCCTAGATCACGAACGCCCGTAGGTGTCCGATGCCAATTTCACAGTGTTTTCCCGCTGTGGTCTGTCCAATGCGATGTGGCTCAGCTCCTGCAGCGATGTTCCACCATTCGATGATATCGTCAAGCCATTCTTTATGGGGTCGTTCCCTCTTGTTTGTAAAATCCATCATTCCGAACACTAATGTCTTGATCTTCCTATCATTATTAATTCTACATATGTGGCCAAACAATCCCAGCTTCCTCTGAATTATCTTCTGCATCATGTTCTCTTTGAGATGTATCCGTCTCTATGGTTCTGCACTGCTGACGTTTTGTGTCCATCCTATTCTCATTATCTTCCTATAATATTTTCTCTCAAAAGCCAGTATCCTTCCTTCAATGTCTTTTGTTATTACCCAAGCCTCGCATCCATATAATATGCTACTGAAAACGCTCAGTTTTGTCTCTAGCTTTATGGCTTTGCTTTATCAGATCTTGTCCATGGCTTTTATTGCTGCTGACACCTTTGCAATTCTGACCAGTATTTCTTTCCTATCTTCCAAATCATACGTTATATTACTTCCAAGGTATGTAAACTTTTCAACATTTTCTAACTGAATTCTGCCTACCACTATCTTCTTTGCTAAATTATTTTCTCCAAATGCCATTGTTTTTGTTTTATCGAAAAGGCCATGTCTCTTTCCTTCTTCGCTCAGCATTTGTGCTATGTTCCAATCGCTGTTCGTCTTCTCTAATCAGGTCAATATCATCGACAAAGCAGAGGTTATTGATCCTTATGCCAATGATCAATACTCCTTCATCGTTTTCCCTGATCTTGTCAAGGACTCTTTTTCAGTGCATGATGAAAGTAATTGGTGATATTGGATCACCTTGCCTTGTACCTCTGCTGGTGTTAAACCAGACTCCAGTTTCCCCACACACTCTGACCGCTGCCTTTGCATTTCTGTCTATTTCCTTGAGTAGACGTGGTAGTTTGTTATCCACGCCCTACGATTCCAGGACTCCCCATGTTACATTCTGATTCATGCTGTTGAAAGTGTTTTTGAAGTCTAGCTACTTTACTAATCTTTAAAGATTTGGAAGTACTGATTAGTTACTCAGAACATCATCAAACAATTGATTATGTATGCTAATAAGACGCAAGAAATTAGAGAAATCGTCAACCAGACCTCTCTATAACATAACCGCTTCATGAGTAAAATAGGCAGGTCATAAGGCAGGTCAAGAGCAAAATAGGCAGGTCAAATGACCTGCCGCGACCCAACGTAGCGCCGCCACTCTACACTGTACAGTGTACACCGGCAACGCCAGTGAAGCCATTTGAAGCAGTGAACCAACTTCAATGACTCTTATGTTCTTTGTAGTCTTGTAATCTCACGCAAATTAAACGATGTCTATTCGCATTATAACTTGCGTGAAGGGCTTGTTGCGATGAATGTGTCTAAAACAACGATGACAAATATCAGCAATCACAAACGAAAGTGTCATGAAAAGGGACTAAGGTGCTAATTAAGTGAATTGGTATAGCTCGCGCTTGATATCGGTCGATTCGCATATCGGCAAATTTCGGCCAACAATTGCGTCAGCTCTACACAAGGCACCTAAACACATCGCGGAACCTACATTTTAAAGTCCTCCTACGGACTTTTCGCATGGGCTGTACGCAGCTGCCTATCCCTTTGAGATTGCTTCCAGTTCTGCCACGCTGAAATTTGACTTCGGTGAGCCTTCAGAAATGCGAAACTATCTTGAGAAATGTTTCAACGACAAGGTAATGCTGTCTTTCCCCAAAATCTCTCTTAAAGAAGGGGAAGAAAGCCACTTCCGCGTGTGGTTATCATTCTTACTGTAACTTCTGTTTGATTTGCTTTGAGCATTGCTTAGAACACTTAGAGTCAATTGCTTTTGGATTTTGATTACAGCATAGATTTATCAATTATACACATTTTTCAATAATACCTATACATATGAATTGTTATCCCCCGAGGGATGATTTTACACGATGTTGGATAGAAATGGTTTATCCCCCGGATACTCTGTACCGGTAGATTCCATCCGGGGAGATAAATTTATTCATCCCCCGGATAGTTTTAGGACGGATAGTCTGTCACGCGACACCGGCACAAAATAATGAACTTAAATTTTATAGGGAAGCAGCTTACCACTTATGAAACATTCTTATGAAGACCAAAGTGACAAGACTTTGGCAAAGATACAGATTATGCCTATAGTGTACGATGACGGTGGCAGAGGAGGGTTTGGTGGTAGTTGTGGCATCTGTATCCTTCGATGGCATTTCTTTGTCCTTCGATGGCATATTTTTGTCCTTCGATGGCATATTTGTGTCCTTCGATGGCATATTTGTGTCCTTCGACTGCGTTTTCATCAGCTCCGCTACAACAGCAACACTTACGAATATCCTCACCTTGTATCATATAATTATGTGGTGTTAGAAGAGCAGCAACATCATGACAACTATATTTTCATGCGTAGGTGTTGAATTATATTTATTGACTTCTGGTAATTTAGAAATACAGGTTCGGTCATAATTTACATCTTTCTCGCTTCGTTTGCAATATTTTGTGGTAAAGTGATTTAATGCAATTGAACTCTACATATAGGCCTATTGTTTCTTCGATTTAGTAAAGCCACAGGAAGCTTATGTAGTCAGTAATCTATTAGAGTGTTGCCTTATAGCAAAACAAGCCATGTGGGTGCATGCATTAATGAATATTAAGTTTAAAATAAATTGTTTGATGGTATTATCACCTGACATAAATGTAGATTGCTAATGCATTTGCTTCGAGCACTGATTATGACTTTCGATTCGACTCACACCTCTACGGTCAAAAGAAGGTTTATCGCTGTCAACTAACGAATCTGTCATTTCATTATCGTGTGAGAATCATCTATCCAGGCTACGCCTTTGCACAGTAATTCCGTTTCAAGTAAGCATGCAGTGTGGTCTACCAACTAAGTGTCATGGCACCATCAGCTTAACAAATATCAATCGCTTGAGCAACTAACCTGGTTGTCCTATTCTAAGCGTGCAGCTGTTAGGAAATACTGGAATGTTCGTTATTCTTGTGTCTTGTGGTATGTTGTCCAGTGTAAACTTTGGGGTGCACCTAAGAATGTACGGTGCATCAGTTTTATGGAACGACACATTAACAGAACTGGTGACATTGTTGTATCGAGCAACGTTTGTCTCATTTGGTTCCAGTATTGTGGTAACGTTGCTCCACTCTAACTCAGGATGCCAGTGTCCACTGAAGCCAATACTGCAGTTCGCCCTTACAAAACCAGGCGTTTCTTCCTTTGTGCACTTAGGTTGCGCATCTATCAAAGATAAATAAATTTATTGTGAATTATTCCTTGAAAAACGTTATTTTTCAACAGCGATATGTTAAACGAGATAGACTGGAATAATATTTGATACAATGAAAACTAAATGCCCTTGATTTATTTTGAGACTCTGCGATCATGAAACTGTGAGGAAATTTTCAATCAAATTCGCAATTGTTACAAATGCGCAGACCTTAAATTTTTAATACTTTATGTTGGTAAGGCTTTCGGTGTCGCCTACGTGCCTTCAGCTCAGCCTCATTGCCTGTCTGAAATAAAACTTATGTTACTTATTATAAGGTCAGACCCAACAATCTCATCCTTCAAGCGGTAACTTACAACTTTCTATTTCACCTAGCTTCCAACTTCAGCTTTCCATCTCCCACCGTGTCTCTGATTCAGGTATTGTCGTCTGACACATTAACCTCACATTATTCATTCATTCATTCATTCATTCATTCATTCATTCATTCATTATATGTAGCAAATTAAATATCGGTTTTGATACAGAAGTGAACGCATTCGGCCTGATACTAACCTAACACAATGACCTGTACACTAGCAATACCTCCATCACTAATACCCCTTCGGCATGTCAATCTTCCTGAACTATTTTCAGACGCTACAAATAACAGGTTGACATCTCCTTCTGCAGAAACATCGACTGAAAATGATAGCTTCTCATAAGTTGGATTCAGTTCACGGCAAGAGTATATGAAATCATCTTCTTGGTCAGTGCCGGGTTTTAAAATGCTCCACATCATTTTATCTTTCGCTGTCGACGAACAGTTCAACTGAACCTTTGAACCTTTTACTGCAGCAAGATTCTTTGGTGAGGAAGCGTCGTTAAGTCCTTAATAAACACAATTTATTATATCTAATTGTAAAGTTAATGTAGATGGTGAACTACATTTTCTAACAGCAAGGTTGACATCAACTTCCAACTAACATCGATTATCCAATTCGATATTTGTGTCATTAATTTGACTGTAAAACTAAAGTGCCTTGTAATCAGTAATTTCTTTTCAATGAAATAATTTGATGGTTAAGAAATATTGCCTTCTAACAATCATGCAACAATGTTCCTTGCAATAAAAATATTCCGGTTCTCAATTATTAGCTGTGAACTTACTCCAGATTTTTCTAAACCTTGGAGGAGCTCGCTGTACAAATTTGAATTGCTAAACAATAAAGTAACGACGACAGAATAAGATGAGACAGAACGCAAGCTAAATCATTATTTTAATAACCATGAGTAGCCTATGATATGGTCAGATTGAAAAATGCGATACCAAAATAACAATTGATACCTAGCAATTTATGGGTTAAACTAATTAAACAATTTTTAATATTCTACATTCGAGGAACATAATTTAAGATCAAACATGTTCATATTAAATCAATCTAGAATGAGCGTTGGGCTTAGCAATAACTAGACTTTGGCAACGTAGCCTCGAGCACAGATTTTAAAATCTACATCTGTTGAATCTGCTTTTTATCTTTAATGCAGATCGAAACGTGCCGGAAACCCTGGTGAGATACTTGGAGGATGATATTTTGTACGAATTGGGTTAAGTATATCACAACAGAGAAAACGAAACTAGGAGGAGTAGTTGCTGCTGACGAGAAGCCTGGTGTGATCCTATTTTACGAAATACTAGATTTGTTGGAGATGCAAGAGAATATAGACAAGACATGACACACTTTAAAAATAAATTACGCCAAAGGCGAAAAAAGACCGAATAAGAAAGTATGCACTGAAGAGTTTACAAGCTCAAATCAAAGTAGAATTTTATACTTGTGTAAGCATTGTAATAGCTTTCTGAATTTCTGTTTAACCAATGGCCACGAGTTTGAGATCGTAATAGGCCTATATAGATAAATGTTCGCAGCTGCCTTGCCAAATTCTAGTAATTGCTAAACCATTCGCTCAGTATAGATTGATTCACTCAGACCATTCACTGAGCACTATTATTAGACCTATGACCTCATTGTAGCGTTAGGTTATGAAATTGAAATCGACAGCGACGAGTTACAACTCTTTCCATTTCATCACTGTCAACCCAATCCTTCCGTTGACAATCCTTCTGATTAAATCCTTGTTCTCTTCGTACTTAACGCCTATTTAACGTTCACCTTTTGAACACTAATTCTACGTATAAGTATAACCTGAATTAATCAGCAACACAGTTTAATATCTTTTCAGTTTAATAAGAAACAAACAGACAGAACTCAATTCGATTACAACTCAACTAGTCAGCCACACTACTACAGCGAACACACTCGAATTCAAACTTCTCTAGTCAGCATAATTCTTCGCGCCTCTTGACACACCTGTCTTCTGTGCGCATAAGCGAAATCTAATAATATACATATAGCGCGCCGCTGCCGATATCGGCCGGCCGCGCGTGTCACTAAGACTAAACGTTATACATCTATCATATATACATATACACGTGAAACTAAAGTAAGCGCACTAAATATATACGCTAATATCTCGCACTGCAAGACTGTACACAAAACTCAGTTCACATTACCTCCTTCCTTTTTCTGGAATTGAGCAAATTAAATTTCAAAATTTGCGAAATTACCAAAATACATGAAACAAATATATATATATATATCTAACTAATTAATGAACAGTCTTACGATTACTTATAACCTTGACAAACAATCAGCAATAACATTCAATCTGCCCTTCTTGTACTTCACCTCAACATCAAAAGTTTGTAAGGCTAACGCCCAACGCACAAGTTTAGCAGACTTAGACATTGACTCAGTCAAATATGTAAGAGGATTGTGATCAGTAAAAATGAAAATTTTTGATCCAATTATAATTTCTTTTAACTTGTTTAGAGCCCAAACAATAGCATAGGCTTCCTTTTCCACAGTAGCCCATCTCTTCTGGGTATCAGTTAATTTCTGACTGATAAATGACACAGGGCGTTCTATTCCCTTGTCGTCCATCTGTGTTAAAACAGCCCCAACTGCAAAGTCACTACTATCGCAGTACAAATTGAATGGTTTTCCCACTTCAAAAACATATAACACTACTTTGGATCGCACGGCCTCTTTAAGTAAATCAAATGCTTGCTGATGTTCAACAGTCCAATCAATCTTATCAGAAACACGTTTACTAGTTAAATCAGATAAAGGTTTCGCAATCTGTGCAAAGCCCTTAATAAACTGTCTGTAATAATTAAAAAATCCAAGCAGTTGCTTAACTTGCTTCTTAGTTTCTGGGATCTTCAAATTAGTCAAACTTTCAATTCTGTCTGGATTCATCTTTATCTTACCAGACCCAACCACATGACCGATAAACCTTACCTCACTCTTACCAAATATGCATTTTTTCAAATTCAAAGTAACGTTATGCAATCGCATTTGCATCAAAAATGCATCTAGATGCTGCAAGTGAACTTTCCAACTGTTAGAATGCACAGCAATGTCATCAACATACGGTTCTGCAAAGTCACTTATAGGCTGTAAAACTAAATTTATCGCCTTAACAAAAGTTCGTCCAGAATTTATCATTCCAAAAGGAACACGAGTAAATTCATACAGTCCATTATGTGTTACAAAAGCTGTCTTCCATTGATCAGATTGTTTTACAGGACAAGTCCAATAAGCACTTCGACAGTCCAAAATGGAAATCACATTAGACTTTCCAACTTTGTTCAAAACGTCTCTGACAATCGGCATCGGATATTTACAATCCACAGTGAATGAGTTAATGTATCTGTAGTCACAGGCAAGTCTTAAAGATCCGTCTTTCTTTTTAACAATAACCAAAGGGCTTGCCATTCTGCTCGATGACGGTTTGATAATGTTTGTTTTTAACATTTCTTTGATCTGACGTTCCACTTCTGCTCGATAAATCAAAGGAATTCGATATGCTGCAAATTCCTTTTCACGAAATCCTGGTTTTAGTTCAATTTCATGTTCAACCAATGTACATAATCCGGGTTTTTCTGAAAATCTGTCACAGTATTTGTTCAAGACGTTCAACAACTGTTCTTGCTGAGTTACTGTCAAATGGCTAATTTGTTCAGGATCGAGGTTAAGTAAATTCTTGTCATCTTGAACCTCATTCCTCATTGGTAATTCAACCACTGAACCAAAATCTTCATCTTCTTCAACGATTAGACCACAACTTAATGCTCGAGTAACATATTTTCTGATCTTGTTGGCGTGAATTATTTTTCGACCATTTTCACCCATATCGACTAAATAAGAGTACTTTGATCTTCGATGTATGATCGTACATGGACCATGCCATCGAGAAATAAGTTTGTTTGTTGACGTTGGATACAAAACTATGACTTTCTCACCAGCTTCAAATTCTTTGTGCTTTGCTCTCTTGTTATACTGATTCGTGTATTGTAATTGCTTTTCTCGAGAGTAGGATTCTGCAAACAATAATGCTTTCTCCATATTTTCTTTGAGTTCTTTTAAATACTTTTCTGGTTTAACTCCAACATGAGGTGGTAAGTTTATTTCTCTAGTCCAACTCTCTTTTAATATTGCCAATGGTCCTCTCGGAATTTTCCCATAGACAAGCATATATGGTGATACTCCAGTAGTTGCATTCGGCACTTCTCGTAATGCCCACACTGTGAAAGGAATTATCTTGTGCCATTTCCTCGGGTTGTCTATTATCACATGATGGATCATCTTTTTAAATGTCTGATTCCATCTCTCTACTAATCCAGCAGCTTCTGGGTGTCCTGGTGTGTCGAATCGTGGACTACAGCCCATTAAATTGAGAAATTCTCTTGTCAAACTGGCTGTGAAGTTCGTTCCTTGGTCACTTGTAATCACGGACGGCACACCAACGTTCATGAACAGTTCCGTCAACGCTTCACACACAGCCTTCGCTGTCAGCGATTTCAATAAGAAGATTGTAGGCCATCTGGTGCACGAGTCCACAATGCATAAACAATACTTGTGACCTGCAGCAGATACTGGATCAATCGGGCCAACGAGGTCCATCGTCATTCTCTTGAAGGCGACCTCTTCTCTTGAGACTGGAGTGATAGGCACTCTATCCATCACCAGACTCCTTGCCTTTAATTGACACTTCTCACAAGACTTACAAAATTTCACAATGTCTCTTCTCATCTTTGGCCATACAAAAGATAATTTTATTCGTTCTCTTGTTTTCTCTTCTCCTAGATGTCCTCCAAATACCGATTCATGCGCCAATTCCATCACTTTAATTCGTCTCTCTTTTGGTAACACTAGTTGATATATCGTCTGGTCTAATATCTGATATTTCTTATGCAATAAACCGTTGATCACACAGAATTCAGATTCTTTCTCTTGTGCTAACTTCCACCACGGCTTCAACGATTCATCATTTCTCTGTTGCTCTTCGAACTTCTTCGAATCGGCAATCTGCACCTTTTGTTCTTCATCCATCTCTTCATCTCTATACAAGTCTCCTATCCCCACATCACATTCATTGTCTTCTTCCGTTTCATTTAATGTGCCATTCTCGCATGCAGCCATCTCTTGCTCGTTCATCTCTGATGTTATACCATCTCGCGATAAGCTTCGTTGCTCATTACTGTCGTTTTCCTCATCACTTGAACTTTCAGTTTCACTCTTCTCATCAACATCTACCATTTCCTGTTTCCGACTCTGCGCTCTCGTCATTACCTTTGCTTGTACACTCACATCTCCTTGTATCGTTTTGATTTTCATCTGTGGTACGGCTTTTAATTCGGCAATTATCTCTGGATGCAACAAGAATCTTTCTGTACTGCCCATCTTTGCAATACTAGCACACATCAAGGTGACATAAGGTGTAAGTGAACACTGGATTTTACGCGAAAATCCCTCTTCTTCCACGTCACTACCACACAGTCTAACATCCACTTTCACTAACTTCGCAGGAATGGCATCTCCTGCCACACATTGCAAATTCACTTTTCCAATTTGTTCCACCTTCATGCCTTCCAGTAATTCTTCACTAATCACCGGAATCTTTGCTCCCGAGTCGCTCAGTGCTTTGACTTTCACTGGCTCTTTACCGTCTACTGCACGAATTTCAACCTCGACATATTGCAAGAACGATTTCTTCAATATTCGACTGTCATCTTTTCCTATGACTTCTCTCTGAATTTCAGCATCCAATAGAATTTCTTTTTGAATACCACATTTCATTACTGACTTTACTTCAGTCTCTTGGTTTTCTTGACCCGTGGTTTGATTACCTGTATCACTAACCACTTGAATCAAATTCACCCTTGTGTGTTCTTGATTTCTGCTAGAACTAGCTGCTGCCACTGGAACTGGACAAAATTTAACCAAATGTTTGTCTGAACCACAGTTGTGACAACGCTTCACCACTGTATGGTATGGTTGTGAAATACCTCGTTGTTCATTTCCTTCATATCTCTTATACTGCGTAAACGATGTGTTGCCTTCCCTCTTGGCAAACGGCGCTGACGCTTTGTTAAATCCCTGACGACCAAACGTCACTTCTCTGGTCTCATTGGGTACAGGGACATTAGCCTTGACTTCTTTACCTTTGAACTGACTCCCTGTTTCTGGATAACTTTTCCACTTTCCACTCTGGCTTTGGTTTACGGAACGTTGAGAAGGATAACTGTTTATATTTGGAAATGCAAACCCAATTCGATTGTTTACATGAATGTCTGCTAGGTCTGCCACTGCACTAGCTTGGAGACAGTCAGTTCCTTCCTTCGACAATACAAACTGTAGTGGACCTGGCGGTAAACATTCTTTCAGCTTATCCGCTACCAGCAAATCAAAGAGCGTATCATACTCTTTGTTCACGTTTCGACTTCTCACGTAATAGTTTAGCAAGTTCTTCAGTCTTGCCGTAAACATCGTATAAGTCTCTTCTGTTGTCTTCCTAGCATCCACAAATCTGGCTCTGTATTCTCTCGAAGTCAATTTAAATTCTTTTAATAAGTGCTGCTTGACTTTATCGTAATTGTCTAGATCATCGAATGACAATCTATTCAGAACAGTTCGAGCTTTCGGCGTCATCAATGGTAGTAATAATTTCACCCAAAACGGCTTCTCCACAGCAAAGCTACGAAACGCGTTCTCGACTGTTTCAAAATATAATGGCACCTCCATCATATCAGTTGGCATTTGAGGCAATACATGCTTCATTGCATCACCTATTTTCTTAATTTTTGACACCAAAGTTTCACTTTCTTGCTGTTTCCTTCTTTCAGCTTCCCGTTCTTCTCTCATTTGCGTTTCTTTCAATGTCAATTTTGATTTCTCCAGTTTCAGACGTTCCTGTCTTTCTGTCTCTGCCTTTTCCAAACTTTCTTTCTGAAATTTGAGTTCTTCTTGTCTGATCTGTTCTGCACGTTCCAACTCTAACGTTCGCGCTTTTTCTTTTTCTTCTTCACGCATTCTCTTTGCTTCAATCTGTTGCTGACGAACCTCTTCATCACTTTTTCTAGCTTTTTCAAATTCAATCATCTGCTCCAATCTTCTTCTTTCAGCATCTTCCCTATCTCTTTTCAACTGTTCTAACTGAATCTCAAACTGATTCTTTTGCAATTCAAGTTCTGCCTTACGCACTTGTTCTGCTTTATCTTCTCTCTCTCTTTGCAGACGCAATTCCTCTTGCCTTGCAAGTTCCGCTTTCTCTTCTTTCTCTCGCTGCAAGCGCAATTCTTTCTCTTCTTTCTCTCTCTGCAAACGTTCTGCTTTCTCTTCTTTCTCTCTCTGCAGACGTTCTGCTTTCTCTTCTTTCTCTCTCTGCAAGCGCAATTCGTCTTGTCTTACACGTTCTGCTTCTTGTCTCAGCTCTTTCTCTTCCTGTCTTCGTTTCTCCTCTCTATCTTTCTCTTCCTGCCTAGTCATCATCATCCACTGCATCAACATCTCCATAGACATAGGCGCAGGAGGTTTTTCAATAGCCTTTTCTACGGCACCGCCAACGGCACCTTCTTCTTCGACTTCTTCTTTAACCCACACATCGGCGAGTTCCTGTATCATGTCACCACGTGACATACCTTCTAATTGTTCTTCTTTAAAACCGGCTTTCAACAAACGCTGTTTTAGCCTTTCCGTAGACATCTTCTTAATATCTGCTTGTCTTTCAGCACTTAATTTCTCCATCTTACTTGTTTACTTCGGTGATTTCTCTTTTAAAAGAAGTCACGGTTTTTCTTAGTGTGTGAATCGATAAACAAACGGGATTTCTTTTATATTTGTTCGTGAAAAACAACGAAATTTTTATACCGTTTCTCATGTTCCACCGTCGTTGATATCGTAGACACGTCACACAGCAACAACGCGTAGATTCTTCTAACACCGTCGTAGATTCTTCTAACACCGTTGTAAATTCTTCAATCACCGTCGTAGATTCTTTTATCCGCCGAAAGAGGTGATAACGTGAATTTTAATCCACTGTGAGTTTATATCCACCGTGAGTAATTATTCCACCGTGAGTAATTATTCCACCGTGAGTATTTATCCACCGTGAGTTATTTATCCACCGTGAGTTCTTATCCACCGTGAGTTCTTATCCACCGTGAGTTCTTATCCCACCGCTGCCACCAATAATGTCAACCCAATCCTTCCGTTGACAATCCTTCTGATTAAATCCTTGTTCTCTTCGTACTTAACGCCTATTTAACGTTCACCTTTTGAACACTAATTCTACGTATAAGTATAACCTGAATTAATCAGCAACACAGTTTAATATCTTTTCAGTTTAATAAGAAACAAACAGACAGAACTCAATTCGATTACAACTCAACTAGTCAGCCACACTACTACAGCGAACACACTCGAATTCAAACTTCTCTAGTCAGCATAATTCTTCGCGCCTCTTGACACACCTGTCTTCTGTGCGCATAAGCGAAATCTAATAATATACATATAGCGCGCCGCTGCCGATATCGGCCGGCCGCGCGTGTCACTAAGACTAAACGTTATACATCTATCATATATACATATACACGTGAAACTAAAGTAAGCGCACTAAATATATACGCTAATATCTCGCACTGCAAGACTGTACACAAAACTCAGTTCACAATCACTTTACGGTGTTTTTGCCATTGCCTAAAACAATCCTTATAAAACGCCTAAATGAGCGAAAACACTACGTGTAATGAAACACTAGTCAAACTTTCTCAAAAAATAAAATCACAATATTTCAAAACATTATTCCTGCGATTAAAACCGTAGTCAATTGGGCGATTAATTATCTGTTTTACCAACCAATGAGACAGAAAATTAAGATGATCCAGAGCGGCAATTGTTGAGTCAAAATGGTACGAGACACTGATAATTCACCAAATGGAAATTTTAGGACGGTCTTTGAAATAATCGTCTGCATTCTTTGTCCGGTTGACTTCATTGCGCCAGTAACGTCCTATTTTTGCACTGAACTAAACTTTGTATTTCTGAAGAAAAAAAATTCGATAATACTTTACCCGTGCAGTAAACAAAACATCGAAACATCATCATACCAGACACTAGTTAGCCCTGACGGTCAGAAAGATTCTGCTATTGCGTGTATTTGAAAGAGTCTCAGTGAGCTTAGTCTCAGCTCACTGAGACTCAAGAACAGTAGCCGACTTTTAAAGCTATCAGTGACGGGTAAACGAACCATTTGGTCTACGGCTTGGGACGTGGAATGCCCGAAGCGTCGATTGGAGTCCTAGTCTTTTGGCTGCCATGATTTGCAGATCTTTGGCGCGTTTGAGATATTATGGCTTCGGGGTCGCATCACGAAAGTCACTGCTAACAGATTATCTTGAAACATTGTCGTAAATAATAGCAAGCTGCTTGTGACAGAGAACCATAAATTTCCACATGAAAGATTCTGAACGCTTTGAGACGGAATATCTGAGACGGCTGATCACCAGCTTGGGCATAAAGCTACACTCAACTTAAACTTCTGTGACAACATTGATGCTGGCCATGTCACACTGCTCGCTCTTATAGATGTAGGCGCGGTACGGTGAATTCGTTTACATATTAATTACACGACTCAGAACCTTCTACGCAATCGCTTGAAAACCTGCAATAACCGCTTCACTCGTTCATGCTGACGCGCCTTCATTACTGTAGTTCCCTTCTTGGAGGCATGCCGAAATATCGGTTACGCCCGATAGCGCATTGGATAACATCTGGCGTAGAGTGCGAGAGGTACAAGGATCGAGTCCCATAGGCGGGCATGCTTTGTAGGCTGCAATTTGCGCCGTGTATTGCAGGCTGTCTGTTCTGTTAGTAGTTAAGGTTTATCGCATAACATGTACATGTACAGCGCAGTGCGTTTGCAGGCGCTTAATTAAAAAGAATAAATATTATTATTATTATTATTATTATTATTATTATTATTATTATTATTATTATTATTATTATTATTATTATTACTATTATTATTATTATTATTATTTTTATTATTATTATTATTATTATTATTATTATCATTATTACTATTATTATTATTATTATTATTATTATTATTATTATTATTATTATTATTATTATTATTATTATTATCTCCAGTCGGTCCTTAATGGTGTCGCTTGAGTCGTGCTAGAACAAACTAAATATTCTCATAATTCAGAATAGATGCAAAAAATAGGTCTACTTTACAGCCTTTCCTTTGCGGAGTGTAGGCCTATGATGTTCATGATCATTCTACTGGCATGTGCCTCAGAACTTCAGCTGGGGCCCTCCGTGCCTTCTCATCTCTCTTACCATCATCACTGAACTTGCTTCCTGTAGAATTTAGAATAAGATTTAAACTGCATGGCTTGTCTTACCTATAACACCATCACGAGCACTCCTGCTTAACATGAACCACTACTCTCCTTACAATCCGCCACGCGATCTTCAGTTATGGGTTTTTTGGTTGAGCCTCGATGTAGCACCGTCATGGGCTCTTGTGCATTCCATATTGCTGTCCCTAACAAATGGAACGGACTACCACCGTTTGTCTCAAGTTCGAACTCTTTCTCTCCCTTTAAGAAACGAATCAAAACTCACTATTTCTCAATTGCAGTGAGTAATCTAGACGTCTTTGGGGGGGAAGTTCCCCCAGGATTGATGTTTCCCCCAGAGGCCAGCAATATTGCTGTGTATTTACCTTTAAGGGAGGAAAATTCCCCCCCCCGGATACATGTGGATCCATGGTTCCCCCCCCAGAGAGATGATTTCCTAAAAAAGTCATCTACTTTTTTGAGAGAGTAATTGGTGTAGAAAAGCTAAAAGTGCAAAAAAGGTCATCAACTTTTTGAAGATGAAATTTTGAAAAGTCTAAGACTTTTGAAGATGGAAGAAAAAATCTTGTGTAAATAGTTTGCTACCCCAGAAACCTTGTTTCCCCTCCCAGAAGAGGGGGACTAGATTAAACACTGTCTCATTGGCTTACCAGAACTTGGATACCTAATAGCTCTTCACATGGCGACTGACTAACCGCGCATCAGATTCGCATTTCTGTGACCTGGCGCGCGTTAAAAAAATTTTTAATAATAATGATGTGAATTTTTCTATTCAAATGTTTGCAGTGGCGTCGCCAGACATTTTTTTAACCAGGGCATAGCCAGGGCAGTCATACAAGTAACCGGTGCAGAGGGCGATTAATGGAGAGCGAGTAGTACTGGCTTAAATGGCGGCGACCTTGTTTGACAGGTGGAAGGGACAAAGGAGAATTTTGAACTGATCTAGTCAAGAAAGAGATGAAAAACATTTTGAGAGCAAAATTTGTCGACCTTTTTGGTGTTTCTTCAGAATTTTGGGAGGAGAACTGCATACTGTATCCCCCAATGCTAAAGGTGGGGGTATCTTGTCCCGTCCCCTCAGGATTTCCGCCCATGATCTAGCAAAATCTTCATGTTAGCCTAGAAAAACACGCGGCCACTTTGGCGCGCATGAACATGACTGCCGCTTGTTTGCAGAGGGCGATTTATGGAGAGCGCTGTAGCGCGAGATTAAAAGTTGACCATGTAAAATCGCGCTACCGGGCTCGCCATAAATCGACCCCCTGCACTATTATAGTTGTCTATAGTCAGGAGCTGAGATGGGCGCAACTTCCTAGAAGTTAAACTCTTTATGACATTTGTAAAGCAAATTAACATTTCACTGAATTTAGTGAAATTATATCTCAGATATAACAAATATGCCCGTACAAATTCTGGATAAGGCAAAAATTCTGGCAGGGCATCGACCAGGGCAACGGCTTTTTTTACCAGGGCATTTGCATTGGCGCGCCCTGGTGTAGCGCCGCCTATAGGTCCGTGCCAAGGTGAAATCAATTTATTCGTGGAAGTTGGCTACAACACAATCACGGTTTATTTCGGTTCAAAAGATTTTATCGTTTGCCCGCTAATTATCAACAGCCATGACTCATTCGACACAGATGCTGTAACGATCCGTGCTTTTGACGCGAGTTTTTAGAGCTGATCAAAATGTAGCATTCTGCTCTCAAAATTTCATACGATTGAAATAAACTGTAGAAAATCTTTACAAGTATAAGCAATTAATTTTACAGACTCGACAGACTTTATCCTCTAACTGACAGGTAACCTAATGCAAGTCTGGCGTGAACGCGATAATCGTTCGATCAGAACAAGGGATCACGGTAGGCTATCTCTGTCGTCTTATATTTTTAACATGATCTTGGCTAATTAATTTTGTTGTCATGAAATTATTAAAACAGCATTGATCATTTGATATATTACCCACCTCCTTCAGATTAACAGCCTTTGAAAATTGTAGAGACCATCCATCAACCACCAAATTCAAGCTCATTAACGCCGACTAAACGCTGACGGCGACAAAATAAGGACGTACAAAATGATGACGTAACATAATGGGCATTATTTGCATTATATAAATATAATTCATTTCCGTCGTTTACGTCACCTTCTGACTCTTAAGGCTGAAGCGAGGAAAGATAGTGTAAGTAAGTAAGTAGCGAATTCTTTGATAGGCAAAGAGCTGCGCGAGAAATACTAAGCATGTTTCACGTACTGGCTTATAATATAGAACATTTTCTTGCAAAAACATGGAAGTGAGTAATATTGCATACTTTCTTGTATATTGTCTCTGACGATTTCATAGATTTTCAATATAATCGAATAGTATAAATATAGACATGGACAGTAATGGCTAATTCCCGATTCGCCAATTCTATGATATCATCTTCATTTTCAAATTCGTAAATTCTCAGTTAACTATGTTTTGCTCGAATTGATAATCTTCGCTAATAAGCATAAAATAACTCTTCGATTACTATTAATCTTGCATTTTCACAATTTTTAATGAAATGGTGTGACCGTTCTGCAGGGGCGTCTGCCCCTAAGTCATTGGAGCAACGTCCCTTTCCCCCTTTCTTCCCCCTCCCCGTTCCTTCCCCCTCCTAAAATGGTGGCACACATACTGACAGATATCCCCCTTTATTTCTTGGGTGGAGCATTTGCTCCAAGGTTTCTATGTTGTAGACGCCCCTGCCGTTCTGTATTTGGCACAAAATAACCTTCGCCCTTTTCACTTGATACAGGCCTAAAAGTGTTTTTATTTAATTGGAAGAATAGTTGTTGCTGTATACTTTTACTAGCACAAATACGTCTATCAAATAAATAAATAAATAAACCAATCAATCGTTTATTTTGTAAACAGCCGTGAACAAAAGTCAGAATTACAAGTTGTTGGCAGAAGGAGGCCAAAAGGAAAGGGACTGAAGGGATCCTAGATCCTGCTTAGTAGGGACACCTATGACAGGTCATACAAGCAGTGATGGGCACTAAACTATTGTTTTTAGTTAAACTAAAACTATTTTACAACTTTAAAAAATAGTTTAACTAAAGTTGGCAACTGATTTTAAAAATTAGTTAACTAAACTAAAAAAAGTAGTTAAACTTTTTCCAACTTTATTCCAACTATTTACGACAAACATTTTCACAGTAAAAGACGTTAAGTGAACTGTAATAATGCAAAGCGTCAATGACAATTTCACCTTCAAACTATGCAATGTGTACTGTTCTGGCATAAAGTTACACATGCACTGTAAGAAGTGTATGAATTTGAAAACACAGGCTGTAAATGCTAAAACCATGCAGTGTTAAAATGTTTTTGTGTTGACAATGTTCAATGTTCACTGTGGAAAAAAGTTGCATATTGCTGATTTTCTTAGTCAAACTTTTTAGTTAGCAACTAAAATTTTTTAGTTAAACTATGGTTTTAACTAAACTATTTTTTTAGTTAAACCTTTTCCTTAACTAAATTTTTTTAGTTAAACTAAACGTTAGAAACTTTTTAGTTAACTATTGCCCATCACTGTATACAAGTAGATGGATTTTCCAGGAAATACATTGTCCAACATAACAATCGATGATTTGGAATGTTTTACAAATTTTAAGTAAAAGAAGAAACTATACAAAACCTATATTAGATTATAAAATCAAAGCGAGTGTATGAGGGTTAAAGGCAAAATAAAGATAGAGTTTAATTCAACCAAACGCTTTTTTTTACTATCTTCAAGTAGATAAGTGCGCAGTTTACTCTTTAAACAGATGCCCGGGTATGGAGAAGAAGATTTCCTGTGGAATTCCATTCCAGATGGAGGCACCAGTAAATTTCATAGAGAGGAGACGAGTGTTTATGCGAGCGAAAATAATAATAATAATAATAATAATAATAATAATAATAATAATAATAATAATAATAATAATAATAATAATAATAATAACATAATTTATTGATTCAACCTGCCAAGGACGCAGTAAGATTACATGATATAGTAGTAACAGACGATGACAAGTTTAACAGGAGTCAAATTTAACAGTAAGGCAGCCCCTGCAAATCGTCCATCAGTCCTAGTGCTCAGTTTACCGTCGCCATCTAAGGAATGGAAGGCTGAATCTACCTTGTGGGATAGCAGGTATCGAACCCACGTCCTTCTGATCTTCCGAACTTCATGCCATCATGTTACCATTCTAGTCCAGTCACTAAACAACAAATATTAATGGAGGTTCAACAAAATTTGAAGAAAAGGTTTCTCGATGGATTTCAACTCTTTGATACGTCTACGTTAAAAGAAAAAAAAGTTTGCCAAAATATGACTTGGGGAACTAGGCGAAAATGAGTAAAATCCAAGATGGCCGCCGTCAAAATTAACCAAAGTGGAAAAAATTATTAATGGAGGTTCAAACAAATTTCAAGAAAAAGTTTCTCGATGGATTTCACCTCTGTGATACGTCTACGTTAAAAGAAAAAAAGTTTGCCAAAATATGACTTGGGGAACTAGGCGAAAATGGGTAAAATCCAAGATGGCCGCCGTCAAAATTAACCAAAGTGGAAAAAATTATTAATGGATTTTTATTTTATTTTATTTATTTTATTTATTTCGGATATTTCTATAGCGCCTCCTCAAGTCTACTACTACTCAGAGGCGCTCCCGACTACAGCATTTGATACTGTGCCGGAAGTTTCACGCCGAAGCGCCACGAGCAATTGCGAGTGAAGGACTTGCCCAAGGTCCGTACGCAGCGGCTAGAGTGGGATTCGAACCTGCAACCCTCCGGTTACAAGGCGCCGAACTTACCACTGAGCCACCACGCCTCACGAAAATGAGTAATATCCAAGATGGCCGCCGTCAAAATTAACCAAAGTGGAAAAAATTATTAATGGAGGTTCAATAAAATTTCAAGAAAAAGTTTCTCGATGGATTTCACATCTTTGATACTTCTAAGTTAAAAGAAAAAGTTTGCCAAAATATGACCTGGGGAACTATGCGAAAATGGGTAAAATCCAAGATGGCCGCCGTCAAAATTAACCAAAGTGGAAAAAATAACATATGGAGCTAGTCAAGCTAAAAGCATCTATGACAAGTCTATTCATTTCAGCATATACATAGGCCTATACATGTTATTGAATGTAATTTCAAGTAAATGTTACAAAAACCTAAAAATGGCCACCAAGATTTGACGAAAAAACAGAATTATCACAGTCATAATAATAATAATGATAATAACACGGACAATTTCTAGAGTGCCGTAACGCGACCATGCTGCTACAAGGGTGCTGAATATACATAACTAACGGCATTAGAAAGTAGTTAGAAAACTCTTTCGATTAGCATATATAATATTTAAATCCCTGACACACACACACACACACACACACACACACACACACACACACACACACACACACACACACACACACACACACACACACACACACACACACACACACACACACACACACACACACACACACACACACACACACACACACACACACACACACACACACACATATATTTCACTTTTTATTACAAAATTATAATGCTAGTGGAACTTTAACACGTGGTCTTAATACATATTTACTTTAATTGTTTGATATAGAGTGACAGGCATTGAAATATTGAACACACACACATAATATAATTATATATTATATATACAGGTTGGTTTCAGGGGGGGCAGAGGGGCAAATGCCCAGGGGCCAGGCGATTTTTAGGGGCCCGGGCCGGGTCCGCAATCAACTTTTCTCATAAAGCCTACTGAGAGTTTAGGGACCCGTGACTGCTCTGCCTACGGGCCCGGAATTTCTGTCAGTGGCCCTGGTTGGTTTGATACTACCATGCCTCTCTATACCGATAATAGTGCATCATTATTAGTCACTGGTGTCACTGGAATCATGAATTTGATCACTTGTACATATTACTCCTTCACAGTGACCACACACCAAGTTACATGCGAGTCCATTTCCCCTAGAGAATGCAGTTTTAGCACACATTCCAGTACAGTTACATTTAACGATATTGAGTAGAGATGCAGGTGCAGCAAGTTGATCCATTCCGTGTGGCTTCAAGATAGGCTCATGCTAGATCTTGAAGAGAACCCAGCCCGTTCTGTCGCCTCCATATTGTTGCCTAGCCAGTCCTGCATTTGGAGAGTGGCTCTGACACAGATGAAAGTCTTCTGAGCCACTAAAACCCTTGTTATGTTATGTTAAGTAGTCCCGCTGGCTGTGGAATCTGACATCACCTGATGTGGGTGGAAGACGTTCAGGGGGCAGATAGCCGGAGCTTGAAGCAACCATCTCAGTGAACTTAGATGCACGTTCAAACTTCAAATCTGAACCATGCTTACAACCATAGAGAGTTGCAATGGCCTGATTATCAGCTAGCTCAATTTCTTCACAGAGTTGTTCATGGTGGCTGATATTCAGCCACCATGAACAACTCTGTGAATTCCTTGAGGCCACGGTTTATAGCTAATACCTATCCTATGCCATAGGGCTTCGATGCCATATCACATCCAGAAAGTGCATTAATAAAGATCAGGGAGTGACTGAGGTCTGGGTCAAGTTCCTTCTTCAGGATAGAGATGTCAATGAGCTTTGTGCTAGTTTAAAGATAAATTATCTCATGGTTGCTGAGCGAGAAGTGGTGCTGCAACAGAATGAGAAGGTCATCCCTAACAACTACCACAGACTGTCAGAGCACTTGTGCAGGCAGTCATTGGTTAATTTTGATGGTGGCCATCTTGGATTTTACCTATTTTCGCCTAGTTCCACAAGTCACATTTTGGCAAACTTTTTCTTTTACCGTAGACGTATCAAAGAGGTGAAATCCATCGAGAAACCTTTTCTTCAAATTTTGTTGAACCTCCATTACTATTTTTTCCACTTTGATTAATTTTGTCGGCGGCCATCTTGGATTTTACCCATTTTCGCATAGTTCCCATATCATATTTTGGCAAACTTTTTTCTTTTACCGTAGACGTATCAAAGATGTGAAATCCATCGAGAAACCTTTTCTTCAAATTTCGTTGAACCTCCATTAATAATTTTTTCCACTTTGATTAATTTTTACGACGGCCATCTTGGATTTTACCCATTTTCGCATAGTTCCCCATGTTATATTTTGGCAAACTTTGTTTCTTTTAACGTAGACGTATCAAAGATGTGAAATCCATCGAGAAAATGTTTCTTGAAATTTTGTTGAACCTCCATTAATAATTTTTCCACTTTGGTTAATTTTGACGGCGGCCATCTTGGATTTTATCCATTTTCGCAAAGTTCCCCATGTTATATTTTGGCAAACTTTTTTTCTTTTAATGTAGACTATCAAAGATGTGATATCCATCGAGAAACCTTTTCTTCAAATTTTGTTGAACCTCAACTATTTAATGACTGGACTACATGGATGGAAGAAAGCAAGACGAAAGTTTCATTTAGATACCACAAATGACCACAAAAGGATTTGATTGCTGCATCGATAACAGCTTTGCCTGTTTCTTTGTATGCATTTAACTCACGTGGTCGCTGCGAGGAGCAGATATGGCACATGCACTTGTGTACCAACACTTTATGTACAACTTGAGAACAAATGTATTGAACTGTTGGAAAGCTGACAACTCGCAAGTGCTAATGTGGAATTGAGAGTGAAATAAATAGGTTTTTAAACTATTAGCTTTGTCATCCATCTAGCTCTATGTTAGGCTCCAGGATCATAGGTCTACATGCGCACATCTCCACCACTTTCCGCTCCTCTAGGAATATCAGTGCCAGGTGAAGGAGCTCACGGTAGTCATCTCTTGGTTGAAAATTCTTGAGGTGGTGCGGGATGGACTCGATAAGGTTTCACCGGATCCAAAACCAGTGCAGTTGCTGTCACCTTTACACTATTTTCATTCCGGTCCGCTTCAATTGCGCTGCGTGAGTCTCTGAATCTCTTAAATAGCTTGATATTAGGCCCGCTGGATGGTCCCATCAATGTGTCGAACACCTAAGCAAACTACTAATTTCATGATGCAAGCCAAGTTCAGTAGAGTTTTCTTAAGTTTCTGTTCAAACAGGACACAGGCACCACCATGAAGGTCGATTTCGCAGCAAAAATAATGTAAAAGCTAGGGGCCTACTATAAATTACTAGCCTACTGCATTGAGCTATCTGTAAATGTGCATCAGTCTGAATAATATTTTAAAACAAAATCTACATACCAAAAGGAACACTTTGAGGGGTAAGAAATTAGAATAAGTGAAAAAAATATTTTGACACTATGTTCATTGGCACTCTAATAACACAGACAATTTCTAGAGCGCCGTAACGCTACAAGGGCACTGATAGATACTTATCGCTATGCTAATAGAGGATTGCACTGAATGTCTTCACGTTAACTTACTTACTTATTGTTCTATGTTGCTAAGCTCTTGTGTGGGGTAATGGCAGAGAAGAAGTAGGGAGAGGGAAGAAAGAAGGGAAGGAGAGGGAAGGGCAGAGGAGAGGATTTAGTCACCATCACTTTTGGGGGCAAAGTTACGCCCTTGCCTCCATCTGAAACTCTCTACCTCCTCATGTTCGCAACTCTCTTAGCGAGAGACTGTCTTTCGCTCTAAACTGAAAACTTACCTCTTCCAGTCTGCCTATGGCTCTTGGTGGTTGCCTGGCTTCAATGTGCACTTCTGAACTTTGTAAGGAGGGCATTATCAAATTACAGTTGTATAGTATTGATTATTACTTGATACAATAAGTCAGTGCCTTTTTCTAGGAAATATGGTTCCGGAACTGAACAATAGGTTCCGAAACTGAACAATAACGGAAGGACTAAAATCCCGAGAAAACGGGATTGGGGGTTTGGAGGGGTCTCAGTAAACACTGAAAACAGTTCACAACACTGACATTAAATTAAAATAACTAAATTATTGTTTTTATTATTAAAATAAATAAATTATTTCTTAGTATACTATAGCTGAAAAAGGTGCCGGAACGCCGTTGCGGCGCGTTCCGGCTGAAAAAAGCATTGCAATAAGTTAATACAGCAAGTGCATTGGATAGGAATTGACGTTAACTCATTCAAAAGGTTATGCAATATATCTATACATATAGTTTCCTTATATGCAAATTTGTCCTGGTATAACGCTACGTCACAAAGCCTTTCTGTTCTATTGTGAAACCGTTTGTGACGTGACTATACTGTCGTCTTGACGACAGCGTTCAGAACATTTTAACCAACGTCATAATTATGACGGGAAAATACACTAGTATGCATATAGTTTCACATAATTATTTCTGATTTTGATAACAAGAAATTATTTTTCAATATAAAGTTGTTTAAGACCGTCATGAGATATCAAACTTTTCTCTTATAACATCGGCGTTCACAATGGATAAAGAAACATTGACTATATTATAATGTGTCGTGTACATTTATATATAATTCGTATAACACGTTATTCAAATAAACTACTAAAATACTATAATTATGTCTCTCACCGCTCTCTTCGGTCTCTAAGCCGACAAGATTTGTTTCTACCTCGGACTCGGACTGTTACTGCCCAGCACTGAGCCTTTGCATCTGTTGATTCCTTCCTCTTGAATGATCTTCCCTCTTTGACTCGTTCTACTATTTTGTTCGGGAGGCATTGCTCTTTCTGCTCGCTCTCTTAAGATTTTTTCGTGGGGATCTTCGCACTGTGATTATCTCTGATTAGGTTGTTGAGAGACACTTCATAAATCTGTAAATACAATACAATACAATTACAATAATATTCATACTTAAGCAGGTTGCCTTAAAATCATAAATGATGAGTTGCACTGTTAAGAAATAAAGTGCTTTTCTACCTATTTAATTGTACAGTTGCATTTAACTAGATTTAGTTAATTAAATATGTCACCATTATTTACTGAATTCTGTTTACAGCTGTGTTGTAAGAATCCGCCCATGGTCATGTGTTAACTCGTGATAAGATCGTTATACTGGACGGCGGAGTTGAGTTGGACTGCATCACCAATTCATCGCGTCCTGTTGGTTGGCGTTTCACACGCCAGAGAAGAAGTGAATATAAGGTTTTAGCCGACAATGGCCAAGCATCTTCAAATATTTCCGATGTCTACAGAATAGTAAGTAGGGACTTTGGCCATGTTGCTCTTGTAATTGATCCTGTGCTTACAACGCTCGCTGGAAGATACGAGTGCTGAGAAACACTTGAAGATTACAGGCTTTCCTAGGAGGTCACTGTTCTAGGTAATGACATTTTTCGCAACTATATTAGAGCAATGACTACTATTACCAGCGGCTAGCATTTTTTAAGTAGTTTAAACATGGCAATAACTCTCATAGATTTAAAGTCCAAACTGCCAAACTGTAGGTCTACTACAATAAATTCACGTACTGATTCCCATTTGTGGAAACCAAACAGTTTACGATAAACATTGTTCCAGCAAGCGTTTAGTTTACTCGGCTGAGATTGGGAAAACCGAACTGCCGCTGAGCCATAATTATCTTAAAACCGGTTGGCTATAAGTCTGCTGTAAGTGAAGCTGCATTAGCTCCGACAAACCCGTGGAATTATTGAAAATATTATTGCTAGCTGCATAAAAATTGCGTATTATACTCTCCACATCACATCTCAGTTTATTACCAGCACAAAAGGTAACTCCCAAATATTTCACATGCTCAGTCCACGACACATTTTGTTACATAGAAAGGTATCGGGCAGGGAGGCCTTTCAACGAGGACCAAATGCTATGCACCAGGATTTAATACAGTTAACTGTAAGACCTAACTCACTACTAACATCACCACATTTATCTAGCAAGACTTGAAGCCCAGCTACCGATGCTGCTAGCAGAATAATATCATCTGCATACATGATGCACCCCAACCAGGACTTGTTAATGCAACAACCTACACCAGTTGCTCTCGACTCCACTATAAACTTATTAACAAAAACATTAAACAACGAAGGCGACAGGGAACTCCCCTGCCGTACACCACTCTTCACTGCAAATGACTTAGACATACTACCATTCCAACGTACTGCCACTGTTAGTTTACTATGCCAATTTACCGGGACACTGACCACCCACACTGGCCAACCAGACCTTAAAAGACTGGAATACAGCTTATAATGATTAACAGTGTCTATTTAAATGATACGCATGTTTATGTTGTGTTCTTTCATTATCAGAGTAAGCTTATACCTCTAGTTTAGCTGGTCCTATAGTTCCTAAAATATACAGTGGTGAAAACACGATACAGAATAGGGGTTGCTATTTCGATAGTTTATATGCAGGCCTACTAGCAGCTCATATTCAGCACTGGAGTTGAGCTCTAGAGTCTATTCATTTCACCGCGTTCTTCATTTTCAATATAGATTATAAAACTCATTTTGTAAAAGTAATTGTAATTTTCACGGGAAATTTGTGTAATTTCACGCCTAGACAAATTATACTTTAGGTCATAGGTTAACCTTTTGTTATATCTAATTAGCCATTTTTTGAATGTTGACTTTTCTTAAAACTAATTAAGCATAAGTGTATTAAATAAAATATAATGTTCTTAGATCCAAATCCGTATTTTGGCGAAAGTGCAGTGTTTCCGTCGAACAATATAATAGTCTGCAGTTTCCGTTACGCTGGGAATCTGGCACCAGAGCTTGAGTGGCTGACAATGGGAAACAATGTGTTGAGTGTGCTGTGCAACGCCTTCAATGGCACAGTTGACTGCATATTTGAAAACTCTTGTACTGCCAAGAATTCATCACCGAAGACCATACGCATCATACACCATGCACCTCCTGTACTGGAAATCTGCAGTGGAGTTAACTCTACATGCCAATCGGGTAAAGTAGCTACTGAGAAGAAAGCAATGTGTCTCTGAGTAAGAAGAAGATGCTATTTAACATGAAAAAACAAATTTCTTGAAAAATTAAAAGAAATGTTACAGCAGGATTATTCGCTTATTCATTGCGCGCATAATTATTTTAACGGCCACATCCTCGATGCAATACTGAATATGCTTTCTCTTCTTCCTACCTTTACGTACCGTATACTATGCTTAGCAGCAGAAGCAATGCAATACTGAATATGCTTTCTCTTCTTCCTGCCTTTACGTACCGTATACTATGCTTAGCAGCAGAAGCAATGCAATACTGAATATGCTTTCTCTTCTTCCTGCCTTTACGTACCGTATACTATGCTTAGCAGCAGAAGCAATGCAATACTGAATATGCTTTCTCTTCTTCCTGCCTTTACGTACCGTATACTATGCTTAGCAGCAGAAGCAATGCAATACTGAATATGCTTTCTCTTCTTCCTGCCTTTACGTACCGTATACTATGCTTAGCAGCAGAAGCAATGCAATACTGAATATGCTTTCTCTTCTTCCTGCCTTTACGTACCGTATACTATGCTTAGCAGCAGAAGCAATGCAATACTGAATATGCTTTCTCTTCTTCCTGCCTTTACGTACCGTATACTATGCTTAGCAGCAGAAGCAATGCAATACTGAATATGCTTTCTCTTCTTCCTGCCTTTACGTACCGTATACTATGCTTAGCAGCAGAAGCAGCGCGATGAGATTTTATGTGAATAAACCCATTACGGTCTTTTTCGCCGCATGCGCAGTGTCTCATTTGAAAATACATGTAGCCTAGTATAGGCGGGTTGCAAATCGATCGCGCTGGATCGAGTAGGCGAGCGATGCGCGTTCGACCTTGTTAGCTTTTCTGTACAACCTATTTTGTTTATCATATTCGTATAGCTGCATTATAGTACTCATCTAGTAGGCCTGTCTCAATTCAGTTCCTCTGTCTGAGTAGGTACCTTGAAGAGGCGCTATATAAATTCTCAGAATGAATGAACTTTCGCCAGAAACCTGCCATTGACGTAAGATGACAGCTAGGCGAGCGGTAACTCGCTCGCCCGTATCTTTGCTATGCGAACGACCAAGGTGAGCGATCGATGGCTCGCCTCAAATGAGATGCGTATGCGTAGATAAATTGGAAGCGATCATCGTCTAGCCGTTTCCGATTCGAAGCTCAACGGTAGGCCCTATCATCATACCAGGTATTTCATTTATGGCATTCACACCAGTGGAAAGGCTTCTGAAATTTTGATTTGGAGTTAGAGTTCGTAATTTTACGTATGACAATGCAATAAGACTTCGAGGGTTTAACTGCACATCTAAAGCACTGGCAAGACGCAACCATAAATCATGCATTTCTTGCAGGTTATTAACACGATGTCACAGTAACATGTCGTCAACGCATAGAGCAGTAAGCCATCGAATAATGAATTTGAAAGGTAATCCGCGACAAGGTGGCGCAGCTGCACAGTAAACATTTGTGAAAAATCTTAAAAAGAGATGGCAGTTAGACTTAATCCTGCCTCACACCAGAGTTTTTTAAAATCTTTTTGTATTCGTGTTTATTGACAAGCTCAGTGACCAACCGCAGTAAGTAATATTGAAGCATACGACAGTACAATTATCTTAAACAACACATGTCTTGGCAGCCTCCTAGGCGCCCGCTCACCTTATAGTTGCCCTCTAGGGAGTGGAAGGCTGAGTCGACCCATAGGGAGCTTACGGGTATCGAACCGCGTCTTTAAGGACCTTATGTTTTTAGAGCTAGAGTGTTTCCATTTATCTATACCCCTCTCTAAAGTCACTGAAAAGCAGTACGAAAAACAACCATCCCAAATCACTTTAACGTATTATTAAACAGCTACCATATCTAGTCTAATCTAATAACTTCTAGAGCCCTGTAATCGTGATGCACACAAGGCTTCAATCAGTGAAATTGTTATCAAGAATCGTAGTCCGTTGAAGAAGTACGATCGAACTCGAACTAGTCGGGTCACGTTAGTAAGGGAGTTGAAAGAGGTGAGACACGAAACCGATCAAGTTAGTCATTTCAGTATGGCCTCGAATGCATATTAATTTCTGGCAACAGAATTAATGGAGGAATTATACAGCGATACGCTTAGGAAACTACTTGTTGTCAATTAACTCTGTAGACCATGTATGACGTTCAATAACTTCACTCTACAGTCTACAGTGACTTTCTAAGACCTCGGTAAAAATGTTTTGTCCCTTCGCTGCTGTTGCTATGAAACGGCTGAAGTCCTGCTGCGAATTTACTGAAGACAATATAGCAGCGTGTAAAGAGCTATTGATCTTGTAAATTGATGAAGCAATAATATTTTGTTATTATATTGACAGACGATGCTTCTTCAAGTACCGAAATGATACGGATCAAAAGTAATAACAGAACTATTGGAGGTTGGCAGTGCAATCCGCCAATCCCACTGGAATAACAATTACTTCGGCAATTCAAACAAGTAATGACCTCGCAGTGAATAAGTTTACTTTAAAAAATTACAAGTCAACAGCGCTGTGTTGTGGCATTTTGTATTTTGGTTTTGTAACTATGACGACTACAGAAAGTGCCTAGAATTGCATTTCGCCTGTGTCAATACGTGAGTGTCTAGCACTGTATCAGCCTGTCTATTTATAATTTGTCTGTCTCTAAACCTCTGTCTCTCCGTCTGCGTGGGTGAGTATCTTTCTTAATGGGTGAATGAGTGAGTGAATGAGTGAGTGAGTGCTCGAGTGAGGGAGTAAACGAGTGAGTGAGTTATAATAATAATGATGATAATAACCATACCCGCCCGCACCATTTGTCGCCTGAGAATTGTATTGCTCTATCATGATATTTTGTACAAATTGAGTTTGGTATCAATTTCTGCAGTGCAACGTTTGCTCTATCATTAGACATAAAGGCAAGCAGGTATAAGCAGTCGTTTCAAAGATATAAGGCAATATTGAAATGCTCTATCTTATGAAGTTGTAAATTTTCTACACATATGTGGTATTATTTCGCTGTATGATTAGCATCCAATCACAGACCTGCTTCCGTAATGTTACAGCAAAATTGCACTGAATTGCGATTACTGGTAAAACGCTTTGTCATATATACTCGGGACCATCCTGAGTTTCACCAAAGGTACACTGTACTGGCAAGGTAATATACTATAAACGTATCATGCATAAAACCCCCAAATAAAACAATATAATTCGATATAATTGTTGTCTAGTAAGTAAATACTGCGTGAAATGCTGTCATTAAGCTCTGGCATGCTACAGCAATGTTATACCAAAATGGATGATAGAGCAGTTTAATACTCAGGAGGCGATTTAGGAAACTGCCTTATGTTTAACTTGGAGCATTATTACAACTACGTTTACTTTGTCTGTTGGAATTATTTTTCTGTGACATGTCGAGAATGAAGAGTCGTTAAAACAAAAGGCGACAAGATCGAAGCTCCGGTTCTTTGGTCATATTATGCGATCTGATGGGTTAGAAAAGGAAATGATGCTGGCTTGTGGTGAGGGGAAGAAAGGACGGGGTTGCCCAAGGATGAAGTGGATGGATGAGATTCACGGTGTAACTGGCATGAACCTGGAAGAACTAAGGGACCTGACTTCGAATAGGAAACAATGGAGAATGTTTATCATGACGATCGCTAGAGCTCCGAGAGTTGACAGCACAAGGTGACAAGGTGAACATGCATGTTTACATATTTTTTGTTAGTTTCTATGTGTTCTACTTTTCTTTGTCAAAATAACATTTTGCTTTTCAAAATAAGTCACTAGCAGGTACATAAAAATGATAGTATGATCCAGCAAAACAATCAGTTTAAAATTCTTGGCCTATAATAGTGACAAAACTTTGAAGTCGTTTTGCTCGGTTTTGTCAAAATTTGAGATAGAGCAATATAATTCTGTGACGCCAGTTTAACGTTGTAGAATTTTGTTCAAGTAGGCCTACTAGTTTAACATGTCGACGAGCCATTGTCTAGGACGGCCACCATTCTTGTCCTGACTTTCGTAGTTTCCGAAATAACGCTGTTCATAAAAATCATAGCGCTCCAATGAGACGCTAAATGCCACATTTCACACTCTAAACGCCACTGATAAAAATTGCCACAGATTAGTTGCAACATCATCTATCAGTGTTTAATCTAGTCCCCTCTTATGGGGGGGGAAACAAGGTTTCGGGGGACCGTCAAGGACGACCTTTCTTGGGAAATTTCATCGACTTTTTTTAGGAATTCATCTCTCAGAAACTTTCATTCATATATCTTATTCTATTATTTTATTCTTCCCCCGCCAAAGGTGTCTAGATTAAACACTGATCATCTATTGCATCACGACATTTAACAACAGTTTACCGTGCTACATTTGTGCAAGGTTTATTTTAGACCCTACTCGTCTTCCACTTACTATTAGGCTGTCGTTTTCAAGTATAAGCTATGGTTCACTGAGATGATGCCAATGAACAAGCCAGATGTCTAGTATACCTTATTACTATTATGAGGATAAATACATTGACAAGGCACGATGATATAAATGTGTTAATTTAATTAGACAAATAAACTACTAAGCTGTAATAAAAATGGTAACATTGTTTCTTCAGTAATAATTATTCTTGTACCGGTCTGGAGTGACTTCAGCAATTTTGATCCTTCTCTTAATTGTTCTGCACAAGAAATATGGTGAGTAAATCAACCATATTTACTCGCGTCCTATTTGAAAAAAAAGTAATTGGCAGTAATAGCCGAGTTAGACCTACATGTATCTTTAAGAATACAAAATTGCTGTCGCAAATGATTGCATGATTACCAAGACGTTTGAATATCGTTAACCAGGAAGGAGTATAACAGATTGGATCAATATTCGGCGGCAGTTGAAATCGTTCTTGGTGTGAAATAAATTTATTAAGAAGCCATACTTTTTATATCGGACAATTTGGTGAAAAGTTTTAAATATTGTTTGTATCAATTGGACGTTTAATGAGTTTATTCGTATAGTAAAACTCACCAACAATCTAATCTTACGGTCTTATTTTAAATGTCGAGGTATCTGTCGTACGAAAAGAATGTCTGTCGATGTCCTATTTGAAAGTATTATGGGTGAGTATTATGCAGAAATGTTCAAATAATGTTCATTTATTTTTTAACTCCGATTGATGATGTCTCAAAGTTGTGTCACGAAATTTTTCAAGAAAGTTAAAGGGAAGATCTTGTAAGAGGCCAACATGATTTCATAATTGCTCATCTTCTTTTGGAGTGCTGTTAGATCTCTGCTTGTACAGAGCAGGTGGTATGGAGCACATTAAATTGTCATCTAAGGTGCCTCCTACTGTCATGTTCCAAGCGTGATTGCTGGTATTCTAATATATTCTGCTTCATTTCATTCAATGATATTCTCAAATATTATTATTAGTTATTAGTTAATAACAAGCAGAACACATTGTCAGAATGCAGTGAGTTAGGCCTACAATGTTTGTGAAGATTGCGGGTTATATATAATATATATATATATATATAAATTAAATATATTATATATATATAAATATATATTACATATATATATATATATATTGTTAGAAGGTCCCCTTGAATGTATCTAGTGTGACTAGAAAGGCTCACTAGGGTATGACTAGAAAGGCTCACTAGGGTATGATTCAATTAGTTTTGCCTAGCATAACGCAGTGGTTGCTTTAAGGCATAGTACTTCCGTCGTAACAAAAATCAATAGTAGTACAACTAGTTGTAGTGGTAGTAATAGTAGTATTAGCACGTATACTGCCATTATAACACTACTACTCTTAATAATACCACTAGGGGCCTACTATTTTTAATACTACCACTATTACCACTGATACAACAACAACAACTACTACTACTACTAATGATAATAATAATAATAACAATAATTAATAATAATAGTGATCATTATTAATGTTATAAAAAGAATCGATGTATATAACGCGTTAATCTCGGTCAAACCAAAAGAAACTGGCGATTTGCATGAGTTCAAGAACATCAGTGACCTTCAAATGATACTAGTGCAACCAGAGCTGAGAGCACGTTTAGGCAGGTATTGTTTAGTAAATAGTGCATAGTATCTAGTAGTGTTGCATAGTGTTTGTAGACTATAGCCAGCCTTCGTTGTAGATCTTTGTGGTAAAAGGCAAGACCATAGTCGGGCACTGGAACGTGCTTTGACGCGTTTATGTCTACAAGTGTTATAAACACACTAATTTCGGCTGTTTGAAGTCGATGCAGATCTTACTTATCATCCGTAACCGCTAGACACATGCAAGAGAATGTGTTTCTGCGAAGATGGTATAATCTCCACCTGCTCATGCAGTTTAGTCCTCCGAGATTGTCGTGAAATATGGCCAATCGACAATGATGTTATTTTATTTAGGTGTAGCTCTGATGCCGTAGCTTGTCTGTTTGACCATTTAACTTTTGATTAAACTATATTAATATTATAGAATCTAGAGAGGAATGCAAAGAAAGTACAAGGACATAGATAAGTCAGCGGCAATAGATCCAGTGATTGGAGAGAACCAGCAGTGAGAGGTGTAGTTAAAAGATAATAGGAGAGAAGTTAAATGTCAATCAAATGAGCAACACTGGAGAGCCGACAATAAGAGCATCCCATAAACGTGTTGACCACGCACCGTCTTCGGCCGAAGCCAATCACAGACTATTTTCAGGCAAAGTTACGTTGGGGTTGTTTTAAAAACGCTGAATCGATTTTTTCATCCATATAAGCAATATACTCAAGACGTCTCGTTTTATCGCAAGATAACAACGATTATTCACGTGGTATACAGAAGGCTAAGTATGCGAAAAATAAGCCGACGAACGTTAGCACCGGGCGCCACCAAGATGCTGGAAGAAGTTCTCGCCGTTGTCAGATCTAGTTTTCCACAACATAATATACGAGAACGGGAAAAGCACAATCAACGTTGTATTCTAGTACAAAGATCCTTCTTAACCACTTTATATTGAGAGGAGAATCGATATATATATATAAAATACATATTCAATTATATATATATATTATGTTATACTGCTTTGTCTTCAAACGGCTTCAATAAAGGATTTTATATATATATATATATATATATATATATATATATATATATATATATATATATATATATATATATATATATATATATATATATATATATATATATATATATATATATATATATATATATATATATATATATATATATTGTTAGGTCCCAATGAATTAAATAGTAATAAGCTCGAACTAGGAGTATGAATTTTGTAGTTTTATTTAAAATTACAATAGTACGAATAAGGCTACCATTTCAAAGGAGCAAACCGTCCAGAACATCAGAAGACGATACAGCAAAGAAGTATTACAAACGTGTCTCTTCTTCGTAATTATAAGAGTTCAAATACGGTAAACTCGGTAATCAGCATTGTTGGTCACAGTGGACACGAAACAACGAAATATAACGCAGTTAAGCCTCATACGGCATTTACTTAATTAACATGCGTACAACTCGAGACTTGGCCTTTAAAAATACTCGAAACAGAAAAGACCTCGTCAGGTCACGAATAAAGGCCAAACTCGACAATCCTAGGGCCTCCTTCCCTTATATAGTACTTTCCCGGGCCGCTCCTCTCAAGGAGCCGGTCAAGTGCGACTCAGACACGGGAGAGTACATATGGACCAAGAGGGCAACATCTAACATACCCCCGGATCCCAAGGAAGAGGAAACCACAGGGTTTCCGACTTATATGCACAAGAAATCTTAACTACCCAAAGAAAAAACTATACACAACAACTAATATACCTATTCCAAAGTATTTACAGAAGAAGTCCACGTATGGATATCTAATTAAGTGGGAACATACAAAGTGGTTGCCGGCCTACTTAATAAATCGGGAAGAAAGTTCAGTTTCCCAGGACGATGACGAATGTCCAATGAGAACTGAGCTAACTCCAAGCTCCATCGTAACAGTTTCTGGTTGTAGTTAGCCATGGAGTTTATGAACTGTAACGGACTATGATCCGTATAAACAACCACAGCCGCAGAACCGAAGTACACCTGAAAGGCTCGTACAGCCGTCACGAGAGCTAGCGCCTCTTTCTCCACTGTAGAGTAATGGATTTCGTGGATCTTCAGTTTCCGGCTCAGAAAGCAAATGGGATGTTCCAAGCCCTCGTGTACCTGAAACAGACAGGCTCCCACACAAAAATTAGAAGCATCCACTGCCATACAAAACGGTTTATCATAATCAGGCGGAGTCAAAATGGGCCTAGAAGATAAACGAGACTTCAAATCCACAAACGCCTTTTCAGCACCATCAGACCATTCAAATATCCTGTTCTTCTTTAACAACTCCGTCAAAGGAAAAGTTAAGTCGGAATAATGAGGCAAATACTTTCTATAATACCCCGCTAAACCTAACAGCGACTGAACCTGTTTCTTATTAATAGGTGTCGGGAAATTCACCAAAACCTCGACCTTCTGTGTTCTAGGTCTTACACAATTCAACCCAATGTGGTGACCCAAAAAATCAATCTCAGCATTGGCAAAAACACACTTCTTAACATTCAAAGTTAAACCAGCTGTTGACACTCTCTGTAAAACCTGCTTCAAGTGATCTAAATGATTCACCCAATCGGTACTGAAAATGATGACATCATCCAGATAGGCATCGCAAAAGGATTCCAAACCCCTAAACAATTTGCGTACTAGTTTAGAGAACGTTGCAGGTGCGTTTCTTAAACCAAAACTCATATAGCGCCACTGGTAGTGTCCATTAGGCGTCACAAACCCAGTCAAAGGAACCGATTCAGAATCCAACAAAATTTGCCAGAATCCCTTCGTAAGATCCAGTTTGGTTAAGAACTTCATGCCTGCCACCCTATCAATTAAAGCCTCCACCCTAGGCATAGGAAATGGATCAGGCACAGTTACGGCATTTAGTTTGCGGAAATCCGTGCACAAACGTAAAGTTCCATCAGGTTTAGGTACCATTAGAATGGGAGCTGCCCATGGACTATCTGAATCCTCAATGATACCAGATTTAAGTAAATCAGCAATTTCTGTATTTACCGCCTTCATTTTCTCCGGATGCAACCGATACGGCGCTTGGTGAACAGGCTTGGCACCTTCAACCAATTGAATGTGATGCTGTACCACTGAAGTCGTTCCAGGACGATCACTAAAGACCTCCTGAAACTCCATCAACAACTGTCGCAATTGCCTGCTCTGTTCCACCTCCAGATGATCCAACACAACATGTTGCAAAAACAAACAATGATCATTAGCAACACTAGTACCAACATGCACCACCACATTCACATCCGCAACGGACTCACAATCAGATTCTCTTGTCAAATACCTCCTCATGAGATTCACATGTACAACCCGTTTAGTTTTCCTTCTATCAGGAGTACTCACAACATAATCAACCTCACCCAACCGTCTCTCAACCACATACGGTCCACAGTATTTAGCCTGCAAAGGCTTTCCAATTAAAGGTAACAAGAGCAACACTTTATCACCTTCATTAAACACAACCATTTGAGCCTTTCTATCATACCATAGTTTCGACTTGGATTTAGCAATCATTTCATTATCATTTACAACTTGCATTCCCGTTCGAATACGTTCTCGCAAATCCAGAACAAAATCAATTAAATTAGACTTCGACAAATCATTCACAATGTCATCCTTTAACCAACTTCGCTTGATTAATTGTAAAGGTCCCTTTACATCTCGACCAAAGGTTAAATCAAAGGCAGAAAAACCCAAACCTTGTACCGGTACTTCTCGATACGCAAACAAAACCCATGGCAGGATTTCATCCCAGGAACCAGGAAACTGCTCCCCAACTGCCTTCAGCATATCCTTCAACGTTCTGTGAAAGCGTTCAAGACATCCATTTGTTTGAGGATGAAATGGCGAACTCTTCATTTGGAAGACCTGACACTCATGCAAAAATATCTGCATTAGATCAGACATAAATTCAGAGCCACAATCTGATAATAACTCGTCAGGAAAGCCAAACATAGTGAAAACACTTATGAGTGCTTTAGCCACTTCCTGAGCGGTATGTGTTCGCAAAGGAAATGCCAACGGATAGTGAGTTGCCAAATCCATTATCGTGAGGATAAATCTATTGCGAGACCTATCACAAATACTCAAAGGACCCACCACGTCCATGGAAAGTCGGGAAAACGGCCTATCAACCACAGGTAAATTAATTAAAGGGGCACGAATCTGTTCAGCACCCTTTCCCAAACGCTGACATACATCACAAGTGCGACAATATTCTCTAACCTGTTTAAAAACACCAGGCCACCAAAAATGTCGCAACAGTCTGTCCAGCGTTTTCTGAGTTCCCAAATGCCCACTAGACGGAATATCATGAGCCACACATAACAACTTAGTTCGTAATCCAAAAGGTACAACTATCTGAGTCAACCCAAAATTCTCAGGCGTAACCCTATTCGTCCAATGTCTTGTCAATACATCATGACGCACCTCATAGAAATTGCGTCGACTCTCTTGTACATTCGAAGACGCCAAATCAAACAATGAACGAAGAGAAACATCCGCACGCTGCAAATTAATCAATTCTTTTCTTGAAACAAAATCACCAACACCTGGCATACTGCTACCTGACTGTTCGAACAATTCATTAAGACCGTATGTCTCCGATTCAAACTCGTCACACTTCAATGACCCCGACGAAAGGTCCTGAAAGTTCACTGCATTATTCACTGCATCCACACAATCCCCTACAGTCTGCGCTCTAGTAACAACAGCGACGTCCACTGGCGGTAAATTTATCAAGTCATTGCCCAGTAACAAGTCAATACCCCCAGGCAATTTCTGAACTAACCCGCACAAGACAGCTCCAGACACATACGCACTATAAATCCGAACCACAACTAAGGGAATTTCTATAGGCTCACCAACCACTCCCTGAAAAAGACGCATGTCGTCCGTTTCAACATAGTCGCCTGGACCAAGTCTATCACTGCTTATCAAAGACTGTAATGCACCTGTATCTCGCAGAATTGTTAACCTACGCAGTGAACCCTCATTTTGACACAACAAAGCTTGTTCACAATAAGGCAAATATTTAACATGTACTTGAGAGGAAACCACCTCCTGCTGCATATCCTGTACTAGGCCCACATTAGGAGAATCCCAGCTCGAAAATTTGTCTACTCCTTGTGATCGTTTCTCATTCTTCCCGTTGAACTTCCAACATTGTGAAATAGTATGACCACTTTTATGGCAAAATCTGCAAGAAACTGCACCTCCAAACTCTTTACCAAAAGAAACCTGCTTCCTAGACCCACTTGGACTAATTGGAGGACTACGATATACCTGTCCCAAATTCCGACCACTGTCAACCACATGCAAATCTGATTGTACTTTAGCCTCAATCACAGGTCCAACGTTATATGGTTTAAACAAAACCGCATACTCATCTGCTAATTTAGACGCCACAGCCAAGGATCCGGGTTTCCTTTCAATAATCCATCTATGAATGTCCGTAGACAAACAATTCACAAACTGCTCTAATAGAAAAACCTCCCTCATTTTGTCAACATCATTGAATGCATTTTCACCGGCCAACCAGCTCTGAAAAGGCAGACTCATTCGAAAAGCAAAATTTGAATATGTTTCTAAATCTCCTTTCTTAAGTGTACGAAAACGTTGACGATAGTATTCGGGCACTCGAGCATATGCAGTCAGTAATGCGCGCTTCAGAACATCATAGTCTTGACACTCCTCAAGTGACAGCGCGGAAAACACTTTTTGAGCTTTTCCAGTTAACTGCGTATGCACGAGCGCTGGCCATTTATCCTTAGGACATTTATGAATGAGCATAGCTTTTTCAAAAGCCATAAGGTAATGTTCAACATCACCTTCATCGAATTTAGGCACAAATTTAACAGCCGTCGACATTTGAAACTTATCGGCCACGCGCACTTCCTCTGTTTCAACCCAATATCCTCCCAAGCGTTTTAAATCAAGTTGAAACTGTCTTTGTTTATCTTTCTCTTCAGCTTCAATTCGTATTTTTCGTTCCTCTGCCTCTCTCATTTCCTTTCTTTCCTCAACTTGTTTTTCCTGAGCCTCTCTCCTTTCCTTTCTTTCGTCAGCGGCAATTCTTTCTTTTCTCTCCTGTGCCTCAGCTTGTTTTTCCTGAGCCCTTTCTTGCGCTTCTTGAGCCAATTTAATCTTAGTTAATTCAAACTCCCTCGCTTTGTCTTTCTCCTCTTTTTGTGCTTCAAGTTCTAACGCTTTACACTTCAGGTCGTCTTTCGGCGAAATTACAGAAACTATTTTATCTAAGCCCTTCTGCAATTGTGCCTTACTGAGGCCTTTCGTGTCCTGGCCTAAACGCTCCATTTCCAATTTCAATTCGTCGACCGACATATCGAAAATATCGTCCCGCGTTAATGACTTCGCTGCCACTGGAGTTTCCATTATGAAAACTCAAATTCGCAAGCAAAAATATGTATCAAAAGTGCTACTTTGACCACACCCACTAAGAAATTTAGACTTTATATAAGAAAATCAACCGCTTCGGACGGGCCCCCATATGTTAGGTCCCAATGAATTAAATAGTAATAAGCTCGAACTAGGAGTATGAATTTTGTAGTTTTATTTAAAATTACAATAGTACGAATAAGGCTACCATTTCAAAGGAGCAAACCGTCCAGAACATCAGAAGACGATACAGCAAAGAAGTATTACAAACGTGTCTCTTCTTCGTAATTATAAGAGTTCAAATACGGTAAACTCGGTAATCAGCATTGTTGGTCACAGTGGACACGAAACAACGAAATATAACGCAGTTAAGCCTCATACGGCATTTACTTAATTAACATGCGTACAACTCGAGACTTGGCCTTTAAAAATACTCGAAACAGAAAAGACCTCGTCAGGTCACGAATAAAGGCCAAACTCGACAATCCTAGGGCCTCCTTCCCTTATATAGTACTTTCCCGGGCCGCTCCTCTCAAGGAGCCGGTCAAGTGCGACTCAGACACGGGAGAGTACATATGGACCAAGAGGGCAACATCTAACAATATATATATATATATATATATAAAATCCTTTATTGAAGCCGTTTGAAGACATATATATATATATATATATATATATATATATATATATATATATATATATATATATATATATATATATATATATATATATATATATATATAAATCCTTTATTGAAGCCGTTTGAAGACAAAGCAGTATAACATAACAATATCAACATTTGCAACAAAAGGAGACCCAGAAGGGATAAAAATCCCGCTATGTAGGGTCACCTAAGGTTCAACACTATGTCATTATAATAGTCTTTTAATTAATATTCTAATCAATTGCTTCGATCAGAAAAAAGAAGTGAACAAGATAACTCTAAATTAAAACTTATTTAAATGGTATAAGTGGAATCCAAAACAAAATTAGTGCAATTGCAGCAAACGGTTAACATTATACAATTATTAAGTGCATTAGACATTAGGGTGGAGTGAAAAATTTTTTTCTCGAATTTCTAATTCTAATAGTGATTAAAAGTTGCCTATGGTATCACAGAATTGCTAAAAAAATTTGGCATTCCTATGTTGACGTCTTCTGCCCTCTACCGGCGGCAAAATATTTACCATATAAAATTCTTTGGTTTGGGGGGGGGGCAGATCAAGAGAGGAGGCAGAGCAGCTGTGAAGGCGGGTGTTATTTAGGGCGAGGAGAATTGGAAGGTGAGACTTCAGTTTGGAGTGGAAAGCCCGGAGATAGATCTATAGAGGAGCACGAGGAGAAGGATGGAGGACGGGTTGGAATGATGATGGAGGAACCAAGAATCTGCGGAATTCAAGGGGGAGATCGTTCCAGAGGCGTGGTGCTCTGTTGTATTATTGGATATTATCCAGCCCAAGTACCTCCGTGGTCTCTTCACCACCCAGGCAACCCGCTCCACCCGATCCTCCTCCTATTTCAGTATTTCTCGATCTCCGGTCACTACTCATCTCAAGTTCTCAACCCAGCATATTCAACATAGCATCACGCCTCTGGAACGATCTCCCTCTTGAATTCCGCAGATTCTTGGTTCTCCATCATCATTCCAACCCGTCCTCCATCCTTCTCCTCATGTTCCTCTATCAATCTCCGGGCTTTCCACTCCAAACTGAAGTCTCAACTTCCAATTCTCCTCGCCCTAAATAACACCCGCCTTCACAGCTGCTCTGCCTCCTCTCTTGATCTGCCCCCCCCCCCAACCAGACTCAGACCTCTTTTGGATTACTCTCTGGAAAACCCCTCAACAGTCACAGTCGTATGCTGGCGCATCCTGTTTGAACAGAGCTTTGGTACTCTCCTAATTTTCTTCCTTTCAGTAATGTCGCTGCATTCATTAGGCGTTACAATCATAGCCTAATTTATCGGGGAACGAGGGTAACCGTACCCCCACCCCACTCTTTGAACAATGCCAATCAATATTTTATTGTTTTGCCTTCCCAGAGATCGCAGTCAACGCCTTGCTTCCGGTATGTAAGAAATTGGTACACCCCCCACGTTTTAGACCAAAGTTACGCCTCTGGTTACAATTATATAATCCTGTAACACACCAAAGGCGATTTCCGCAACTGATTTGAACGTGTATTTCATGAATTGTAACCGTTCGAAGACAGTCAGTTCAAGAAAAAGAAAAATAATGCAACACATTGACGTTATTCAAAGAATTTTATATGGTAAATATTTTACCGCCGGTAGAGGGCAGAAGACGTCAACATAGGAATGCCAAATTTTTTGTAGCAATTCTGTGATACCATAGGCAACTTTTAATCACTATTAGAATTAGAAATTCGAGAAAAAAATTTTTTCACTCCACCCTATTAGACATGACACGAGTGCACACGAACAAAATGTGAAAAACACGAGAGAAAAAAACCAATATCACGAAGAACAAGTTAAGGAATCGAATACTAAGATTAGCAAAAAAGAAATGATAATCACAAGTCTGTGCAAGAAAACTCAATTCTGAAAATTTTAAACACAACAAAACTGAATTAGCTATGACTCCAGTAGGAGTGCGCGCAAAGATTTTTTGAAAAAGTACAAGTTAGGCAGTTTACGAGTATTATATGATAGACTGTTCCATGCAACAGAGCCAGCGCATTTAATCGAGAAAAGCCGTGAGTTGGTCCGAGCGAATCCTGCTCGATAATCACCTCTTGTTCTGGTGTGATGAGAATGTGAGTCAGACACACTAGGAAAATAATCTTTAAAAGCAGGTGGTAGTAAATTATTGGCAAAGCGAAACATAAATTCACATATCTGTAATTTATTAATCTGGTCAATTTGTAAAATACGAAGATCTTGAAATATCTGTCTTGTGTGAGAGTTGTAGGGACTACCGGGCAGGGCATATTTTAACTGTATAACTAGTGGGACAAAGTAGTCTTAGGATTTGTCCCAGTAGTTAGGGTGAATTGTCCCAGGCGCATTGGATAACATCTGGCGTAGAGTGCGAGAGGTACAGAGATCGAGTCCCATAGGCGGACATGCTTTGTAGGCTGCAATTTGCGCCGTGTATTGCAGGCTGTCTGTTCTGTTAGTAGTTAAGATTTATCGCATAACATGTACTGATTTGTAATCATACTGCGTTGTTGTCAGTTTGAAGATATTAAACGAAGATTATTATTATTATTATTATTATTATTATTATTATTATTATTATTATTATTATTATTATGTATGTTTAAAGTATAACTAGTGGGACAAATGTAGAAGGAGTTTTAAGATTTGCCCCAGTAGTAAATTAGTAAAATGCCTTGTCATGAAATTCCCCCCAAAAGGTCATCAACTTTTGCGGGAGTTAGTCACCAAGTTTTGTTGTTGTTGGAGATGACTTCTTAAACAAGGTCAAGTTTTTTGGAGAGGATTTCCTAAAAAAAAGGTCATCAACTTTTTCGGGAGACGAATTCCCAAAATAAGGTCACAAACGTTTTTCACAGACGAGTTCCATAAAAAGGTCACCAACAAGACCCATGGCTGATTTTGTCCCAGTAGTCTAAATTCCTTAAAATATGCACTGGCCCTTAAAGCAATTTTGGTTGATTGGTTAATCTCGTCGTTCCACTCACAGTATGGATACTGCAGTGTTGGTGCTAGCTTGCTGTAAGATGAAGCCTATATATAGTAATGTAGAGTTTGATGGGGGCCACGTCCTGTGTAAATATCACAAGGGGGCCATGGCCGGATTGGCCCTATTTGATCCGCCTCTGACGTCAGTGGGAGGGATGTGCTTGCTTTGCTTTGCACAAACTGTCAATTCTTGGTGCTATTTTAGATAAGCACTGTTTTCGCACGTTTAAAAAATTATACCCTACTGCAAACAGCAAAATTATATAGTTGAATATTACAGCGAACGTGAACGAAATATGGATATGCTTAGTAAAAATTCTGTATTATCGTTCATTTAACGGATAAAATCAGGCGAATTCCATATTTTTCTACCCAATCGGACCCGTATGGATCATCCAATTACGTACAGGCATACTATAAGTAGTGTATGAATTTGAAAACACAGGCTGTTAATGCTAAAACCATGCAGTGTTAATCATTAACCTTGCATGGCTGCCAAACGTGTGTTTACTTAAGATCTTGATTTTGCTGTCATGTTTCAACGTAATCTAACTGCGTTTGCCAGTTTGAATTAATAAAGAAGATTATTATTAATAAATATTTTCAGAACGTTCTCGCCGACCCCCGCCATATCCTTCGCGGACCCTTCTTGGTCCGCGGACCACAGTTTGGAAAACTCTGCATTAAATGAATAAAACTTGAGCCTTGTATAAACGTGTCACAGAAAAACAAATAGAATCAGAAACCCCAAACCTGTCCAAATTTACATCAGATGAATAAGTCAAGTACTGCAATTTTGTGGGGCTTGAATGAAATGTCATCTGAAATAAATATTGTTTTTTGCCCCATTAACTTCAGCTAATTTTGAAAAAAGCAATATTATCTCAGATGACATTTCTTTTCATCACATTAACTTCAGTTTCCTTATATAAGCGCTTTATGGCCCTTTCCATTTGTGTGGCATTGAATCTATCAAGTTAACCTTGTATCGAAATCTTGCTTTTACCATCTATGCCAGCTTCGATCCATGCGCAAGTCTCTTTCATTTCATGCTGTCACCACACTGGTCCACACTCTGATCTGCCCTCGGGTGAACTTTGGCAATGCTGTGTACACTGGCCTTTCCTCCTCCAATACGCACATATTTAATGCTGCTGCTCGGCTTATAAGTTTTCTCACATTTCTGCCTCTATTCGTGACTCCCTCCGCTGGTTCCCTGTCCAACAGCGAATTCAGTTAAAAACCCTCACCCTCATGCGCAACTGCCACCAGAGGTCTTCTCTGTCTTACCTAATGAATTTTTGCAACATAGTTTCTTTCTTGCCTCCGAGGGCTTCCTTGTGATTCTCGGAACATGGCCTTATGGGTGTCCCTCGTAAGCGCTCTTCCGCGCCACAATCCAGAAGCTTCACCTATGTGGGTCCCTCTGCTTGTAACTGTCTTCCCTTGTCTCTCCGCCAACAGCTTCTTACCCTGTCACCTCTCCAGTTCTGCAGGCGCCTGAAAACCTTCCTTTTTGCCGGTTGATGCGAGTTGAAAGCGCCGCTGATCTGAGTGGCGCTATATGTGTTCGGTTACAATTACAATTATCTCAGGTTTTATGCCAGCAAAGCTTCATATTTTTTTAGAGTGTAATACAGTTGCAGCGATGTCATCATCTTCATCTAGTTCAGACAAATGACTGGGCTGCTGGCCAATTTCTTTGAAACCATGCAAGTCAACAGACAGTGTTACGTAACCGACATTAGCATCCATCCTCTTCCAATTTGCAGGATAAACTAACCATTTTGAAAAAGATGCATTTGACAAAATATGCATTCTGCCGAAACAAAAGTACTTTCAGATAAAACATCTTCCATTGCTACACAATTAGTTAAAACCAATCTGTCACAGATGCCGTCAAAATTGAAAGTACGAGCGGTAACAGAGCAAATAATATACAAAGTATATAAGTCACATTTTCAATATTATTGATTTTTAAACCTACAGTCAACTGTTAAAAAACACTTTCTTACGTGGTTTTTTATAATAACAAACAATTATTTTTATTTAATTGACAGAAATAAGCATTCAAACGCGTGTCTATAATCCCAAAGTAATAGTATTACAAAAACATGCGCCTCTCGCACGTTGCTAAGATTGCTTGCCAAACAAGCCCAAACTTAGCCCAATTATGCACATTTTAAAAGTGCTTTTAAACATATTTTTTTAAATAATTCAACTGGCACAATATCAGATTATCTTCTATGTTAGTCCCTCTACACGTTCTAGAAAAAAAATTATGCTTGTAGCACCTAAATGCAGAATAATGACGATTTTTAACGCTAAGTGACTGGACTACACGCTAAATGTAGCGTCTTATTCATATCATCATCATCATCATCATCATCATCATCATCATCATCATCATCATCATCATCATCGTCATCGTCATCGTCATCGTCATCGTCATCGTCATCGTCATCATCATCATCATCATCATCATCACCATCATCATCATCATCATCATCATCATCATCATCATCATCATCAATACTATTATAATTATCATCACTATTTATGAGTTCAGTAGTTAATGGATGGCATTTATCTTCTGTTTACTTAGCAATAATAAAACAAGGCGAACCGTTGTGTTGCAGATCTTTTTACAACATTTTATGAGCAAATCATGCATATGATGCATTCAATGCTAGAAAACAACATTTAATAAACAACAATAACGGAAACCATTTGTGTACAGTCTAATGTTTATACTTTACAGCATGCGAATTGAAAAAGAAACGAACCAATAATTATATTCGAGAGATCAGATTTGAAAACGACGTGTAATAAAATGTCTGCAATTCACAATTTTTGTGAGCGTCTCAATTTCTGTACCGCGTGTTGAGCTTAGAATTGGACAAAGCCAACGAAAGCTGCGATGAAGGCGAAGAATATCTGGAGAAGGATGAAGATTTCTCGGCCGTTGCCGATGTTGTACTTCGACTTGTCATCCTGAGCTGTGAATAGGTGAGACAAAATAAAATAATACGAGCTAATTATCATCAGGAGTACTGCCCGTGAATCATACTAAAAAATTGTATTCTTACCATTCTCGAACAGTTTGTCGCGGGCATTAGATGGAACCAATGTTTCAGGCTCTATGTGTGTAGGCCTACAATGTGGAAATACTAGGCTAGTCCTCTATAGGCCCCATGTGGGCATGCCGGCAGGGTCATTATTATCCGATCCAATTCTCTTGTCAATTTTTTGGGATATCGCAACCATAGTCATCATCATCATCAACAAAAAAGGCTCGTGAGAGCACTAATCTTTCCCATGGTACTGTACAGTTGCGAGACGTGGACAATGACAAAGAACATGGAGAATAAGGTTTGTGAAATGTGGATATGGAGGAAGATGCTGAGAATATCTTGGACTGAGAAAAGAACGAACGAATCAATACGAGAGGAGATTGGAGTTGAGAATGAAGAGTCGTTAAAACAAACTGCGACAAGAATGAAGCTAAGGTTCTTTGGACATGTTATGCGATCTGGTGGTCTGGAGAAGGAAATGATGCTGGCGTGTGGTGAGGGGAGGAGAAGACGGGGTCGCCCAAGGAGGAGATGGATGGATGAGATACAAGATGTAACTGGTATGAATTTGGCGGAATTAAGGGACTTGTCATCGAATAGGAAACAATGGAGAGTGTTCACCATGACGATCGCTAGAGCTCCACGAGCTGACAGCACAAGGTAACAAGGTAAGTCAAAATAACGCTTTCCGAGTACGGATTCAATTTACCTGACCATCGACTGACGATTATGCTGAGCAATGATATTTAAATATATACATATTGAAAGTCTTATTAATATTGTAATTTGGAGACTTGAAAAATTGGAAGCAAATTTCCTTAAGAACTTGACTTTCAGGGGAGGCTACCCATTACGCCCAGAGACACAACGAACAAGTCCCTTAGAAATTTGGGGAGACCACATGGTTGACCAAGGACTACTTGGACTATTCATGAAGAGAGAAATTTCGCAGATCTAAACTTAGCAGATCTAAAAGTTCGGCCTTGGTTCAGGAGTCTGGACGGAACAGCGTGGAGTCGCATCGTTGACAAAGCTACGCTCACTTGGGTTCGCCATCGCAGTGAGAAAGCGAGAAAGAGAGGGAGAGATAGATAAAGAGGAAGATAGAGACCCACTGTACCAATATGACGGGAACTTGGTAAATCTGGACCAAATCTTTGCAAAGCTGATTTTCTCTTAACCATACGTCTCATAATGAACTCGTGCTGTCATCTTAGGCGCTTAGGAAAAGCCTTGATATCGAAAATTCCATCAATTCAATCGTTTGAAAATAAGAGATATCGAATATTCACTTTTATTGTTACTAGTCACGGAAAAGCCTTTATCTCTCTGTCCAAATGGTTTATGAATCCTACAATCAACATTAACGTAGATGCCATGAATACACGCAGGCAGTTATCTTTAACCGATTTTAAGAGGTGTAGCCTACGGTAAGCTTTATATAAATGTTAGGATAAATACATTAAATATACATACCTGATTTTTCAGCAGCCATTCCTGCAAATATTTGAATTTAAAAACTTATTCATCTTTCCGAATTAAGTTCTATTCTACATCATACGTTTAAGTTAACAGTGCATAAAGTGAACTAAGACTCATGTAGGTCTAAACGCTTACAAGAAATACAAACAATGATACAGCCTAAGTGGTTTATCGGACAACATATTACAGTCATTTTGTAATTATATAATTGCAACATGTTAACGCTGAGAAATTCTTTATTAAAACGTATTAAAAGGTGTCTGTCCGCTTTTCACCTTCTCGTCTAGCGTTCGTGATCTAGGAGTTACCCTTGACAATACTTTCACTTTTACTGAACACATTTCCAAACTCACTCGCACTTCCTATATTCACCTACGGCGTCTTAGAGCTATCCATCGCGCTCTCTCTCTCTCTCTCTCTCTCTGTCTGTCTGTCTGTCTGTCTGTCTGTCTGCCTGTCTGTCTGTCTGTCTCTCTCTCTCTCTCTCTCTCTCTCTCTCTCTCTCTCTCTCTCTCTCTCTCTCTCTCTCTCTCTCTCTCTCTCTCTTCTCTCTCTCTCTCATCTTCAATTTTCACTTCAATTGTCCATGCATTTGACTGCTCTAGACTTGACTACTGCAATTCCCTCCTCATTGGTCTTCCCAAAGTCCGTCTTGCTCCTCTTCACTCCGTTCTGAATGCTGCTGCTAGATCAATTGCCCGTCTTCCTCGATTCTCTCATATCACCACCTTTATGGCTGAAGAACTCCACAGGCTCCCGCTTTCTGTCCGCATCCAATTTAAGGTCCTCATCCTTATCTCTAAGGGTCAACTTGGTTTCGCTCCAAAATATTTATGTGACTTAATTCATCCCCCTCACTCTGCTGCTTCTCTTCGTCCTCTTCGTTCCACTGACCGTTTGGACCTCCTCGTTCCCCGTGTCAGGACTTCTCTGGCTCAATCTATGTCTTTTGCCTCCATTGGCCCTGCTCTTTGGAATGAGCTTCCTCCGATCGTTCTTTCTTGTATTCTCTCAGGTAACGTCTCTTTCTCTTTTACTTTTCTTAAAACTTGCTTCTTCCCTCGGGGTCTCTCGAACTGGGAGCGCTGCTGAATGGCCCTCCCGCTAGAAGCGCTTTATGAATATCAGAATACAATACAATACAATAATTTATCAGAATACAATACAATACAATAATTTCACAATTCGTTCTTGCGGAAAATTTTGCTAAAGCACTGAACTATTATTTACTAAATCTTTGTCTTACCATCATTCCCCTTCGGGACACCTTTCTTACCCGGAACCGGTCCTGAATCTGTAGAAGGAAACAGCAGAGGTGTTGTTAAAATGTAACTTAGGGTGGCCAATTTTTGTATTGGAAAAACATTTTCCTGGAATTTTTCATCGCACACCATCTAATTTGATGAGAATTGATGTAAAATGTGCACAGTAAAATTTTTAGGGCAATCCAATAAGGGGAAGTGGTCTCCCACAGCCCATTAAAAAACACATTACCGTACGATCAGAATCGGCAAAATTTTGGCAAAATTTCTAGTGTTCCTAACTTCTTTACTCTCGACCGACCTCTAATTCCTCAATATGGAATCATACTTTAATGCACAGCTGCTAGATTATTAATATTACTAATTGACTAAGCTTATAAGGTAAGAATTTTTATATTAATTTATATTTTTTTATTTTTTTTATTTTAATTTGTATGTTTTACATATTTCTCAATATTTTAGAATATTCTATTTTCATTTTAGCATTTATATCTAATTGTCTTTAAACCCCTTTTTTGTGTGTACAAATATGTATTATAGCATTTGGAGGTCCTTCACTGGCTTCCTATGCGCTTACGCATAGAATATAGGATCGCTGCCTTAGTATGGCGATGTTGTCAGGGCCCTGCCCCTGCTTACCTTCGAGAGCTATGCTGCACAGTTTCAGGTGTCCAAGGCCGACGTTCCCTCCGCTCAGCGGGAAAAGGGGTACTTTTAGTTCCATTTGCTGGTTCCACGACTATGCAAAGTGGAGCTTTTTCAGTGGTGGGCCCGGTAGTCTGGAATAGACTTCCCTTAGAGCTCCGCATGTGCCCTGGGGTCACCCCTGGCATATTTCTTGCAAAACTTAAAACTGTATTATATGAACGTGCTGGTGTCGGGAGCGCCTCTGAGTAGTTCCCTTGAAGAGGCGCTATATAAATCTTCGAATGAATGAATGAATAATAGTCTAAATTTCTGCAGTGTTTTATGTGAGCGGTGTATGGACTGAAACCTGCCTTTAAAAGCTTTTCAGTTTAAGTTTGACGTTTGTTTCCTAAAAAATAAATTTAAAGATGGCTAGTGCAGTGAATTGTTCTCAAACTGCTACTCGGTCGGCAACAGCAATCTGGCTGATTGGACACCCACCCTCCAGCATCGAGGAACTAAATCAACTTCCAAAGAGCGGCATGGCTCTTCGTCGAATATATTATGAGATGAAGTCCAACAAGGCGACACTACCTAGTACCTATAGCTTGCAGTACTGTTGCGGATGAGGTGATGGAGCAATCACTATTGTGCAGCAATCATTCAATCGGCGACTCCTTTTTCTCGCATGCCGACACCACATGCTCGAGGTCTGTGCAGCCGCCGTGTTTGATACTTTCTTTATCTCAAAAGGACCGGAGATAGAGTTGTTTGGTCGACTGAAGTCCCAGTGGGAATTCATCGATAAGTCAAAGTTTGATCCTCTGGATACTGACGAGGTTGGTGAAGGTTGTCTGAGCACATCAGAGAAAACATGGCTTGCACACCGCCGTGCTTCCATTGTCAGCAACCTGCGATGACATCTTGAAGATGTTCAACCAGGTGAGGACTATCGAGAGTTTGCCAGACTGGCACTTAGACTGTTAGGTGAAGATGCAGATACTGGATCTTCAGCTCCAGGTGCGTACCACCGCGCTCGCTGGATGGCAAAAGGCATTTATTTGCCTAAAAATCTTTGGATTCCGTCATCAATTCCAACTGAGCAAACGCGAGTTGTCATCTCTGCCGCGTATCTGTTTGTTTGTATCCACAATCTATGCAGGCTTCTGGTTTTCTGCACCTCTTAAGACAGATGCTCCTACAAATGACTTGTTGATGTTGCAGATGATTGAAGACTTCAGATAAGTTGACAGTAAAATCGCTGGAGTTGCAGAAAGGAAACTGCGGCTCCACTTGTGGTACCTAAGTGAAGACCTTGCTGCATTGTCTTTATTCAGTGATGACATTTGTGATGAAAACAAGCAGGATATTGTCAATGCCCTGCATAGGGAGCCAAATCCAGAAGATGTTCGCCATCTTGCACGAAACAGGATTCCTCAGTTCAGGAATGGCACACTTTGTCACCAAACGATCGCTTAACTTGTTCGAGTCCCTTCATCTGCCACAAGACTTCCTCTCTACACCAGCTAGTATGTGGTCAGAGCGTGACGACTACATTGCAGCTCGAAAGATGGTTCGCGCGCTGAAGGTGGTTAATGACTGCGCAGAACGTGCAGTCAAATTGGCTGCTGACTTTAATGTAGTTCTTGCCAAGAATGACAAGCAGCGTCAGCTTCTCTACCAGGTTGTTGAGCACCACCGAAAGCTTCTACCGACAAATGCAACCAAGAAGCAACTAGTCAATAAGTTAAACTTGCTTGACAATTAGCCTGGGCCAGTGGTCACTGGGTATTTATGACCCAGCTTTCTTGTTCACATGTTCACAATTGTTCAGTTTTTGCTAACGGATGGTAAATTAGTCGGAAATACGGTTTTTAAATTTTTTTGATATTTCTGTTGAATAAGGAATACTAGAAAGACTTGCTATCTCAAACAATGACAAGCATTAATGTTTATTTTACAGTAAGCTGTTCTTAGCACAGAGTTTTGTGCAAATATGAACAAAAACTGTTGGATAAGAAAAAAGTTATGAACCTTAAAAGATAGTAGAAATTTTGCCAAATCTGTTCTTGTGCGTTTTTTTATGGGCTGTGGGAGACCACTTCCTCTTATTAGAATGACATAAAATTTTTACTGTGTACTCTTTACATCAATTCTCATCAAATTAGAGGGTGTGCGATTCAAAATTCCCCAAAAAATTTTCCTGGCCACCCTAATGTAACTTTACATCTCATATCATATAAATATATACATAAATATTAATCTGTTAATTTTAGGGCTGTACCAAATAGGTGATTATCACCATAATGGTCGAATACGAATAATTGGACCAACTATTCGGCCGAATACGAATACGAATAGTGTGCAAAATATGTCTACCGACAACATTCAAAATACGCTAACCTTCACTCACTGTACACAAAGAATTAGACTACTCACACTGCGATACCACGGTCCAGGCAGTAGGCAACGCCTGGCTGCAACCACAGCATTATGCTAATGAGAGTTACTTAACATGACATAACATAACAAGGTTTTGAGTGGCTCAGTACACTTGCATCTGTGTCAGAGCCACTCTCTCGAGCCTCCTCGCAATTGCACCTGGTTCTGGTATCCAAGTTCACTGAGTTTCTTCTTAAATGCATTTACCGAGTACGTAGTAACAGTCCTCCAACTTATTCCAATTGTTCACTACTCTGGCACTGAAGAATCTTTACATTATTGTCCCAGCTGATTTTTTAACAATCTTGTAGCTATGCCCTCCAGTTCTGTTGTTACTTGAGAATTTAAAGATCCTTTGTGCTGGAATTTTATCTCTTCCTGTCACTATCTTGAATGTCTCTATTAAATCTCCTCCATTTCTTCTTTTCTCCATTGTTGTCAGCTTGCATCTCCTCAGTCTTTCTTCATATGTCAGTTTGTCGAATCCTTTGATCATTGGCGTTGCTCTCCTTTGTATCTTCTCTAGTTTTTCTATATCCTGTCTCAAGTATGGACACCACACCTGCACACAATACTCCAAATTTGGTCTGACCAATGATTTGTATAATTCGAGCATTATTTCTTTTTCTCTGCTGATTATTGTCCTTTTAATCATTCCTAATACCTTGTTCGCTTTCTTTACAGCCTCTGTACACTGTCTTGAGGGTTTAGTACTTCTGTGTCTGATTACTCCTAGGTCCTTCTCCTCTTCTGATTCCATCAATAGTATTCCTCCCATTCCGTATCGGAATTTTTTATTGGTTCATCCTTCAGTAGGCTACAACTATAACAGCCGCATATGCAAAAACAGATGTCACGTGACTGACCACTATTCATATTCAGTCCGACCGCTGCTTTTCGGCCGAATACCGATTGGCCCAATATTCGGCCCCGAAGCGAATACGAAGCGAATGTTCGGTACAGCCCTAGTTAATATTTTGGTCATTCTGGTTATACCTTAATAGCAAATTATTTATTTTTCAGTTGAATTCAGTTAGTCTAAATCCGGAACAGTTGTTTTGAATATTTCGCGAAATTGAATGAAGACGTTTCTAATAATATTATGTGCACAGTCAGAATAGATAGAAACTGTGTTTTAATAAGATGTTCTAATTCACACGAGGCATTACAATACTTTGTGTTGTCCTTTGTATTGGGCAAATAGTCACATAGGAATACGAAAAAATGCTCCTACCTTTGCTCTCGGTTTGGTCTACATCAATCGCACCAGCAGCGTCTCCATGTTCTGTGAAAAATGATAGCCAAAACAGTCTTATAAAAATAGTTCAATAAAATGTTAAACATTTAAAGAGGAATAAATTTTCAGTATTCTCCGAAAATTTAATCAAATTCTATCAACAGAGCCCAAAGTTACTCACGTTCAAATTTGGACAAACAAAATTCGAACTCTCCAACATGTAAAAATTCATTTTTTTAATTTTTTTTATTAAACAATACAATTTGACAAAAAATGAAGACAATGTCATCAGCATTAAAAATTAATTTGAGTCTAATGTTTTCCTTCAGTTGATGTTCAAAATGCCCACCATTTGCTCGAATGAATGCTCATTAATTGCATGATCAACAATTTCTTGATCAAAAGGATTCCATTCCTCCACATCTCGCTCTTTCAGATGGTCAACGACGTGTGTGCGGGTTTGATAAACAAGTTCTTCAAGGTCGTTCCATATCTTGTAGTCAAGCGGATTGAGATCAGGGCTACTCGGGGCCAAAGAGTTGATGAAATAAAATCTGGAGTCTTTGTTGACCGCAGAACCCCAGTTTCTTTGGCTCGGTGAGCTGGGGCACTGTCGTGCTGGAATATGAAATTCCTTCGAAAACCTTTTTGCTCCGTACTGTTTTTTTGTCTTAAAATTGTAATCAAACTCAAGTCACCTTTACTGACAGAGTCCGTCTTGCTCCTCTTCACTCCGTTCTCAATGCTGCTGCTAGATTAATTGTCCGTCTGCCTCGATTCTCTCATATCACCACCTTTATGGCAGAAGAACTCCACTGGCTCTCGCTTTCTGTCCGCATCCAATTTAAGGTCCACATCCTTGTCTCTAAGGGTCAACTTGGTTTCGCTCCAAAACATTTATGTGACTTAATTCATCGCCCTCACTCTGCTGCTTCTCTTCGTCCTCTTCGTTCATCTGACTGTTTGGACCTCCTTGTTCCCCGCGTCAGGACTTCTCTGGCTCAATCTAGGTCTTTTGCCTCCATTGGCCCTGGTCTTTGGAATGAGCATCCTCCGTTCGTTCTTTCTTCTATTCTCTCAGGTAACGTCTCTTCCTCTTTTACTTTTCTTAAAACTTGCTTCTTCCCTCTGGGTCTCTCGAACTGGGAGCGCTTCTGAATGGCCCTCCCGCTAGAAGCGCTTTATAAATATCCGAATACTATACAATACAATAATTTCACAATTCGTTCTTGCGGAAAATTTTGCTAAAGCACTGAACTATTATTTACTAAATCTTTGTCTTACCATCATTCCCCTTCGGGACATCTTTCTTACCCGGAACCGGTCCTGAATCTGTAGAAAAAAACAGCAGAGGTGTTGTTAAAATGTAACTTTACATCTCATATCATATAAATAAATACATAAATATTAATCTGTTAATATTAGGCTGTACCAAATAGGTGATTATCACTATAATGGCCGAATACGAATAATTGGACCAACTATTCGGCCGAATACGAATACGAATAGTGTGCAAAATAGGTCTACCGACAACATTCCGAATACGTTAACATTCACTCACTGTACAAAAAGAATGAGACTACTTACACGGCGATACCACGGTCCAGGCAGTAGGCAACGCCTGGCTGCAACCACAGCATTATGTTAATGAGAGTTACTTACTTCAGTCCACTCGCTATAACAGCCGCATATGCAAAAACAGATGTCACGTGGCTGACCACTATTCGTATTCAGTCCGACCGCTACTTTTCGGCCGAATACCGATTGGCCCAATATTCGGCCCCGAAGCGAATACGAAGCGAATTTTCGGTACAGCCCTAGTTAATATTTTGGTCATTCTGGTTACACCTTAATAGCAAATTATTTATTTTTCAGTTGAATTACAGTTAGTCTTAATTCGGGACAGTTGTTTTGAATATTTCGCGAAACTGAATGAAGAAGTTTCTAATATGTGCACAGTCAGAATAGATGGAAACTGTGTTTTAATAAGATGTTCTAATTCACACGAGGCATTACAATACTTTACGTTTAGTCCTTTGTATTGGGCAAATAGTCACATAGGAATACGAAAAAATGCTCCTACCTTTGCTCTCGGCTTGGTCTATATCAATTGCACCAGCAGCGTCTCCATGTTCTGTATAAATGGGATAGCCACAACAGTCTTAAAAATACATAATTTATCTAGATATCTATACACGGTGTCTCAATTGAACTGATACCCTTTTTGTTTTTGGCAATAAATCTGTTAATTATAAAAATAATTCAATAAAATGTTAAACATTTAAAGAGGAATAAATTTTCAATATTCTCCGAAAATTTAATCAAATTCTATCAACAGAGCCAAAAGTTACTCACATTCAAATTTGGACAAACAAAATTCGAACTTTCCAACATGTAAAAATTCATTTTTTTATTTATTTTTTATTAAACAATACAATTTGACAAAAAAATGAAGACATCAGCATTAAAAATTAATTTGAGTCTAATGTTTTCCTTCAGTTGATGTTCAAATTGCCCACCATTTGCTCGAATGAATGCTCATTAATTGCATGATCAACAATTTCTTGATCAAAAGAATTCCATTCCTCCACATCTCGCTCTTTCAGATGGTCAACGTAGTGTGTGCGGGTTTGATAAACAAGTTCTTCAAGGTCGTTCCATATCTTGTAGTCAAGCGGATTGAGATCAGGGCTACTCGGGGCCAAAGAGTTGATGAAATAAAATCTGGAGTCTTTGTTGACCGCAGAACCCCAGTTTCTTTGGCTCGGTGAGTTGGAACACTGTCGTGCTGGAATATGAAATTCCTTCGAAAACCTTTTTGCTCCGTACTGTTTTTTTTGTCTTAAAATTGTAATCAAACTCAAGTCACCTTTACTGACAGAGTCCGTCTTGCTCCTCTTCACTCCGTTCTGAATGCTGCTGCTAGATCAATTGCCCGTCTTCCTCGATTCTCTCATATCACCACCTTTATGGCTGAAGAACTCCACAGGCTCCCGCTTTCTGTCCGCATCCAATTTAAGGTCCTCATCCTTATCTCTAAGGGTCAACTTGGTTTCGCTCCAAAATATTTATGTGACTTAATTCATCCCCCTCACTCTGCTGCTTCTCTTCGTCCTCTTCGTTCCACTGACCGTTTGGACCTCCTCGCTCCCCGTGTCAGGACTTCTCTGGCTCAATCTAGGTCTTTTGCCTCCATTGGCCCTGCCCTTTGGAATGAGCATCCTCCGTTCGTCCGATCTTCTATTATCTCAGGTAACGTCTCTTTCTTTTTTTACCTTTCTTAAAACTTGCTTTTTCTCTAGGGGTCTCTCGCACTGGGAGCGCTTCTGAATGGCCCTCCCGCTAGAAGCGCTTTATAAATATCCGAATACAATACAATACAATACAATACTGAAAAGCATTTTCTTTTATTACCGTCTTCTTAAATTAAAATGATGTCATTATCATGTAATTTTTTTAAGCAAGGTATGCAGTTTGCAAAAGAAATAATTTTTATCTTTTACATGTTGGAAAGTTCGAATTTTGTTTCTCCAAATTTGAATGTTCATAACTTTGAACCTTGTAGACGGAATTTGATGAAATTTTGGACAATATTGATAATTTATCTTTCTTTCAATATCCACGTTTTTTTTATTGAATTATTTTTAGAATTGACAGATTTATTTCCAAAACAAAAAGGGTATCAGTTCAATTGAGACACAGTGTAGGCCTATAGTCAACACTTTCTCAGTTTGACATCTGTTCGTCAATAAGGTAGTGCGCTACGTTTAGCTTTAGGATAAAGCTTTAGAAATTTAGAGACTGCGATTACGATGCACATACGCATTAATTTACATACTGCAAGGTTTAATTAACGCAAGCCTATGATGATATTGATGATGTCCCGTAAGCTAGACCTGAGACAGCCATGGGTATGAAGTGTTGGCGACTTCATTTTCTTAGCCTCAGCATAAGAGAGCGGGTGGTCAGTCCTCTCCTTAACCGTCTCATCTTCCCACCGACAGCAAACTCATACAGCTTAGTATGCAAGTGGAGGAGAAATCTCGAATCAACGCAAGCGTTATACCAGCGTTTTATAACCCTGAAAATATCTCCCTACCATTTCTCAATAACACAAGCCAGAATTGACAACCCTTAATAGTGTATTAACTTTTACGGTATTGAAGTAAAATGGCCGAAAAAGGCGCATTTTGTTCGGTACATTAAAGTGCTATAGTCATTAGCGTCGCCACGAGGGCTAAGGGGTGTAGCTGCCCTCATCCCTGCTCAGACTGGGTCGTGGGATCCGTGCATATTCTAAGAGTTTTGGGTGGTCCCCTTATGTAGTTTGACGTCCTTTCAGTTAGATTTGATTTATCATCCAAGGACAGAGAATATCCAAAGAGCTGCTGCGCCGTAGATTTAGAAGAATTTAAACACAAAAATATTAGCTACAAGGGTCCTCCCTGCACTCATCTCGAAATCCTCCATATCCCCTACCGTGCCCTCGTCCAAAATCACAGCTCTGGCAACGCCACTGGCTATAGTCAACCAACACAGAGAAGCACCCTTTGGTAAACAGGCAATTTAGACACGGTAAGCCTTAATCGGAGAGCTAATTGACATAAGGCTAAGCGACTGAAAAAAAGAAGATACTGAGAGAGAGAGAGAGAGAGAGAGAGAGAGAGAGAGAGAGAGAGAGAGAGAGAGAGAGAGAGAGAGAGAGAGAGAGAGACTGACTGACTGACTGACTGACTGACTTACTTACTTGCTTACTTACTTACTTATCTACTTATCTACTTATCTACTTATCTACTTACTTACTTATCTACTTATCTACTTACTTATCTACTTACTTATCTACTTACTTATCTACTTACTTATCTACTTACTTATCTACTTACTTATCTACTTACTTATCTACTTACTTATCTACTTACTTATCTACTTACTTATCTACTTACTTATCTACTTACTTTTTTTACTCCAGTAAGGTCACCAAGATATTTAATGGCGTGGGCTTGAGGTATACATGTACATAGCAAAGAAATCCTGGATTGGACCAGCAACCATTAACAAGTGCTAAAGACGATGCTAGAATCAAGAGAATTGTCCAATTCATCATTTAAGAAGAATTCAATCTTATTTATTGACTTCTAAAATGCCGTTAGCATAATATAAAGCCTTTTAATCTATCAAAAATCAAATCAAAGTCCAAATAAAGTGAAATCGAAGTCAAAATCATGATCCATTAGAGAAATCAGGTAATAATCCCATGAGTCAGAGAAACCAGAATTCAAGCCACAGATACGAGTTTTTGTTTAGTTCTAAATGACATTAGAGTACTGACAGAGCGCACAAAACTAAACAGTTTATTCGAAAGCTTCCGACCGGCCATCAAGAACCCACCAGCATAGCATTCCTATGGTGCGAGACGCAGCAAGAGTCATGGTATTCGTCGAGTGAAAACTAAATAATTTCATGCCACATCAGCTCCGTACCTTCAGTTTACTATAAGCTGTACGCGAATGAAAGCGTGATTCGGCGTTACCTAAATATTTTTATGAAGTAAAAAACCATCCATTTTCATCACTCATAGAAAGAGTGTCAGCGAGCGAGGCATAATTGGAAGGAAAGACGGAGCAGAGGATGGGAGAATGATGGAAGTGACAGAAGGAAAATGGGAATAGAGAAGGGATCGAGAAGAAGAGGGAGGCAGAGGAAATGAAGGAGGGTTTAAAAGGAGCTATGGAGTGAACGATCTGCAGGGACGGCAGGTAGGCACGGCGAAAAGAGAGAGAGAGACATGGAGCGAGGAAGAATGAGAGGAAGTGAGAAAAGAAGAAATAGAGGAAATCAGGGAAGAGTAGACAGATCCAGAGAGGGAGCAATGTACGTAGGAAGCCAGGAGGGAACTTTGGAAGTAGAGTAAGGAGGGAGTATAAAGGGAGGAAAGAGAGAAACGTATATGAAATAATAGCAATTTTCTTCACAGTGTAGATGCGTACCAAACCAGCTTGCAATAAAATATACTATTGGCTGATTATCTGAGCAGAAAAGACCAGTATTTTACTAGTCTACGAAACACAAATTACGTTTCGTTTCGTTATGTTCTGACGATTTACTACGTGCCATGCAGAGTTGTACCGCTTTCTCCATAATTGAAACCAGCCGAATTATAGTTAACACAGCTAAGACGCTGGAAGAAGGTTCTGCTCGCAGTCGGATCTTTTGCTGATTAAAAAAAGGCACACGGCGCAAGTCATTGAAATATACCCATGGACCAATACCTATAGCAACCTAATTGTTTTTCATAGCAGTTGTTAAACAAAAACTAACCTGATGCTTCTATTGTTATCTTGCAGGTGTCAAGAAGTAACTCTGGAATATTTGTTGCTGTTGTTTCCGGTGGTTTGTCCTCTATCTTGAACATTACTGTGCATGTAATAAGGTCCGAATCTTCAGGATTACGACTCAGTGGCACAATCAGAATACTAGTCACTCTCTGGGTCGAAGCAGTCGTTGTAAAATTAGTTTTCTCGACTCCAAATTCGTAGTTCCAATCTATAACAGGGGGCCAGTTTCCACTGAAGCCGAAACTGCAGCTTGCTTTCACAACACCCTTCTCTGTTTTCTTTGAGCAAATTGGTTGCGGATCTGAGAGCAAGAAATAAATATATTGCGAATAAGTATTTAAAAGCTACACAGCTTAGGGAGCAGTGCGCGATATGTGCCTTGGACTTGATATGATATTTAAAATATAAAAATCTGAACGAACAATAGAGAAATAGACAAACTTGCGACATTGTGAAACGTTGATTAAATTCTCTGTTGTAAAGAATGTACAGGCCTTATGAGTTGAAATCTGTGCAATCTAAATTACGTTTCCCAATAGCCCTACAACACAGAAGTGAACGTATAAATACTTACCTACTACAACCACCTCTGCAGTATGAGTAGCATAGAATGAACCACACCCATATCTACCAGAAGCTCTTTCCGCTGAAGAGAATTTTAGGTCAGCCCGTCCTGGAACAGAGTCATCGACTGTAAACCAGTCATCTCTGATCAACTTCTTATGATATATCAGTGTGTCATCGTCATTCTCGGGCGCGTTACGAAACCAATATGCATTGTCGTCTTCCTGCGTTGAGCAGTTCAACCGAACTCTTTCAGGTGTCACCACAGCATCATTCAGTGGAATGGAAAGTTCTTTAGGATTATACAATATGAAACACAAATAATCAACATTTTCTAAAGCAATGTATTCAGTCTTTGATGAAGTCATGGACCTTAAACTATAGGGTTGAATAGGTCCAGTTAGAATGCATCGCCTCATAATTTCAACATGTTTGATAAACAAAAAATATATACAAACTCAAAAAAATTGTCTCTGAGCCACTGTCGCAATGGCTGGTACAAGGTTTTGCAATTTTTCTGGCTGCTTTGGTTCAACTTGCAAGATCCCGAAATATATGTCGATTTACAAGGCTGGGTTATCTACTGAATTCTCTTGTATTTCGGAATTGCAATAGAGCTCAACAAATGAATAAGCCCAAGCGGGCTTAAATAAGACGATACAAGAAAAGATGAAACAAGACAATCTAGAACACGACAAAGAAGCTTGGATAAGACAACAATCAGAAAACAAGATACGGAAAGAAACAACAACAGTGAAAAAAGACAACGACATGTCCGAAGAAGATATATGGAATCACATGAATTTGTATTGAAGTAACATTTTCGAAAAATCTGTAGGCGTTGTAATATTCTCCTTTGTAATCAAAGGGCCATGTAAACATCTGAAAATAAAACGGTCCAAGTAACGGCCGTGTGCGACGTGAGCAAAGCATTGTAATTACTGAGCAACTTTTTGTTGGATCCATTATTAGCCTACATGCAATTAGAAAATAGAGGCGTTTACTGTATACACGCCAACGTTAGGCCAATAATCGGTAGTGGTAAGGTATAACATTGATTACATTACGTCTGCGTGCAGCATCGCCTAAACCAAAATATACAAACAATGCATTCCTTTACTTCGCACACACACGTATAGGAACAAGACTCGACATCATCTCTTCAGTAAGCATACAATGTTTCGTAATTTATGATAAAATCACAAGACATTACAAATTGACTTTGAAGTTAAGTAAGTTGGATTATATCCGGATGAGTTCTAGTGCCAATTTCTTGGAGAAGATAATAGACTGTGTAGTCAATTTAATCACATACACTACCCCACTCTCCACACTGCTTAAGCGCAAACACCACACCACTGAATCTTCACTACTTACGGTTAACAATCGCAAAAAACCAGCCTCATGGACATAAGAAAAAAACAAGGCGATTTGAGTAGGCCTATGTATACGTAGCAAAGTAGTTGTATATACACAGATACTGAAGCAATCAGGCAGAACCATACCACAAAAACTGGAGCAATCGCCCAGAACCATACCACAGATACTAGAGCAATCGCCCAGAACCCTACCACATATACTGGATCAGTCTCTTTTAATTATATTTATATAGATTAATTATATATTTAATATATTTTAATTATATTTAATTATATTTCAATTATATTTGAATTCTGCGCGATTTATTTGAATAATTTATGTTATTGGAGCAGCCTATTTGAGAGGCGTATGTTGAATAAACTTATTTCTTGTTTAGAAATTTAAAAAAATAAGCATATATATAAGTATATATATATATATTAGAGTGGTCCGAAAAAATAAAATTTAGAAAATTGATTTCGGGTCACATTTCTTCTTGTTCTATTCAGTTTAAGGAATATTTGGACAAGTTTTTGTGTCTTTTGAAGAATAATTAGGGGTGGCTCAATTTTGAACGATTAATGTTGCTGCTAAGAAATTTATTAAGATTTAGCATATTCACATTTTTGAACAAAAAAACGTTTTTAAATAAAATGAAAACAAAAGAAAGTCACTGTGTAGTGTTAACTGTTTAGTAAGTTTATAGTTAAATAGTAGTAATTTTATAGTTAATAAGAACAACATTAAAATGAGTCCATTTTTAGATATTCTTCTAGATGGCTCTGAAATGGCCTTCCGATGAGCGCTGACAACTTGAAGAAGATATTGTTTTTGATTCTCGTCTTTTGTTATAGAACAGTTGAATGTCTAGATAAAAGAAATACCTCTCTCTGCACAGTCATTTACTGCTTTCATCTGCCTGGCTTTTTCTGTCAATGGGAGATAAATTGGGTCCAACTGTCAAAAGTCTGGCGATGTCGAGAGGAAATCCTGGGCATTTTCTGCCCAACTGTCAATGAATAGGTGAAGAGCCAAGATGTTCAGCTTGTTGCATAATGATTCTAGTGGATTTCCCAAGTTGAATGTTTTACTTTCAATCTTCTTTGATGGTATCATCTTTTCAGCTCGTTTGAGATTCCTAACCATGGAGGCCCTTGTATTAACATCAACGCGGTGGTCAAAAAAGGCCAGGCCAATTAAATGTTCGGAAAAATACCAGAGGTGTCTCCTGAAAGCTGTTATAGCTGCATTTTTCACAATATTGTTGCGGGTATAGACTTCCAACAAGTTCAACAGTTTCAAGTAATTGTATGAAGCTATCTCTGCCAATTAAACTTCATGCCAAAATCTTCCATAGACAAGGGAGACATAAAGGCTGATATCTGTTAAAGCTTTTCTCAATTGATTCTTGAAAACAAGGATTTTTGAGAGAATAGATGCCTTTGCCATCAATCTCACATGGTGCATTGCCCCAAGAGCTCAAAATTGCACTTCTTCTCTCGAACACCCACCAAGGTATATGGGACACAATTGCAGAAGCTCGCCATAATCTTCACGTTGGTGCTGGTTTTTCACAGGATCTTGGTAGCATGTAACCATCTAATTACGGAGATCCATCATGGACCAACTGAAGAGTGTTTCGTCAGGTGTGTCATAATTGGTTTTGTCAACCTTTGGCCATTCTTTTTGAAATCGTTTGAATAAGCCTACATCTGGTCCACGGGTAGCTCCGAAGGTTTTGGAAGCAAAGATGCTGGATAGCATAACTAATTAATATTATTTAAAATTTCAATTCATAAAATTCAATTATAAACAAACACATAAAAGGAAGTGAAAACATAACAGAAGTGAAAACAACTAAAAACCAACCTAAATGAATATGCTAAAATTAAATAAGTAAGTAAATGATCAATTTTTTCGAAACTTTAGTAATTTTCATAATGTCAGTAAAAATGTTCAGTGTTGAGCCACCTCTAAATATCATTGAATCCGTTTAATTTTTGGCCTGTAAGCTCCTCTGGTATATAGTAACAAGGGCAACTATGACCCAAGTTGATATATATCCATGATGGATCTCCGCAATGAGATGGTTACATTCTACCAAGATCCTGTGAAAAACCAGCAACAACGTGAAGATTATGGCGATATATATATATATATATATATATATATATATATAAGTAGTAGTAAAATGGATACACGGGAACAACCACGCTATAACCACGTCACGTGACGACCATCGTATGACGTCATCGAAACTATTGGAAATTCCCGCAGTTTCGATCGCGCGCCTATGAGTCATGGGACGATTACGCGGGGTGGGAATTTCCTATAGTATCTAGTAATCTGGTTTTAAGAAAGGGCTTAAAGGCATGAATGTCTATAATAAAATGGATACACGAACTGATTTCAAGAAATCACCTAAAGGAATAAATGTCCTTAATAAAATGGACTACTCGTCGAAGACCGTCAAAGAACTACAAAATATAGCACGAGAGAGAGGTGTGGTTGGTTATTCGAGACTGCGAAAAGCGGAACTCATAGCATTAATGTCGCCGAGGTCTGCGAGCAACCCGCTAGACGCTCCGGTTCCAGACATTAAGGTTCCAACGCTTACTCCAGGTAAGTATACGCCCCCGTCTAATACTTGGAAATCTCGTTTCAGCCAAAACGTTTTGACTGAAATAGGGAATAAGGTAAGGTCGAAGATTAATTCTTTTGCGGATTGGATGATTAATTTTGTAACTCCCCAAGAACAGAAACCTGTGAATGAAAGATTGGAATCGTTGAAGTCGAGGGTTTCGAGTATTTTCAGTAAAATCAATAAAAACAAATTCCAAATCCGAGAGACCGCGAAGGCTATTAAAGGTTTTACTAAGCAATACACGATCGATTCCACCGGTTCCATCGATCTTACGTCTTTTCGCAACGCCGTAAGACCGCAGGTAGTCAGTCTATTAGCGAAAAATCGAGGGGTAAAAGTTCAATTCAATCTTAATTGTGTAATGAAGAAAGTAGATATTAAATCCGGGGAGGAAGTCGAAGCCGAACCTAATTTTAAATCAAAGACCGATATCATTTTAGACGCAACCGACGTGTGTGAAATATATAGCAACGCAGTGGATAAAATTAAGGAGAGCATGGCAAGTTTTCAGATGAGAGGTAGTAATTGGAGGTTTAAAACCGTTATGAAGTTGGATATCGATACAGTGGTATGTAAGCCATTGAAAGGTAGTTCTTATATTCCTCTTCCCGAGCATTTAGCCAATAAACAGGCTATTATTAACCTGAAAAACAACGACGATGAATGTTTCAAGTGGTGCGTTACTAGAGCGTTGAATCCAGCGGAAGACAATCCGCAAAGAATCACTAGAGATCTTAAAGAACAATCTAAGAAACTCGATTGGAAGGGTATTGAATTTCCAGTCGCTGCCGACGCCAACGTAATAAATAAGTTTGAGCGTCGCAATAACGTTAGCGTTAACGTATTCGGCTATGAAAAGGATGTATACCCATTGTATATATCGAAGCATGAATGCGATGTATGCATAGATCTGCTGCTTATTTCCGACGGAGAAAAGAAGCATTATTGTTGGATCAAGAATTTTAACAGATTGATGGTATCACGAAGTGAAAAATCGAAGCATTCAATGCACTATTATAAAAGATGTTTGCTTGGTTATAGAGAAGTAGAATCGCTTACTAAGCATAGCTAGTACTGCTCGCGGCAAGACGCCCAACGAATAGTTCTTCCCGAACCAGGAACCATGCTAAGTTTTAAACATTATTTTAAATCGATGAGAGTGCCTTTTATCGCTTACGCCGATTTTGAATCTTTTATTAAACCTATTGATACATGCCAACCCGATCCTAACACATCTTACACCAATAAATATCAGAAACATACGCCTAGCTCGTTTTGTTATCATATAAAATGCTTCGACGACGGCGTTTATTCCCAAGAGCCACGGAGGTTTACAGCTGAAAACGAAGACGACGATGTCGCTCAGATATTCGTAGATTCTCTTGTAGAAAATATAAAAGAAATATATAACCAGTTTAAATTCCTTAAGAATATGATATTCAGCAAAACTGAGAAGAAATGTTTCGATGAAGCTACTAACTGTCATATCTGCGGAGGAGAGTTAGGTGAAGATCGAGTTAGAGATCACTGTCATTTAAGCGGTAAATTCAGAGGCGCCGCACATAATATTTGTAATATGAACTACAAAATCCCAAAGTTTTTCCCTGTAGTATTCCATAATCTATCCGGATACGACAGCCATCTATTCGTGAAGAAATTGCGAGGTGAGAATGGTGAGAAAATTAACTGTATTCCTAATAACGAAGAAAAGTATATATCGTTTAGCCGAGAGATCGTAGTCGGTAACTTTGTAAATAAAGAGGGAAAAGAGATAACGGTCAAGCGCGAATTACGCTTTATCGACAGTTTTAGATTCATGCCTTCGAGTCTCGACGCGTTATCGAAGAACCTTCCTAAAGAACAGTGTAAGAATTTAGGTGATTTCTTTGAAGGCGAGAAGTTAGATCTTTTGCTCAGAAAAGGTGTTTACGCGTACGATTACGTTGACGGCATTGAACGATTAAACGAGACCGAATTGCCTCCGAAGCATAAATTCTATTCTAAACTGAACGATTCAGACATCAGCGATGAAGATTACGAGCACGCCAAAAATGTATGGAAGGTATTTCGTTGTAAAACGTTAAGAGAATATCACGACTTGTATAATCTTTCGGATGTTCTATTATTAGCCGATGTATTCGAAAACCTTAGAGACGTGTGCATCGAACATTATAGGCTCGATCCCGCGTGGTATTACACTTCACCCGGACTAGCTTGGGACGCAGCGTTAAAGTTGACCGGTGTAGAGTTGGAGTTGTTGAGCGATTACGATATGTTACTGATGATCAAGCAGGGAATAAGAGGGGGAGTCAGCACGATTTCGAAACGATACGCGAAAGCGAACAACGAGTACATGGGAGAAGATTTTGATCGCAGCCAGCCTTCGGTATTCATTCCTTACTTAGACGCGATGAGATGTATTACTCACGAATAACTTGTACGGATGGGCGATGAGCAAAGCTCTACCAACTCATGGGTTTAAATGGATGAGCGATAACGAGCTGAATGATTGGAGAAGCATTACCGAACGAGATGGGGTGGGGTGCGTGTTAGAAGTCGATCTTGAGTATCCTAAGGAATTACACCACCTGCATAACGATTACCCTCTAGCTCCTGAGAGTATAAAACCTGCAGGATCGGATGTAATGAAACTAATTCCGAGTTTAAACGATAAAAAGAAGTACGTTGTTCATTACGGTAATTTAAAGTTGTACGAAAGTCTCGGTTTGAAGACAACGAAAATACATCGCGGGTTAATATTCGAAGAAAGCGCTTGGTTGAAAAAGTATATCAACCTGAACACGGAATTGAGAACGAGAGCTACTAACGATTTCGAGAAGGACTTTTTCAAGTTGATGAATAATAGCGTCTTCGGTAAGACTATGGAATGTATCGAGAATAGAGTTGATGTACGATTGGTGTGCGATGAGAAGGAAGCTACGAAGCTCGCGGCGAAACCTAATTACGACGGTCGAACCATTTTCGATGAAAATCTAATCGCCGTTCATATGAAAAAGACCAAGTTGTTCTATAACAAGCCGATATATCTAGGAATGTGTATATTAGACTTGAGTAAGACTTTAACTTACGATTTCCACTATAATTACATCAAGACCAAATACGGAGATAGGGCTAAACTATTATTCACCGAAACGGATTCGTTAGCGTATGAAATAAAGACCGACGATTTTTACGTTGATATAGCTCCTGACATAAGAAGTAGGTTCGACACTAGCGACTATCCTAAGGACCATTCATCCGGTATAGAAACTGGTATTAATAAAAAGGTTATTGGTATGTTCAAAGATGAAGCAGGTGGTAAACAGATCGAAAGTTTTGTGGGTTTACGATCTAAGTTGTACTCATACAAGATGGCTGGTGAAGATCATAAGAAATGCAAGGGCGTGAGGAAAAACGTGGTTAGTAAAACGATAAGTCACGAAGATTACAAAGAGTGTGTGTTCACGAAAAGAGAAAAGTTAAGGAAAATGAACGTTATACGTTCGTATCATCACGACATGTATACCGAAGAAGTAAATAAAGTCGCGTTGTCGGCTGACGACGACAAACGAGTGATATTGGAAGATGGTATTCATACTTTGGCATACGGACATTATTCGCTTCATCAATAAGAGTATTAGTCGAATATTAAAATGAGTTCTACAACTGTCAAAAACATCGATGTCGAAGGCGTAGTTCTTCCAACTCAACCGCTAACGAATTTTGAATTATTGGATGCTGCGAAGAAGCTGAATATTCCGAATTTTAGAGGCGTGTTCTTACGAGACGAGCTGCCGAAAAAACCTAGACGGAATGAGTGTGGGATATTAAACCTAGACGATTCTAATGGGGGAGGACGGCACTGGGTCGGCTTTTTTAAGAACGGCAACGAGAAAATATATTCCGACAGTTACGGTCTCCCTCCTCCTACCGAACTATTAAAGTATTTACGGCGCCCAGTGTTTTATAACAGCGAACGCGTACAGCCGGATAATGAAGTGTTTTGTGGTCATTTGTGTTTGTATGTACTGAAGAAAACGTGCAGCGACGGATGTGAATTTCAAAAAATCATGAACGATTTGCATTAAACTAATAAATACTCTTATTAAAAACGATGCCTGTTGATAAATTCGGACATACCGATTCTGGATCTACGCAAAGAATAATTGCTGGAGGCGTTACGCTTAGTCAAGTAAATGCTGCTTTCCTTCGAATGGATGGAGCAAACCCAGCGACTGGAAATTTAAAAATGGGTGGTCATGCGATAAAAGGTTTACCTACGACGAATATTTCAGAAGCAGGAATGGATGAGGCCTTAAGTCGGGGACAAGTCATTGATTTGTTAACGAATCGCGGCGATTTACCATCCAACGATAATCTAAAAGTGTCTAAAACCGGCGATACCATGACCGGCAACTTATTCTTAAGCATCGGTAGGGAGCCTGCGCGGACGACGGGATGTAAGGATTTGGCTGGAAATAAAGCTTTTATTATATTGTTAGGAAATACAACGAATAAAATAGAAGGCCGATTAAACCAACCAATTACAGCGCAATCGACGGATGGATTTCGTTTTAGAATAAATGATGAACCCGTCTTAGAGATGGTTAAGTCGACGGATGCGTCTAAAATAAATGTGTATATGCCCATCTTTATGCATGGTGCTCACATTACAGGCCTGCGCGATCCTAGCGGTGACGGCGATGCAGCGACTAAAAAATATGTTGATACGACTGCAGTCGGACCCGCCTTTAGCGTTTACACTATAACTCAACAAGCCATAAACGCTACAACTCACACAAGAGTTTCTTTCGATAGAGTAAGATTCAATACCGCTAGTAGTGATAACAGTACAGGACCGACTCGTTTCACTCCCGGTAAAGCCGGATACTATATCGTTTCGGCGTACATAGAATTTCGTGATGTGAGTAATACATCTCATGGTAACGTCTACCTGTATAAAAATGGGACGGTGTACATGCAAATTGCGGGTGGTGGGGGTACGGGAGGTTCGTATAATAACGCAACCGGTAGTAGCATAGTTTCCTTAACCGATACCGATTACCTCGAGATATTAGTTTATTCGTCCATCGCTACAAACGTATTAGGTAGAGACTTTTCAGCGGCATTCTTACGACCATAAACTAAGTCCGTAACTGTAGAAACCTATCGCGTGTATACACACGATAGGTTTCTAAAAATGTAGAAATGTCATCATTGTCGAGAAGACTCTTCGCTTGGGTGTGCAACTGCATCGATAGTTTCATCGTATGCTCTCGAAGTCTCTTTATCGATCTCGCAGATTCCATCGTACACCATAATTTCGTATTTATTTCTCCATACTTTTCCGTTATAATACAATATTAAACGGGCGTTTTCTCTATGAGCTTTAGCCGCTTTGTGCATCGATGAATACTCGATGGTCTCACCCGTTTCCAAGTCAAAAATAACGACTCGTTTCGGGTTGTTTCTGATACCTTTCAATCTATCGTATCTACCATCGTCATTATATTCTTTTCGACGATCTTTCCAATCTTCTTTTTGATATTCTTGCATATATTCTTTTCTCGTTAATTTCGGTTTACCTACCAGGGAGTTGTCCTCAGGAATCAATCCTTTCTCGATCAGCAGCTCTACCAATTCCGGTTTGTTGAGATGAGTGACACCTTTAATCTTATTCTCTTTCGCTAACTTGTGTAATTCTGGCAGTTTCATTTTATATACTACAAGATTGTCTTTAAACATGAAACTTATTTTCATACAGATGATTAGTACACTACGCTCATTTTCTGTCCATCTGACTGGAAGTTTAACAACTTATCCGAAATTATAACCGCGTAACCTTGGGTATCAGCTGGGACTGCGGCGTTGAAAGTAGCTTTGATTTGGATATCGACGACCGACGATTTAAGTCGTTCCGACTGTTTACTAACATCGAAAACTATGAGCGGATATAGATCTTTGTAATCGGCTGGAGTGATGTTGCTTTGCGTAATCAACGGATCCATTCCGTAGAACTTTTCGCTAAACGACGCCGCGTCTCTATAAGCTCTCGAAAATTTCTGGTCGGGAAACGATAGGTCGTAGTCGACCGCCGGATATCTCTCTTGATTCATCATCACGTACATGTTTTTGAGATTGCAATAATCGAAAATCGATGGATTATGTTCTTGGTCGCCGCTTCGACCGGTTTGAAATCCGACGACTATCCACCTAGGTTTTTCAGGAGCCGTCTTGATGCTAAGACGCCAACTAAAAGTATTCGATTGAGGAACCGATATAGTATCGCATTGTCGCGCTCGATATGCGACGGGTACCGATGCTTTCGATTCGATAGTTTTGTACAATTTCATCTTCTCCATATCCGCGGGTGTAACGTGCGGCATAAACCACGAGATTTTCACGACGTCAACTTTTCCAGCATCCGCGGCAGCGAGTCTAAAAATAGCGTCGTCGTCCGATTTGCGAACCATCGTTAGCGTGTGCTTAAAACCGTACACTATTTTATCGTAATCCTCGCAGAATCCGAAAATATGTTTAAGGGGTACTACGAAACTAAACGTTCCCTTAGTCGTTGGTTTTTGAATAAGATACGCTTGGCGAGTCGCGAAACCCGCGTTATTCGCTATAACCGCGGTTGCCGCAGTATCTTTACACCATAATTGATTAAGACCTTGCGCTTTAGCGAAGTCGTCCGGATATTTAAGCAAACCCAGCATCGTCGTTGCTTGTCCCGGGTGAAATACCGTTTCGATATCTTGATTCGATAGGGAATACGCGATTTGGCTGAAAAGATGCAAGAGTCCGTTGTTGGTGAGGGCTGCGGCGTCACCATTAGCGTACGCCGTTCCTCCAACTCTTTTAACCAACCTACCTTCGAAAAGCAGGTAAGATTCGGCGGGATGGCAAAATAGATCTTGAGTTTCGATATTTATACGAATCTCGCCGGGTGTGTTAAGATCCGTTCTCCCCGTTGATTCGTATGCGTGCCATTCGTATTTTTCGATTCCTTCGTCGACCTCTGCGGGTGCTGTAATGTTTAGAATATTCGATTGCATTTTAATTACTAAAGATTATTTATTTAAACTCACGCGAGTTTTAATCCAGCTCCGTTTTTGTTGTTGTTGAGACCACGCACGAGATCTCGAATGGACACGGCATTCGAAGAAAGTCCATCACCGGCTAGTATCTTATTAATATCAGTAGTTCCTGCGTCGTTTTCGGTTAGCCGCGCTAAGATAGTTGCATTCTCTCGCGTAAGCGCCGGTATCGCACGCGGCGTCGGCACCGATGATGCTAAGATTTTAGCAGCGGCTTTATCCATCAATCGTTTACCAACCTCTACGGTGGTACTTTTTCCAACTTCTAGCGCCTTTTTAGCCAACTCTCTCGCGGCGTCTTTACCCGCGCTAAGGGCGGACGATGCGACTCGTTTACCGACATCCGAAGTGAAGAGCTTCTTAAAAACTCCCGTAATAGTATTCATTATTCCCGCTCCTCCTATAACGTGTTTTCTCTTAATTCTTCTATTAGCGACGACGAGCATGTTTTATAATCGCAATATTAAGTTTTTATATACAGAACTGGATTGTTCGATGTTAGAATTACGAATGTTTATTTATATTCTCCTGTTAATATAAAAACAACACGAGAATATAAAATGGATTCCTACTCAGAATATGTTGAAAAATCGACCGGTTCATTTTTAACTCTGGCTTCTAATAACGCAAAGATTATATCCCTTTTTATTTCCGAAGTGAAAGACGCTTGTAGTGAATTCGTAACCGACGTTTTCAACCTAGTCGGAGACGTTTCAGAATGTAGCGAGTGTAGCGACAGCGAGTATAGCGACAGCGAGTATAGCGACAGCGAGTGTAGCGACAGCGAGTGTAGCGACAGCGAGTGTAGCGACAGCGAGTGTAGCGATTGCCACTACATTAAAGTAGTCTCTACCGCGGAGAATAATACTGAAGAGATCTCGGATTACGACTCGGATTACGACTCGGATGAGCTTACTAAAAAGATCGTTGCTAATGAATTCGAGTCGATCATTCACGACCTTAAGAACAAGCTCAATAGCTTGGAAAAGAGGTATCTCACGGCGAAGGACGCGTTTCATGACCGTATGAACGAAGAAATATGGGAGATCTTTACGACAACGACATTTATGTAAACGATATTCTGTAACTAAAGCGAGTTACAGAATCACACGACCGTAACTCTTCAAAGTTTTTTTTATAATCGCAACATTAAGTTTTTATACCGTTCTTTGTCGATAACGTTTTGTCGTAATAGTTCATCGCATATACCGACGATCTCGTTTCTCACTCCCGTATTACCAGCGCCGTAGCTAGCCAAACGCAGATTCAACATTTCTACTAAAGCATTCGGATCTTGCGGAATTACGACGACTCCTTTACCCGTCTTCATCGCTTGTTTTCCAGACTTCATTTCCCATATCGGTTTAATGATGTTTCTATACTTTTCGCTTCTAGACGATTTTGGTTTACTCGGATTGTTAGGTTGCCTCATCGCATTCGTCGCGTTTAGAATCTCGACGTAATCGGACATATCGTTGTCGTCGTAAATCGAACTGTTCGGTTTAGCCATAGTCACTAGCTCCAAAAGTCCTGGAGTACCTGTATAAGTCTTCTCTCCGACTATTATATCGTCGTTCTGGAACGATACGCGTGTGTCTCCGATATAAAAGTTATCATCTTTAGAATTTAGACCGAACGTCGTATCGGTGGACTTTTTATTAGAAGCGTGTTGGGACAAGTATTTCGTTGCCAGATCTCCTAATTCTAACATTCTAACGTCTTCTACGGGATCCTCGTAAGCCTCTATCGAGGGGTATTGTGGAAGCTGTATGGCTTTTAACGACGACGATATCGATGCGGGAAGCGCTTTTAGAGCGTTAGACGTAGCTGCTGAGTTTTCCTTAATAGTTGATAACAAAGCGTTTTGTTCTTTCGATATGGTCGATTGCGAGTCCACGATCGGCTTGTACAACTTTACCAAATCTCGCTGCAGTCCTATATCACCTAGTTTCTCGGATAAATAATCTCGTTGAATATTCTTCTTCGTCTTGAGAAACTCTTCGACGATAAAGTCTCTTTTAGCGGGATCGTTAATCTTTAGAAATGACATTTTTTAAATAGGTGGTATAATGTTTTTAACACGTTTTTGGAATACACGTTAAAACATTGAAATGGAACGAACGTGATTTTTTTACGTTTTACGTTTATGTTTCACGTTTCACGTTTTACGTTCTTCGTTTTTCATCGATTTCCCAAAAGCGTCCTTCAACGACTCGGCTATAGTTTCTCGATTTTCTGATTTTCTGATTTCTTCTTTCATTTCATTAAATTTCACGCGTTCGTTTAGAATTAACGAGTACTCCTCGTCCGAAATATTACCGTCTTCCAAAGCTTTCGAGATACAGTCACTGATGGCGTTGAGTCTCGCTTCGGCTAACGTTTTAATACGTTCGTGCTTCTCCGCCTTTGGTGTGAGCTTTCTGTTGATCACACGCCCGATCACGCTGAAAACACCCGCTCCAACCTCCAGTGCTTGTAGAGCCAACGCAATAGGTGCCGCGACTACCGTAGACAGAACCGTGATCGCCGAAGCGGTTGAGCCCAACGCGACTAGAGTCGATATACCGTCTACTACGTTGATAAACCTAACGCCTTTACGATACTTTTTACCTAGAGTCTCTCTTTTTTTGAGTTCCCGCTCGAGCTCTTGTTGAATTTCAGTTATTTTCGAAAGTCGGTAAACATGAGCGCTTCCATCGATTTTCAGTGGGATCTCCATTCTTTTTATAATTATAGGTTATTATTTTTAAACTGCGGTATATTTTCGGTAATTAACGAAACATAGCGAATCGCCTTCGATTATACTAACTACGGAATCCGAGTCGTTTTGAATAGTAATTTCGATGTCTTCTACTTGTCCGGTAACGACCCCTTCTCCTAGACTGCATCCGCTCGCTTCGATTTCCTGTCTAAGCGAAACTAGACACGACCCTTTAGTCATTCGAACACCCAGTCCTAACGCTACTGTAGCTGTTTCTCTAGGCTGAATCGTTATCAGTTGTTGCGTAAAAATCTCCCATTTTAGTCCACCCAGTTGTCTGCAAGGCGTATGCGTCACTCTTTTCAACGTCCAACGCACCTCTTTCGGTTGGGTTCTAACTTCAACCCGACGAGTGGGTTTCGTTATAAATTTATGGATAGGCCTGTTGAATCCCGACATTTTATTTATACGAGGATTATTTTTAAAGCAACATACCGAGAATCGGAATATTTTGGAATGGCGAATTAGGGCCTAGTAAAAGCCCTCTACCCGTTTTCATATACAACCCGCTACCCGTTTTCATATACAACCCGCTACCCGTTTTCATATACAATCCCGTTCCTATCGAACCGCCTTTCGACCACGGAGATAGATACAACCCATTTCCATCCGGTATTACTTTACAAGCCAGGCCGTCTTTGTTAACGTACACTACTCCCGATCCGCTTATTTTATCGACTACTTTCGAAGTAGCCGCGGAACCTAATCCGCTTAAAGCGCCCTGTACTAAACTAGGTAGTACGTTAGCAAAAAGAAATTTTCCAGCAGTAGCTAGAAATGGTAGAATAGCTCCGATAAAACCGCCTTCGACTTTAGCCTTATATATTAATTGCGTTTTGCTCATTTTGATCGTCGCGCCCTTTCCGTTCCCGCAAGCTTTCGCCGTTTTGTTAATTTGCGCTTTCGTAAGAGCTAAAACGTGGTCCCCATCCAGATCATCGTGAGATAGTCTAATACTAACGCCATCGGCTCCCGCTTCAAGCGCTCGTTTAATCTTGTCTTTTTGTCCTTCCAAAATATTAACGCGTACGTTCGTGTACTGAGTCATTTTATATATAACTAAGATAAAGTTTTAAGTCTTCACACTTCTCTGATATGAAACTTGATCGACATTGCTTCCCCTCTAATGTTAATTAGTTTTCCATTTTGGTCGGTAAGTCTCGTTTCCATCGACGAAATCGTATTCATCGTAATGGGGAGATAAATTAAATTAGCTGGGATTTGGATGATCTAATAACCAGGCCCAACGGTAGGGAAAAACGAATATATCATGTTCGTCGTTGATCCGTTCGAGTACGAACCTCCGATTATATCGCTAGTTACTCTAAAGCTGTCTATGTTCATTATGTTCACAATATGCTCCGATTCGTTATACCCAACTATGTATAGACGACTTTCGAAACCTAGAACGCTTCTAATCGAGTTCGCGGTTCTAAAATCGACCTCGTAATTCGTAGCGATAGTCAACACCGCCTTCAACGTATTAGTGTTCGGTTCTAACGTAATGCTATATTCCTCGTTTCCGACATCGTAATGGCCGTTCTCTTTCATGATTTTCTTCACGTAGTCGTTTATATCCTCGAGCTCATAGGACCCTTCTGGAATATTTACGTCAAACCACGTCACGCCATGATCCGGTGAATACCGGAAGTTGTTGTTGGTCGCGTCTATGTTAGGAAACACGTAGTAAGTATACAAATCGACTAGAGCCATTTCATACTTTTTGGTTTTATCTAGTTCGATTACCGGATTGTTTTTCGTTATAATTCGTGCGGTTCTGTCCTTTTCGTTGCCCACTAAAATGTAAAACGACGATTTCGGATTCGTGTTAGTCGCAGTCTGTGCTGTGTTCACCTGTATCTTCACGAGGAGTTCTTCCATTTTTACTAGTATATTATATTATTTTAATTCAGAATTGGGAATGTAAAATTCATCTAATCCGCGCCGGTATTTTCCGCTGCTCTTTTCACTCTCTAAGTCAATAACTAGGAATTGGTGCGGTTGTTTCCACGTCTCCTCGCATAGTTTTTTGAATTCCTCCTTAGGCATGTCTGTACTTACGAGATCGGTATAGATATGATCAACATTCTTCCCGTCTTGTGGAAATAAGCAAATAAAGTTTGCATTCCCTCTGATAGTCCGTCTAGGCAGTTCGAAATAACTTTGTGAGAGGTAAAAGCAGTCCACGTTACTATGCCTGCCTCTGACATAATACTTTTCGCATTTGTTCTGCTTCTCCAAAAGTAAATCATCAAAAATCATCAAGTTATTTTTTGCGCTGTTTAAGTCACTAGGATCCGGCACATCTTCCGCGGATTCGTAAAACCTGCATTCGATATCCGACTTGTCTCTTGAAATATTCACTATCTCTTCTACGACGCACGCCGGAGAAATATTAGACCTCATTATCTCATCTCGAATGATAAACTGCCCGATGATCGCTTCTTTAGGTAGTTTTTCTTCGAATGCCTTTTTAAGAATTTTATACTCCGGCTGAAATAGAGATTTTCCGAATACTTGCAAATTGTTATAGTCGAGCCATCCGGGTCTCAAAAGTAAGTTTAACAATAACGTCGTCTTACCACATCCCGATTTTCCTACTATTACACCCCTTATACTTTTAGGTAATAGGTTGATATTAAATCTTTTCGACTGTAAATCGTTCCACGTTAAGTCTTTCACTTCCATTTTAACTATATAAAAGTTCTATATTAAAACTGAAATGTATTGCGTAAAGTGTAGAAGACAGACCGAAACTAAAGATATACAAGATGTCGTGGCTAAGAATGGGAGACCCATGCACCGAGGTGTATGCGTTGTATGTGGGAAAACAAAAACTCAATTCGTAAAAGGAACCGCTGCGAAAGGCGGAGATGTAGTTGGTTCGTTGAATGCAGCCACAAGAAACGTGGTTACCTCGGGCTAAATATCCAGGCGAGATGCATCTTCCAGGTCACTCGTTTACAGGACCCGGGACAAGACTAGATTTGAGACTGAATCCCGACGGCACTCCTAAAGATTGGAGTAACCCCATCAACAGAGTAGATAACGCGGCATATTATCATGATTTGGCTTACGATCGACACACTGATACGGCTTCTAGGCATGTTGCCGATAGAGTAATGATTAATGATTTGAATAATATTCCTACTCCTAGCTTGCGGGAACGAATAGAGAGGGCTATAGTCAAGCCTATATTATCTACTAAAGTAAGTCTCGGATTAGGTTTTAAAAAAAACCTAAAATTACAACCCGACCCGAAATGGACTGACCAATTAGCGAATGAATTACATAAACCCGTAGTAAGACATTTTAGAAAGAGAAAGGTGTACGCTAATGGGATAGATGAGATATGGGCGGCTGATTTAGTCGATATGCAGGCATTCGCTAACGAAAACGATGGTGCTAAATACTTGTTAACCGTCATAGATGTGTTTTCCAAGTACGGGTGGATCGTGCCATTGAATGATAAAAGTGGGAAATCTACAGCAAGCGGCTTCGTGAAGATACTCGAAAGCGGACGAAAGCCTGTTAAATTAAGGGTAGACAAGGGAAAGGAGTTTTATAACAAAGACGTAAAGGCTTTGCTCGAGCTGTACTCAACTGAGGACGAAGAAAAATCTTGCGTTGTTGAGAGATGGAACAGGACGATGAAAGATAAAATGTTTAAGTACTTTACAGCAAATTCAACGAGAAGATATATCGACGTTTTAGATGGAATGGTTAGTAATTACAACAATACAAGACATTCTTCCATCAAAATGACTCCCGCTAAGGCTAGTATGAAAACGAATGAAAAGACTGTATGGTCGAACTTATACGGTGATGAAATTTCAGAACCTATTAAGCCTTTGTTCTCGGTAGGTGATAAAGTTAGAATAACGAAGAAGAAAAACATATTTGAAAAAGGATATACACCTAGATGGACTGAGGAAATGTTCACAATTGCGCAAGTTCAGTATACAAATCCAGCAACTTATAAGATTACTGATTCTAACGGTGAGGATATACAGGGCTCATTCTATGAACAGGAGCTACAGAAGACGACTCAAGAAATATTTAGGATCGAAAAAGTGATTAGAAAACACGGGAAGAAATCACTCGTTAAATGGTTAGGATATTCAGACTCATTCAATTCTTGGGTCGATAACGATAACTTGATGACATTGTAAAACGATTATTCAGAAATGCTATTACGAAAAAAGTTGATCACTTTCGATTTAACGAAAATAATATTCATATAAAAGCAGACACTATGGCAATCACATGGAAAAACTTTGATATAAATAATGTTATTTTCGAAGACGTTACCAAAATGACTACTCCCACTGAAATTAAATTTCAACGCATATTTCTAAAGTACAAATACGACGATGGGACGATCGACAAAATATCTATAAAGACTCCTCCGCTGTATTCTTATGGGATTCAAGAAAATCAATCTTCACAAACGGGTCTATTAGACTCGTATTCTTTACCATTAACCATGTACGATAAAAGGGTAGACCAAACCGAAGACGAAGCGAAAACGATTGAAATTTTTGAATCGTGTTTAAAACTAGTAAAAGAACATCTTAAAAAATCTGATGTGAAAGACGCGGTTAATAAATATGAAATGGATTCGGATGTTGATCAAATGGATATTTTTTACAGAAAGAAAGAGAAAGGTAAAATCCTTTCCGATATACCACCTACTCTATATCCGAAACTTTTAACTTCCTATGAAAAATCAAGAAATCCGGATGTGCCGCCTAAGATAACTACAGGATTTTACGATCTAAACGATGAACCCATAGATCCTGAAACTCCCATAAATACGCGTTGTAAGGTTGTTTGCGATATTCGCATCGATAATATCTATATCGGGGCTAAACCGTCTATTCAGGTAAAAGTAAACGACGTCATAGTCCTCGATCGATTCGCTAGACAAAGACGTCTTTTCTACACACAAGAATAAGATGAATCGGATGAATCATAGCTTTTATAACTACCGGTTATAAAAACCAACGTAATCGTCCCATGACTCATAGGCGCGCGATCGAAACTGCGGGAATTTCCAATAGTTTCGATGACGTCATACGATGGTCGTCACGTGACGTGGTTATAGCGTGGTTGTTCCCGTGTATCCATTTTACTACTACTTATATATATATATATATATATATATATATATATATATATATATATATATATATATCAATGGCTTTATTGCATCAACTGACAGTCACATATTTTTTACAATGCAGTTCCTTATGTATGTACAATGTCCAGAGAAAACTTAACAGATAGGTAATGACTTAGAATTTATTTACCCTGCACGATAATACATTAATGCATATACCTCATTGACGTTGCCAGGAGAGGCAAAGGGTGCCCCCAAAGGGACCAGAGTCCCGCTAAGCGGGGATACCCAACTAGTTCAAGCAATAGGTCCCTTAATGGTTCGTCTAATTATAACCCTCTCATGTTTGGGTCTCACGGGAGGTTTTTAGTGTACGATATTTAATTTGAGAAGGGCTAATAAGATTCTGCTCCTTAATTTAATCTTAACTAGCCTTAACTACTAAGGGCAAAATAAACTTCACAGGCGCTGGGCTCCGGTGACTCTCCATCCCCCAACCCGAACCCTCAGCAGAGGCCAGGTCGATCAGATGTTGTCGTTACTTGAGACCAAGAGGAAATCCTTCATTAGCGTCTTAAACTGACGTCTATTCTGTGCAGATTGAACTTGAGACGGTACCGAGTTCCATATCTGTGATCCCACTGATTTGACGTTGAAGGTTCTGAGATTAGTGCGGACTTTAATTGGCCTATATAATGATGCTCCTGTAGTGTCATGCCTGTGCAAGATCGATGCCTTTGAGAAATAATTTGCAAAGGAGTCAGGTAGGAGGTTATGTTCAAAACAGTAAAATAGGTCCGCTATTTGATAATTTTTTATTTGATTAATATTTAACAATTTCAAGCTGGCGAATATGGGGCGTGAGCTGGCACTATTTGCTGCTCCTTCAATCATTCTAATGGCTTTTTTGGTAGGGTTACCAATTTTTGTAGACGAGATGGATAATTTGAGGCCCATATGAAATTGCAATAATTCAAGTATGGGTATATTAACGTATAGTAAAGACTTTTCTTTATATCTTTCGGGAGTAAGTACGCAATTCTAGATAATATGCCAATGTTTTTCGCTATTTTTAGTGTTATATAATTAATGTGCGTTTTCCAGGTAAAGTGCTGATCTATTAGAACTCCCAGGAACTTTGTGGATTCCACTTGTACAATTGGAAGGTCGTTAAGAGTCAATGACCAGTTTACGGGTTTGATTTTTCTATGCGATTTAAAAATAATGAAATTTGATTTATCTGTATTAACGGTAAGTTTATTAACCTTGAACCAATTGTTAACTTTCGTTAGCTCTTGATTAACAGTTTCCATAAGAGCATCAGGAGAAGAATTAGAATAAACTAAGTGTGTATCATCAGCGAACAAGATGAAATATAGGGTCGAGGACACTGAGGCCAGGTCGTTTATATATATTAAAAAAAGGAGCGGTCCTAAATTGGATCCTTGTGGCACTCCAAAGGCAACATTTCCCAATTCAGAGATGGCTCCATTGCATACAACACACTGTGTACGGAATTCTAGATAACTTTTAAACCAGTTTAGCTGAGTGCCCCTAACCCCATAATGGTTAAAATTTTTTTAATAAGACATTATGATTTACGGTATCAAATGCCTTTGCAAGGTCTAAGAACACCCCAACAGAATATTCGTTATTGTCAATAGCTTTTGAAACTAGTTCTTCCATATCAAGGAGGGCCATAAAGGTCGAATGACCCGCCTGGAACCCATGTTGGGATGCATGTATCATTTTGGATTTGAGGATAAAGGAGCTTAATCTGTCGTGCATAATCTTTTCCAGAAATTTAGCGAAGAAGGGCAAGATCGATATGGGTCTATAATTAATTATATTCTCCTTATTACCTTTTTTAAAGACAGGTACAACTTTAGCAGTCTTGAGTGCATCCGGTACAATCCCATTAGCCAGTGAACTATTTATAATTTCAGTAAGTGGCTGGATAATTAAATGCAAATATCGCAAGCCTACATACGGGTCGATGTCATCCAACCCTCTTGCATGTGTATTTTTTAAATTAAGGCCTATTCTTAGTAGTTCATCTGGTGATGTTGCAATAATTCCCATGGACATTAAGTTAGGCGGCTGTAAATATTCATGGAAAGAAGTTGAGGTGTGGGGCACGGTATTGGCCAATTCCTTGGGCAGATTTATAAAGTACTCGTTAAATTTGTTGGATAATATACCAGGGTCCTCTATTCTTACTTCATCAATTATTAATGCATTTATCTTCTCATTAGTAACATCAAGCTGTAGGGCGGATCGAATTAATCTCCAAGTGGATTTAAGAAAATTGAGTGGTGTAAATATAATATTTAAATATAGAACTTCATGATACGAGGAAGATGTCATACTTAGCAAAGGGAAGTGCATTATTGATTATGTTTTTTTTTGCTTTTGATGCTGAACGACGGTTCCTCAGGCTCACATAGCGGCTGAGAATCAGCTGGTATTTGTTATTACCGTGAGTGGCTGTTTGTTAGTTTTCATGGCTATGGCCCATGGGTGCCAAATAGTTAAGGATTTTTTTTATATTAGTTGTGTAAAATGTGGATCACTGCATGAAGTGAAATCTAATACTGTGGAGTGTGCAGGTACATGGCTATGCTATAACTGTACTTTTAAACAGTTACCGTTTGCTGCTGTTGAAGATAATGACCAACCCTCAAACTCCCCAATAGGTAGACTACAATATCAGACATCATTTAAAGATGAGGGCTATTTGGAAAAGCTACCGTGCTTGGAGATATCCATGGAGACTCAATCTAATAGACCTTTACTAAACAACCCTGATCTAGACCCGGATGATAATTATTACGTGACTAGACCAATTGATCATGGTTACAAAACTCCCTCGCAAATAATGTCTATAATGGAAAATAACAATGATCTAAACCAGCGTTTCCCAAACTTTTTTGGCCACGGAACCCTTCTCATCTTTTCATATTATGGCGGAACCCCAGCCTGAACTAAACGTATTGAGGCATACGTAGCGCCTGGGAAGCTTAATTACTAACATAGGCCTAACTAAATGCACAGTAGGCCCTACACACCCATATAAGCAGTTTTTAAAACAATTTATTTTCTCTTATATGAAATGTTAAAGTGTAGGCTACAATTTTTTAAAACCAAAACTTATAGAGCACAATATTGGGAGTAGGCCTACATGAAGTTGTAATATGTGTACGGTGATTTTGTTTTTTCTCGTAACATTTTTTTATATATGGTTTGATGCTAGAAAGCTAGATTCTCATGTCAGATGGCAAATGGCAGATGCACGCTAACTGCAAAATTCATGACAGTGGGGTTTCATTACATGTAATTAGCTCGATCCAGAAATAATATTGATTCATGAAAGTTCGGTGAAAGTCTGCTTCACTTGCGAGTCCGACGTTATCTCAATAAGAAGTTCATAACCTTTATTACAAAAGTTTGCTGGTTTTCGGCTATCTCGAATGGGTTTTGAATTCAATTAATATCAACCTTCATGGGAGGAAAGTATTTAACCTAGTTCGCTTCCAGGTCGTGAATATGATCTGCAATTTGAACGAATGTTTTGGTCGAGAACACAATCCATTTCAACTAAATTTGACCCAAAAACTCTTAACAGTCCACATTATTAGTTTAAACATAAACCTAGAACCCTTAAATTTCCCTCCTTGAGCCAATGCTCTATGTCAGACTTTTATACCAGTAAATTAAAAAAAATGCTAATATTGTTGTGCGATTATCAGACTAAGCTGTACTTTTTAAAAATATTGCGATAAATCATGTTCGGATTCGTTCGTCGACGTAACGAAAACAAAGATGGCTACGTCACTATTCAGACTTACAGCTCTGACCTACATAGGTCCCTGCAGTGACCTCTGTAATCTATAATTCTATATAATTACTAGATAGCTAAAGGGCATTTAATGTCCGGATTTTCGCTCAATGGGCAACATGCAAAAGAGACGACTGACCGCAGTTTTAAACTTTATAAAACTTTACAGTATTTTTAAAAACTGATTGGAATGTTTGATTCCAATTAAATTTCTCAATGAAAATTCTTTAAAATTAAAACTTTTCGCGGAACCCTTGTGTTCACCCCGCGGAACCCTTGGGTTCCGCGGAACCCACTTTGGGAAACGCTGATCTAAACCTTTTCTCTTTAACACACATAAACTGTAGGAGTCTTTACAATAAAATAGATGAAGTGGGGGTAGTACTTGAAACAATGCAACCTTTAATCCTGGCTGTGACTGAGACATGGATAACAGATTTACAAGCGGAGTCAATCCTTATTCCAGGATATTGTTTTGTACATAAGCCTAGACTAACAGGATCTGGAGGTGGGGTGGGCTTTTTCATAAAAAGTGGAATCTCCTTTAGTATACTGCCTCATGTTTTAGACTCTGCTTCTCAACATAACAGTTTTGAAAGCTTGTTTATAAACCTCCCTCTTGGCAGGGGAAAAGATATTATTACAGGAGTTGTCTATAGGGCGCCTGGGCAATCCCTGGCTAACTTTAACGATGAATTCAACCAACTACTAAGTAGGCTTGCCCAATTAAAAAAAGAGGTACTGATAGCAGGGGACTTTAATATAGACCTCTTGAAGCATAGTAACCATGCCCTAACAGGTGAATATTTTGATATGATCTCTATGCATCAAATCCTACCAACCATTTTTAGACCTACAAGAATAACTCCAACTACCTTCTCGTTAATAGATAATATTTTATCCAACATTTGGAATAAAACAATTCATACAGCAATACTAGTAACAGATATCTCAGATCACTTTCCTGTCTCTATATGGGTCGATGTTGAACTACCACTAACACGTAAGAAATCCCCAATGTTAAAACGTACTATTAATAGCTCAAATATTAAAAGGTTTCATGACATCCTAGGGAAAATTGACTACACCCCAGTACTAGCTCAGTGTGAAGAAGTTGACTCTAATAAAGCTTATGAGTCATTTCTCTCAACATATAAAGAGGCATATGACCTTGCATTTCCACTTCATAAGATATCCAATAACAAGTTTAACTCTCCTAGATGCCCATGGATGACTCATGGATTACTAACGTCTTGTAACAAAAAGAACAAATTATATAAGAAATATATTAAAGCACCTAGTGAAAATAATAAAAATGAATTTGTTTTATACAGAAATAAATTTAAGATGATCAAGAATAAAGTAAAGCGCGATTACTATGCAGGTGAATTTGCTAAATATAATAATGATTTAAAAAAAACTTGGCAGCTTATAAGATCTTTAATTGATGCTAAGGAACAGGACTGCTTCATTGAGGAAATTGAAATTGGCAATTATAAAATTACTGATAACAATGCTATGGCTGAAAAATTTAATTATTTCTTCTCCTCAGTTGCTAAAACACTCTCGAATGGGATCCCTACTTCCACTCGACACTTCTCAGATTACTTGGACCCCTCTCCCCCCAACTCTTTTGCTCTTTATCCCACATCCTCTGAGGAACTTGTCCAACTAAGTAGTACAATTAAACTTACCCATAGCTCTGGGGCTGATGGTTTGGACCCCACTATTGTGGGACCCTCAATGCACTATATTGCTACCCCTATGGCTGCTATAATAAACTGCTCTCTAAGGACAGGAACTATTCCTCTAAGCATGAAGACATCAATTATCTCCCCAATTTTCAAGCAAGGCAGTAGGAAAGACATTGCAAATTACAGGCCTATCTCAATATTGCCCTACTTCTCCAAATTATTAGAAAAAATTGTATACTCTAGACTGTATAACTTCATTGATAAGATGAATCTATTATATCCCCTTCAGCATGGCTTCAGATCTGGGCACTCAACAATAATGTCACTTCTAGATATACATAACCAGATCACGAAGGCAATAGATGATAATAAAATTTCAGTTGGCATATTCCTCGACTTAAGCAAAGCATTTGACACTGTAGATCACGAGATACTAATAAAAAAATTAGAAAATTATGGAATCAGGGGTACCCCCTTTCTTGGTTTAGAGACTACTTGTGCTCTCGTCAGCATCAAGTCAAGTGTAACGGTGTACTATCTAGCTTGTGCACTATGAAATTCGGAGTTCCCCAGGGATCTGTTCTGGGTCCCTTGTTATTTCTCATTTATACTAATGACCTTCCCAAAGCATCCTCACTCCTTCATTTTGTCCTTTTTGCTGACGATACCAATGTGTTTCTTTCTGATTCTTCTTATTGGCAAATAGTAAGCACTTTAAATGAGGAACTTACCCATGTAGCTGACTGGTTTAAAGCGAACAAGCTATCACTGAATATAAATAAATCAAATTATATATTATTTACCTCAAAACGAAAAGAGCTCCCGCGAAATAAAGAAGTAATTCTAATTGATAATATTAGAGTACCTCGAGTAGACTCTGTTAAGTTCTTAGGAATCTACATTGACCAACATGTCAACTGGTCAGTCCATATTAATCATATCTCTAATAAAATTGCTAAATCAATAGGGATAATTACACGTATCTCCGCAATCGTACCTGACAAAACTCTACTAAGCCTCTACTACACACTCGTGTACCCTTACTTATCATATGGTAGCTTGGTGTGGGCATCTAATTGTAAGACAAAATTGCTAAGGCTCCATATTCTCCAAAAACGCATTGTTCGGGTAATTACTAGATCTCCATAGAACTCTCACACCACTCCTCTTTTTCATCAATTAGGCATACTAACCTTGGATAAGATTAAAGATTACCAAGTTCTGGAGTTTATGCACCGTTATACCTATCACTCTCTACCAAATGCATTCTTAGGTTATTATAAGAATAAAGCGGACATACACTCATACTACATAAGAGATAAAAGCAATAAATACATGATAGAATTCTCTCGCACTAACATACGTAAATTCTCCATAGTTACCTGGAACAACCTGCCCCATGACCTGCGCCACATACCCAACCTATATACCTTTAAAAACCACCTGCGCACTCATCTGCTTAATACCAGATAATAATAGATATCTTGACTAACAGTGATCCATTGTTGTGTAATCATTTTTTTTCTTAGTTAAGAACTTTTGTTATAAATTAGTTAAGCTAATATATATAGCGGGACTTAGATCCCTTAGAGATCTCCTTTTGACCCACTGCACCAGTGAGTTAAATATAAATTAAAAAGTACCACTGTTTATCTGTTTCATTGTAAATGACTGACTTCTTTACTGTTTTTTGTTGCTGTAAACACTGGTTACACTGGATCAATAAACTATTGATTGATTGATTGATTGATTGATTGAAGATCACTATGACATTTGAGAAACTCTGTTGCGTAATAGCTCTTTTCTGCATGTATCCTGATAGCTTTAAACTTGTTTCTGTATATCGTAAATTTCTTTTTATTTTCAGGATTTGGATTTTTTAAGTACTTAGCATAGAGAAGATTTTTTGGTGCATGACTTCAGTAACCCAGGGGTCATCCAAGCTTTATTAACTTTATGCTTTTTTGAGCTAGTCGAACGTTTCAAAGGGAAGGCATCAGTGTATGCTTCTTTGTATACACAGAAATGAAAGATTCATAGGCCTCATTGACTGACCCTAAATGCGAGTATTGGATAATCTGGTCCCAACTAGTCCCTTCAAGGGCATTAGAAAAAATTTCCAGTCCTTTAGTGGTAATGGATCTTCGATCGGCATAGTCCAGCTCTTTTATGTAATATTTTTCAAGAGAGAATTGCGCTACAATAGGAAGATGATCGGATAAATCCGAAATGATAATGGAAGCAGATTTCAATTTGGACCAGTTCGTACAGAAAATATTATCTATTATAGTTTCGTAGTTTGAGTAACCCTAGTGGGTTTCTTGATGGCAGGGAGGTAATGATGAGCAATTAGGCCGTTGTAGAAGAAGTTGGTGTCTTTATGGTCATTTACTCTTAATAGGTCTACGTTGAAATCTCCAAGGAGGATAATTTCTTTAGTTTTCTTTTCAAGTTTTGAAGTCAGCTGATCAAAGTCACGCTGGAATTCTGTCAGGCCCTGACCGCGCGGTCCGTAGATAACGCCAATTAATGGGAACAGGTTTTTAATTTAATCTTAATAAACAAGCTTTCAAATGATTCACAGTCTACTACAGCATCTCCAGCTGTAGTAGATTTGCATTTCGTAAGTTCGTCACTCTTATGCCCAACTTGGTCGTCCCAGAGTTCATGTGGAGAATCTTCATTGACGCTGTCCTCTACCTAATCATCGAACATTTAGTGACGGTCTCTTTAAAATAAATTGAGTAACTTTAAACAAATCGACTAAAATTTGGCACCTAATAAGATTTCTTAGTGTCTTGTCTCTTACCTTTTCCGCACCATCTTTATATTTACGTTTCAAATTTAAATCACTCATAACGGTAAATTTTTTCATTAATTTATCAACCAACAATAATAAAAGAATCTTCGTCAAAAACAAACTTAGCGAAAGTAGAACCTCGTTTTAAGATTCAACTGTTAATTATATAGCCTAAGTCTGCCTTCTCAGGCTCGCCGAGAGGGGGGGGCGCAGAGGGGCAAATGCCCAGGGGCCCGGAGAGTTTTAGGGGCCCGGCCGCTCGGACCCGCAATCAACTTATGAAAAATATTATAATCAGTTATACAAAGTTTTATGATTTATGCCTTTTTAAATATAATATTACTGAATAAAATCCTAGTTGTATATATAAACATATTATCGTACGGTCGTATACGCACTTTTTATTTCAATTTATTTTCTTCAATTTTCTCATAAAGCCTAAAGATAGTTTAGGGGCCCGTGACTGCTCTGCCTATGGGCCCGGAATTTCTGTCGTCAGCCGTGTAGACAGCCGTTGCCTGGACCTGTTGTACTGATACACTCTGCAGTTGGTCTTCAGGGGCGAGGCGCGTCAAGCGTACGTATGCAAGTTGGGGGTGGAAAAAAGTATGTGTACGTACATGGAGGGGAAGGGTCCAATTTTTACAGATTTTGCGTACGTACTATATGAATGGCCCCTTACTGACTCTGTCCTCTACCCAAGTAGCGTGTGAGAGATCTTTCTCAAAACTGAAGTACATTAAAAATCGCTTGCTAAGCTCATTATCTTCTACAAATCTTGAAGCATATTTGCTCATGTCGGTAGAAACCGATGTTTTAAGTGAACTATATCAACATACAATTATGGATCATGTGTCTGAAATGGCACCCAGCTTAAAGAAGTTGCTTATACAATAACCATCATTTGGGTGGGTCATGATGAATCGATTTATAACTTTAAATGCATTCTTAATTTTTTATGTCTAATGTAGATTAAGTTTGCGATTCATCGTTGTGTTATGATTATCCCGTTGTAAAGTTACCTGTTACCTTGGCTGAAAACAAATCCCCAAGAAAAATAAATGTTGGATAGGGCCGCTTTTAATTTTCTTCCCGGGCCCCTTTGACACTCCAGTCCACCACTGCTTAAGACTGTTAAGGTTTCAAAGGCAGCGTAGAATGAATGTTTGAATAGGAATCTTACGAATTCGAGTTTGCATGGGACGATGATTTGCACGATTATGTAACAACTCCTGAGGTGAATCATCACATCATTTGAAGTGTTCTATATCAAAATAATAAAATTCTAAACTGTATGTTCCTAAGACGTGTGAAATACTGTCATGCACATTAAAATTGCAACTTTTTAATTCTTAATATGCATGGAACAACAACTTGCAGGGTTAAATTGCAACTCTTAGTTTGCAATAGTGCCTAGTTTAACATGCTGTACAATATATTCTAAATTTTCGATTCCTAAGACGCCTTAAATGCTGACTTGTGCACTAAAATTTCAAATGTAGATTACAAAGACGTGCGAGATAAACTTAAGATGCGCATGTGGAAATGGAGTGAGCATCAAAATTTTGGTTTTCTAAATTGCAAAGACCTGCTGGCTGGACGTGGGCGAGATTTTGTCAATAAAATTATGCTTTTCGATTGCTAAAATGCGCGGAATATTTATTTGTGTGGTAAAATGTCAGATAGAGTTCAATGTTCTGATGCTAAAACTACAATTTTTACATTCCTAAGGTGTATGGGCCATTGACTTGTATGGCTAAGTTGCAACTCTTAGGATGAAACGTCGCTTCAAATGCTGTCTTGTATATTAAAATAGAACTTTTTATTCCTAACTTTTTATTCCTAACACGACTAAGTTACAACTCTTATGGTGAAACATTGCATCGTTTGAAGCTTTCTATATCAACCTTCTGACTTGTATATTCCTAAGGTGTTTGAAATACTGAACTATACATTAGAATCACAAATCTTATGTTGAACAATTGCATAGTTTGAAGTCTTGTACACTAAATTCTAAATTTTCGATTCCTAAGTTGCAGGAAATACTGACTTGCGTGTAAAAATTCAACATATAAGTTGAAAAAGACGCCAGCGAGGAAGACTCGTATGCTAAACTTAAGACCTGTAAGTTTTCAGACATGTGGAGTAGAAAGCTCTTGAATTTTAGATTGGATGGGCCGATGAATTGTATGGTTCAATTACAACTCTTAGAGTGAATCGTCGAACAGTTTGACATCTGATACACTAAATTCTGAATTCTCGATTCTTACCATGCCTCTCCTGTTCTGGTACCCTGGATATCGGACTTTGGAGATTACAATTGCGATTATATGCGAAATTATAAATATGGGTCATTATCCGAAATGTTACAAATTTCGTCTCGGAAAAACAAAAAAAAAGTTTCTAAAAAAATTGGTTGCAAGCGTTTTTTTTAGTCATGTACATAGTTAAATTTAACTAATTTGAAAGAAATCCACTATATTTGTAATCATAAGTTAATTTTTTTCTGAATGTGTGAAGTCAAAACTTCTCTTTTTTCATTACAGTCCGTCCTTTTTGTGTAATCATATTTAATCACAGGAACCTGAAATATTCCTCTGGTCCTTATAAAATACAAGTTGAACAACATTTTAAGAGTTGCTAGTAAATTCTAATTACTTGCAATTTATTTTTATATCAAATAATTCACAAACAATACATGTAATTCAGTCTGAGCAATGCGTCATTACCATCCGACACAAGATGCGACTGTCATGAGAATATACTAGCAACTCTTAAAATGTTGTTCAACTTGTATTTAATGCATATATATAACATACAGTTATAGCTAATACTGCACAGATCTTTTCTGCAGCTGAAAATTATATTTCTTTTTTAATTTCGAAAAATGTCTAAAATTTTTTTACACCAGACTAATATATTAAGTGAAGGAAAGGCCTATTGTATTCCTACTTAATGCTGGTATCATCTACTTTTAAGAAATAGCCATTTTATAAGCACCAGAAAAATATTTCAGGTCCCTGTGATTAAATATGATTACACAAAAAGGGCGGACTGTAATGAAAAAAGAGGAGTTTTGACTATAAATTCTGAAAAAATTAACTTGAGATTTGAAATACAGTGGACTTCTTTCAAAGGGCCATCAATATATTACGTACGCCAAAATCCGGGAAAATTGGACCCCTTCACCCCTGTACGCAAGCGTACTTGCTTCCACACCCCCTGCGTACGAACGCTTGACGCACACTCTCCCCCCCCCGAAGACCAGCTGCAGAAAGTGTCTCGACAACTCCAGGCAACGACTGTCTGCACTTTAGGCCAGATTGAAGGATGAGTGAGGGCCAATATAGACAAATTATAGGTGTCTCGTTCACAGCACAGAAATAACTGCACATGGCTTTTATATAATGTAATAAAATGCCATTGGACGACTATAGGACAATACAGAGTTATAAATAGGCAAATGTGGACGTCATAATTAGAAATTTATTTTGCGTACGTACACCCGTACGCAAAATCGCCTAAATCCGACCCCCGACCCCCTCATTGCGTACGTAATATGTGGATGGGCCAAAATTAGCTAAATTTAACTATGTACATTAGGGTGGTGCGAACGTAATGGTAAAAAATTTTTTTTCAGAATTATTAATTGTAATAGCGTAAAAAAGTTGTGTCTGTAAGAGGTGAATATATGGTTAAATTTGTTAGTTGCTAGTGCCACGTCTTGGACTGCCCCAACGACTTTGAAATTGAGCAGTAACAGATGCTTGCAAAATGCTAATAAGCAATTACTTACCATAACGATTGATACAAGTTATGCAAGTTATTACCAATATATCTGTCACTAATTATAACTAAAGAATCTTTCACAAAATTATACATTTGGTTACTGAACATGTCTGAACACAAATTTTAAGAAGTTGAAGATCATTGTTATAAAGTAATATGGACAGTTTGGACAGTGGACACTGGGCACACAAACGCTGTCCAACAGTCAAAGTAATTAGAAACGTGAACAAGCTTGAAACAGATACATAAATGTCGATTAAATTATCCAAAACTCATAGATTACAATTGTCACACATTATGAAAGACATATTAATCTCTTTTCTTATCAAAAGAAGCCACCTGTTGCCGGGACTTTGTTCTGTGTCTCATTAATCCAATTCGAGCAATTTCCAGGCAAACCGCTTGACATGATTCGGTTACTAGTTTCACTCCTCTCTAACAGCTTTTGTATGACATGGCACCCAGTATAGAGTTGGTGGCACCAAATATTCTGCCACATCAACTGGAATCTTTGATAACAGCGGTGGGGCGGTAACGGTCAAATCCATACAGTTTATTAACTCGACGTAACTTTCGGCGCTGAAGTTCAAAGTTGGCATGACAAACTTTCTGATACCCCTCGGTTGCTGTTGGCGAGCTTTCAAAAGTCGACGCAACCCCAGTTCGTTTATATGTTCTTGTTCATCTGTTATCATTGTTAATATGATACCCTCTGGGTGTGCAAAGATACCATCAAAGTACAAGGTTTCTATTGAATCCATTGTTTCACTTGCTTGCATTGATGTACGCTTTCTAGTAATTTTTCTTTCTCGGCAAAGCTTGTAGCAATCGATTACATGGGTTGATTCGGTCTGTGAAGCAATACCAAAATCTTCTAGTACAGCATTGGCAATTACCGCACCTGCTCTGTCCGATATTCCATATTGGTGACAGATTTTTGACAACTTCGGTAAATTTTTTCTCGTTTGCTTAGTTTTATTCACTTCTTTGGAGGTACTTGGTTTTTCTGACGCAACCATGTCTTCTTCGTCTGCTAAGCTTTGACTCTGTGCTGGATCTATTTCTCTTTCCGCGGCGGAATTTTGATCATTACTGTCTGCTAATTGCTGAAATCTAAATGTTTGCAACATCTTAGGTGCTTGGTCAGCTTTCTGTCATGCCGCTTTTTAGTTTAGTTGATGCATTGTTATCTTGACCGCCCAGAATCATTACTTTAATCGTCCGCTGATCATGTAGGAACTCATGTTCATCGTTTGGCACCCTCCTGGTTTTGGGACACTTACAATTGTCATTGGTACATTTGCAAACTTCGATATCAACAACTTTTTCTCTACATTTATGTTAAGAGTTTTACAATTTGTACGATATATACTACTACTTTTTCGACCTTTATAGGTCGGCGATCGAAATTCATTGTAGAATGTTCTTATCATCTTCAGAACTCTTGTATGTGAAACTGCCACGATGGAAGCTTTTCTCCATATAGCTTCGATATGTCTTGCTACGATTCCTGCTGTTTGAGTGACAATAGATTCTTTGGTTCCTTCCGTGTTGACTCTGTTGAGGTTGTGTTTAACATAATTATAGTGCCTCGTAATGTCTTTATAAGTTGGCAAGACATTTTTCGGTAACTCGCACGAAAATCCAAAATCAGTAGGCTACATTTTTCAGCGGTTCTTGTTTGTATTTTGGATAACGACTTAGTAACTGATCGAAAAGACCTCTTTTAAAAAAATTTGCGATTACCGGATTTCTACAAACTTTTGTACATGACATTGATCATATATTATACAATAAACATGGTGCCCTAAATATGACACATGACGTGGTGGGCAGGGGCGTAACTTTGGTCTAGAAAGTGGGGGATACCAATTTCTTACATACACGAAGCAAGGCAAAGACTGCGATTTCTTGGATGGCTCAATAATAGAATATTGATTGGCTTTGTTTAAAAAGTGGGGATCGGGTACCCAGTCCAAAAATTGGGGGTACGGGCACCCATCGTACCCCGCCCCCAACACATTACGCCTACGGTGGTAGGCCCATAACCGGTTCACTTAATATTGAGGATTGAAGGATGAAGGACATTGAAGGACGAAGGTTCGCCTTGCTCTGAATTGGCTCTAATGCACTAGCAACAGAGGTATAGTATCGAACTTCGACGACGCAGCTGGGGCACCTCTGAACTTCAAAATAATTCAACCAAATTTTGCACAGTCATTTACTTTCACCAAATGCAACTTTTAAACACTATTACGTTTGTAAATTCGCACTTTAATTTTTTCGCACCACCCTAATGTACATGACTAAAGAAAATACTTGCAACCAATTTTGGGAAAGACATTTTTTTTTTCGGAGACGAAATTTGTAACATTTCGGATAATGATCCATATACAACTACTTAGCAAATCAATTCAGGATAGGACCGGAAATCACAAACCAGTTCTAGAGACGATGCTAAAATTCTAGAGAATGGTCCACTTCATCAATTAAGAGTCCGGGTATACGTTGATGGAGTGCTATGCTTTCTGACCTGGTGTGATCAAGTAGTGGACAGAGGTCAACTGTGTTGAATGCAAGAATGTGTGACCTATGAGACTGACATATGTTGATACTAGTAATTTTCTCATGGATCTTGCTAGATAATTTTGACCTATTTATAGTTTATGCAAATGTATTTTAACATTAGAAATGCGAAAAGAGTAGCAGTACTCGCGATGTCCAGACAACAGAGTAGTTGCGAGTAAGACTACGACAGCTTTAGACAATAGACATGTTACATCTTATTCTGCGAAAATACAAACATTTATGTGAAAGTGACCTGATTTGCGTACGGAATATATTTTGTTAAAGGCAGTGCTTTTTTCCGGCACCTTTTTTCAGCTACTAAAAAATAATTTGTTTATTTTCTTGATAAAAACAATAATTTAGTTATTTTAATTTATTCTCAGTGTTTTGAACTGTTTTCAGTGTTTGTTGAGACCCCTTCCAACCCATAATCCCTTTTTTCTCTGGATTTTAGCCCGCCAATAACTGTTCCGTTCCGGAACCTTTTTTTCTAGAAAAAAGCACTGGTTAAAGGACATTTTTGGAGTAGCCTAAAAAGTTACGCACACGCTGAGTGCAAATTCAGAACGATAACTTCCAATCCATCTAACTGAACAGATGTCAGTCAATCTGGATTTGAGGCTTGTGCTTAAGGAGGATTGGATTCTTAGAAATATTAAGAAGATGTTTTTTACTTGCCATCCAAGACATCACCAAACGCAGAAGTAGGCTACATTATTAAAAGTTGAAATAGAGCACGAGCTATAGAATGAAACCATAACAGGTGTCGTGGCTATGGAAATAATAGTCGAGAGAACTTTCAGTGAGCTGTAAGACAGGCATAGCATTCAAACACGGGTGGGCCCACAACGTTGTGCAACCCAACTGTTCATCGAAGTGAGTCGATTGTTACGGACTGATTGAGTGTTGGATATTGCGGTCCAAAGAACTTTCTCGGGTTTCAATGGACATTTGTTCATCTTTAAAATTAATATTATTTCTAAAACATTTTGAACAATTAGAATATTTTTAGAGGTTGCTCAATAGCCCCATATTTTATTTATCTAAAATTTATGCTTGTCATAACTCATAAGAATAGACCAATGGCAACAACACCGTTCTGATTTCTAATGATGGCAAATGTAAAACATTGCATCTTTTCAGTATTCAGTGCGTTAAAATGTGTTTCTGATTTTTGGTTAAGCTGTGAAATTTATTACTTTGAATTATTGCTACCGTGTAGGTCTGAAATTTAAATACACTATTACAGCAGCTATTGCAAAAGCTTCAGGTCAAGACCTAGAGAGCGCATCTTTATCTCGCTCTGGTTTGTTGCAAGGGATTAGAACATCGCCCATAAACTGAAAGCAGCATTAGAAAAGAGTTTCGTAGAATTGAGAAGCCCGCTTCGATCGTCCAGTGGAATGGAAAAACGGTGAAGGACACTACAAACTTGGCAGACCACAAGCAAATGTTCCAATTTCTTTATTTTCCAGTAAGATTTCCGATGACGAGAAGATATTGATCACAGAAGCCACGATTCTGTGTGGAGATTATTGAAGTGTTCGAGGGATCAAACGTTCAGACACATATTGAATGTCTAGAGAACAAGGAACTTCATGAGCTCGTTACATCTTCATCAACTACAGCTCTGCGCTTACTCGGGCTAGACATTGCTGTCTTGTCAGAAAGGAGTTCACGAACATGGAATTATATCGTGCAATATAACGAAGCCGAAGCTGTCATCAAATCACTCAGGGTTGTCAGTGATGCTGCTGAACATTCATTTTCTACAAAAAATCAGTGCTTTCAACGAGTTCATAATAAGAAAAAAAGTGAAATGCAGAAACTAATTCAGGTCATTGAAGACAATCACAACATTCCGGATTCTCGAAAAAGCACCCTCATGTCTTGCATGCCTTACCTCATATGTTAGTCAGTTGCAATCAGATGAAGAACATTAAAAATAATCAGCGGCAACTCTTTTTGATGTAACTGTCTTGCTTCTGTCATATACTTAACATTGCTGTCAAATTTTTGAAAGGATTTTGATGATAAACCTGCAGCCGGGAATATGTTTTCAATATTTTTAACTTTTAGGTTCAATGAGCAACCCCTAAATATTCCTAAAATCACATGACATTTTGCAGCAAAGTTTGTTCTCAAGAAAAGAACAATATTAGATCCTGTGAAGTCAAGTCTAAAAATATTTTTGGACCACCCTTCTGGAGGGTGCAGTCAGGACGCACACCACCGCAGAACAGGACCAGAAAGGCATTTGAACCAGTTGTAGAGGCGGCGAAGGAGCAGGCCTATGTCATAATCGACCTGGCTTGTGACAGCAAATCGGGAACCAAGTCAATGTTACCATTTAAATTAAGTAAATTATGCAGATTTGACATATAAAGGAAGTTTTCGAACAATTTTGCCTTATTGCTTACTTAAAACTAGATGCAATACATGCAAGGTTGAAAAGAGAGACAAAGAAAGAAAGACAAAGATTGAGATTTTAATGTGGACAAATTAGAAGTCGTTATTATAGAAATGGTCAAGCGAAGTTTCGTAAAAAAAACTGACGCACTTGAGACAAATGCGACCATCTTGATCATTCCATGTACAACTTGCCATTGTCTTCTGGTCAAATATAAGTTATTTCACTATCACATAGGAGATTTTTGTAGAATCAGATCTCAGGTGCCTCAGAAAGCCATAGCAAAAACCTCAAAACATCACCATAATAGCCTACACATTGTATTCATCACATAGTTTGACATCGACAAAGCATCCAACTACATAGTTTACGTTGCAATACATTCAAACATCCGCCCTACTTTTTTGGTGACACTGTCCATCCATCATACAATCAAAAATTGCACGGATACTTTGACTGTGGCTGAGCCTTGCGTCAGAACTGTCTTCGCACCAACTACCGAGAACTATGTCGAGCGTTCTGGGAACTTCTGAAAGCGGTCTACAGATTTAATTTCTGTGCCCAATTCTGTGCTTTCTTTCACTGCATTCAGAAGTCATTCAGAATTCCGCTAATGATTCATCTGCTTCATTTATTACCCGGTGGCTTGACTTCTCTTTTTCTGACCTATTGGGTTTTTAACCGGTCTTATGAAACGGATTATGATTTTGACTATGATTTCACTAGAAACGACCATCGATCAAGCTTAGTGATATTTTGCATTGTGATAATGGCACCAAGACAATAGATTTGATTAGATAACCGTGTGACTAAACGACAACAGACGAAAAAATCACTAGTAATTTACGATATGGGTGTAATTTATTGAACAATTTTACAACTGTGGATGTACTTGGTCATTTCGGAGCTTGTTTGAAGTCTTAAAGTAACTAATTTTGCTTAATTTGTTGTATTGATCTGTTAATTAAGATTCAAGTTGGTTTCTGTTTCGCGCCATCGTATTTGAGTTCTGCGAATGGGTGTCCGTGCTCGCGGGAGCTTGCACCTTCTGGGCCTTCCCTTGCTAACCAGCTTGACATGTATCGCCTTTGTTTGTATTTAATTTTTTGGATTTTGGTTGCAATAAACGAGTATCGTATCGTATAGTATCGTACCGTCATCTTCTTCTTCGCCTTTTTTGGGGGGCTTACATCGGCCACGTCCAGCAGTTCTTTTGTAGTGTTTGATACGCAGTGATCCGATTGTTGAAGAATCATAGACTGTCATTAAAACAATACAGTTTTCTTCAATATACAAATTATTTAGCTCATTAGATGCGTAGCCTACATTTTGCCGAAATAAATGTACAGCACGATCATATTAGCTCTAATTAGACAAAAAATCTTAGGGCTGACTGCTTTCTTGCCGACTGTTCCTTGTAGGATAAGACACTGGCGCAATCACTCACTGATGTCCGCGTGATATAGTCGTGCAAAACTAAATAATCACTGCCTGGGATAAAAAAAAAATGACTACCTAAAAAGCCCATTTCTTATTAGCGCTAAATGGCTGCTTAAAAGGTGCTTCAGTGTTCTGACAATAGTTCGATGTTTTAGCAAGGTAGTTGGAGCTTAGAATTATGTTAATCTATTAACAGAAGAAAAATGCTTTTCAGTAAGTAAACTGAACATATCAGATCATGTGATGAAGTTATGTCGGACGCGCTTCTATCACCTGTGTCTTCTATCACCTGCGTCAGATTCGCACAATACACTGCTCGCTTCGGGGTCATCCATATATTACGTGCGCAAAAATCCGGAAAAATTTGATCCCTCCCCCTCCCTGTACGCACACGTATTCCCCCCCATCTGCGTACGTGCTGTTGACGCATCCCCCAAGACCAGCTACAGAATGTGTCAGTACCACAGGTCCAGGCAGCGACTGTCTGCACTTTAGGCCAGATTGAAGGATGAGTACTCCATGGGCTCACTGCTGAGTTGTGTGATAGTTGAATAATAGCGTTCAGAGGTAAGGTGGCATACAAGTGACACCTCTCCCACAGTCCTACTTCCTCTGGTAGTACCGGAGAGCTGGACAGACTGCTCTAGCTCACTTGAAGGCCAATCAGTTTGAAGGCCGCCGTTTCCTATGCGTACGTACATTATCAGTTGACCTCCCTCCTTATACGCAAGCACATGCATTTCGGGTACCCCTCCATGCGTACGTAATATATGGATGTCCCCTTACGACTCAAGCCGAAATAAATTTGATGTGTGAGCATTCGAATGCTGCAGGATTAACTATGATAAAGCCTGTTAAGCATGTATACCTTAATTTAACTGCACTAATAAGCTCTTGTAAACGATGCGCTTCGGCTGGTCAGTGGCATTCCTATGTTTCGGCATACAGGCCTACTGATTAGGCCTACTGAGCCTCACGCTATTAGCATTTGCGCTCACACCTGACAGTGTTAAGCAGCCTAGAAATAACTTGGTAATGACGATGCTATATAAGTTGTTGCAATTACAATTATAAAGGAAGTGAAAACAAAATGAGCCTAAGATCTTAATGCTGGTGTGTAGCTTTTTTCTTGGCACTATATAAATTGCAATTACCCCATTCGCACGTATAGTTATTTCTAACGCAGATTAGCAGGAAAATTATTGCGTTTGATTATTCATAGATTGCTTGCAGTGAAAGAGCTTTCAAATGTGCAGTTAAGTACTTGTACCCGATTCATGGCATAAGGGATTGCAGGTAATATCTTCCGATGTCCACCACTGAAAGTCCGGTATCGCATTTCCAGTGTAGCGAAAGCTACAATCTATTGACGAGGACTCTCGATTCTGATTACAAAACGGAGTTGAATCTAAACATGGAATATTATTTATTACGAACATTTTTAACGCGCGTAAAGTCACAATGAAATAAAAATCTTCAACGAAGAATGGGGGATGGGACCGAAGAGAAAGAAAGGGAGACCGAAGAGAAAGAGAAGAACAGACTGTGACTATGATGCCGAAGAGAAAGAAAAGGAGACCGAAGAGAAAGAGTGACTATGATGCCCGGTTTGGTTTTGACAATGGAGATACTAGTGGCAAAGATTATCACCAGGATGGAAATCTAATTGTTGTTAATGACGTTGGAATTAGTTCGTCGCTATCAATATCATTACCATCATAATCGCGATCATCAGCAACATTACCGTCGTTGTGGTCTTTATCAAGAACAACAGTGAATTAATCGTCTTAATGATGTTGAAAAAAATGTCCTTACCCACAACGGTCACCTCCACGGAGAGCTTGTACTTAATGTCACTGTCGAGGCATTCGTATTTTCCGGCGTGTTTTGGCAGCACATGATCAATAGTAAATGTAGCACGGCCATCGTGCTTAAGCTTTATTTTGTAGGCCTTTGAACTGGTTTTGCTTCCGACATTGAGAGATTCACTGTGATCGCTATCATAGCGTGTAAAATGCCATTTGCCTGAATAGGTACAGTCCAACTCAACTGTTTCTCCCCGTAAAACAATCTTATAATGAGACTCCGTTTGCAGATACTCATCGACGGATTCAGAAAACTCAGCGTCTAACAATAAAATGCAAATAAAAACTAATTAACCGGTTTCACTAGCTAGTCCTGAACAAAATTTAATGGACAACTTAAGAAGAAAAGAAATATTATTTGATTTCATTTTTAATTCAAAGGCACAATTCTTAGGCCTCAGTATCAAATGACCGAATTTGGAGTGCTAACAATTGCGCAAAATGAAAACGTTAATCTACACATTGCAGCTTTTTCTAACAACAGCGCGTTTTAATGATCATGTCCGAATAATCAATCATTCTTTGTTGATCCCAGGAAATTTTACATATCGAATTTTACAGGTTGTGTACGATTTACTGGAATTCAACAGACAGACCCAGAAAGGACCAGCGTCCCGCTGAAACAGGATCGCCTATTAACACAGTTCAAATTTGGATGGCGATAGATGCTTAAAATATGGCACTATTCTATACGGGAAACAAAAATAAACTATGTACAAACGTACATAAAATGAAACTGGAAACAAACTACATAGATATGATAGCAGCAAATGCACAATGAGATCATATGCATGAGAAAATAAATGTTAGACAAACTGTACATGAAAAAGACGAAATTAAATAAAACTCCATTATTATTAAAGTCTAGATAATAGAAAACATTGTATGCCATCATATTAGCAGTCGCAAGAATTTAACAGGATTGGTGTCTGCTTCTTAGTTTCACATTGGATAACTGTCACATTTAGTGCGTTCCAAACTGAGTGCTCACTTGGCCATTTTGATTCCTTTTGGAAAAACTCCTGTGAAAAATGAACAATTAATTATTGCAGCCAGTGTTGAGCCATTGATAGGGATGGTGGGACCAACAATTAATGGATAGCCAACCGGACCAATCACTGAGCGCAAGTCTTAAGGAATTGTAAATGGTTACAATTTCTTCCACTGAAGTTGGATATAACCCGAATGTAATCCTCGAGAAAGTTTGGAAATGAGTTTAACTTTTAGCAATGGTTTGCGCTTACGAGTGGCCAATACCAGTGATAAACTCATTGAATTTATTTTAAATAGCATTTTGCACTATACAACTTCTCATTAATAATTAATCAGAACATACATCGATTTCTTGAGATACGTAATATACGAGTATTTGTTAATTTGTGTTTTGGTAGTTTCTTTTGTAATTTTGCTTTCTTATTTTGATTTGTTATCTTAGATTTGTTATATATAGTATTATCTAGGCCGATATATCCCTAATTTTATCATCACGCAGCCGGAAGGTTATGAAACGCAACCTGCATAATACCGTTACTGACATCATATTAAAATATAATTAGTTATATTGGGCAACAAGTTTTTGCTGCCAATAATCGAAGAAAATCATAGGAAACTTGTTCAATGTGCAATTGTTAATTTATAGTGAAGAAATTTGCTACAGATTTTTAAGAATTTGAGAACTTATGAAGGTGGATCTAACCTCATAAAAATACGACTCAATGCGTGCCTAGTGCACATCGGAACAATGGATCTATATTTCCCATTTCTTTTGTTCTCATACATCTCTGACTATGTTAATGAACTTGGTCGAAGTTCTTAATGTGTAAAGTAATGTAATGCAATCTACTACAAAAAAGTAGCCTTCATTTACATCTGGGAAATACGGATGCATTATCATTGTACATAATGACTGAATACGTACAGGGAGTTTTACATTTCAGCAGACATAATACATTTGCACAAACGTTTTCACACATAATTGTCTTAGCATAATGTGTGAAGATATGCCGTGAAAAAAGTTTTTTGCATTGTGTAGCGCCGTCATCGGTGTCCGCCTCAAGTGAATCCTTAGCAAATTAAATGCCTGCCTATCTCTTGAATACGGACATATCGATGTGTTGGCTAATTCTAACTATTAGTCTAAAATATAAATGTCTCGAGGAGTTACAAAAGTCGCTATATCTGTGTTTGTATAAATACATCCATACTAATTTTTTGAAGAATCGCTAATCATGTTCGTGTTAATCGCTATTTTTTCGCTCTTTAGCCTCTTGCAATCCTAATTTTATCCCAAGTTTCAGGGAGCGCGATTAAAATCTCGACTGTAAATATATAAAATCCCGTTATGTGTTATGTAGCACCGCTACCGACGAGAACTTTAACTGGAACTGAAACTTTCGTCGGTGTTAAATGACTCTTGTGTAAACAACAGTTAGACCAGTGGTTCTTAACCTTTTTTGGCACACGACACACCAAAACAGGCAACCAAATTTGGCGACAAACCATGCAATCGTCGTACGTGAATATTGTGAAAAATGTTAAAGTTAAACTAGTTATTTATTTAAAATGCTAAATTTTTAATAATGAAAATGTTCATATTGGATCCTTTCCAGTTTCTACATTAACTTAGGAACAGCTAATGGGATTTTTGCTCCTGGATTTTTCTCTGGATCATAAAACGAGGATCCACAATATTTCAAGTAGTCATCGTTCCACTTGCGCGCAACAGATTTCTTCTTTTTCATGTTTTTCTTGGTTGGTTTACTAAAACTAACAGTGGCAGCAGAATCCGTCTAATTGCTACCAGAATCTGATTCCGCATCACCAGTTGTAGATTCGCAAAATTTTCGTTTGCTTTTGATTAATTTATCCATTTCGATTGTACGGTTATGGGTAAAAGTTTACATCGCGGCGGTCGAAAACGTGGACACTGCACAAGCATAGCATTAATATGGGTATAAGGTAAACATCATGGTCGACTCTGATTGCGATATAACAGAATGGATAAATAGGGTTCCACGAATTCTTACAGCCTACGTCCGCTACGGTAAGTGTAATGCAAGAATGACGGACGTAGGCTGTGAGAATTCGCGACACACCAATTTTTCGCGACACACCAACGACACACCATGTTCACGCGACACACCGCCCGTCGATTCGCGACACACTAGTGTGTCGCGACACACCGGTTAAGAACCACTGTAACAGTTAGACCCATCAGTGCCGGCCTTAGGGGTGTGCGAACCGTGCGGTCGCACGGGGCCCGCAACTTAGGGGGCCCAAAAAGTCACAGAAAATTAACATGAACAAGACACCCTAATAATAATATTAGCCTATGGTTTCGATTAAATCTCCTCTTTTGTTCATAAAATAAAAGTCAACTTCCACTGTCTCCCAGAATTCTCGTGTTTAGTTATATTTGACTTGTTGTACTTGTCAACAATCTACTAAAATAAAATGGTTACCAACGAAAACCAGTTTGACTTGTGTCATAGGGGCCCGTACAGTATTCTCTGCACGTGGCCCAAAATATCCTAAGGCCGGCACTGCCCAATGAATTTATGTATACTGCAGCACACATCGACACACTCATGTTAAGTATTTAATTTGTCTGCTTGTTTACTACCGGGTAGATTCATTAAACCCAAGTACTACAAGCGAATTACGACATGATGCAGTAGGTCGACATGTCAGATTATGATAAGCATGTAGGCCTATAATTTCTGAGTATAATAGTTTCGAAGAGCTCTTTAAACCCAAGTACTAGAAGCGAATGACGACATATTAGAAACGTCAAATTATTATAAGCATGTATAAATTCTGAGTATAATAATTTTTTTAAAGAGGAAGCTGCAGATACTTTTTTCACAGTTTAACGGTGAAATTGGAAAGATTAAGATGCGTTAAAAATGCGCTAGTTTCAGGAAATTTCAGCTTTGTAGTCAGCATGAAATAAAAATAGTTGTTATTTTACATCATGGTAGTCAGTAACGACGATCTCAAAACTTTCGAATGTATGTATGTTAGGGTGTGCCGACATTTAAACACACGACAGATAATCACGCGACACTTAAACACAGACACTTAAACACACGACAGATAAACACATGGACAGATAATCACACGACAGATAAACACACGACAGATAATCACGCGACACTTAAACACAGACACTTAAACACACGACAGATAAACACATGGACAGATAATCACACGACAGATAAACACATGGACAGATAATCACACGACAGATAAACACATGGACAGATAATCACACGACAGATAATCACACGACAGATAAACACATGGACAGGTAATCACAGCGACATATTAACACGAGAAATCCAAACACACGATATATTTTTCCGAATCGATTAAAAATAAATTAATGAACCTTGATAATCTTGATAACCTATCCTAAAAACACAAAAATGCAAAAATATAAAAATAATTCCCTTTTAATTATTCAACTAAAAGTAATCGATGAATAAGTACATCTACGTTTAAACTATTGGTGGGACAGATGAGCTATTGCTTGCAAAAACTGCAGAAAGTTTGCAGCTAAATAGAGACTAACTTGATCTTTGTTGACGACGATTCGATCTTCTAATGTTTTCAAAGGAGCTGTACACTTGTAACTCTGATACATTTTACAACACCAATATATTTCTCCATTCTTATTCTCCCGAGCTTTAAAATACTTAAAAATTCTGTATATTACTGTTGAACGTCCTTTTGTTGAGACGCCAAATGTAACAGAATCTGTTTGTGTCGCCAAATCGTAATAAATAATATAATTTTATGTGATAAACTGTCCGCCATTTAGAATCTCTACTTGGCAGTTTTTGTTTTTAACCGATTCGGAAAAATATATCGTGTGTTTGGAATTCTCGTGTTAATATGTCGCTGTGATTATCTGTCCATGTGTTTATCTGTCGTGTGATTATTTGTCCATGTGTTTATCTGTCGTGTGATTATCTGTCCATGTGTTTATCTGTCGTGTGTTTAAGTGTCTGTGTTTAAGTGTCGCGTGATTATCTGTCGTGTGTTTAAATGTCGGGTAACCGTATGTTAGGACGGGACTGAATGCTTCGACTTTGGCCAAGACCAGTGACTCGGAAAGTGTTTAATAGTTGCGTGAGCTAACCTCAGGCAAAGTACAGACCTAATATGGAATTATACACTATATCCGATATAACCAATAAGAATATTTTGTCATTTTTTACAATCAGTGGAAAAGTCTATAATATTAGGACTACATATTCATGAAATTAAACGCGTCTATAGCACAATAAGTCAATAACTACTTTAGCAAGCATCAAATACAAAGCCCCAGCCAAAAGTTGTGTGAGCATGCTTGTGCCTCGGCGCTACAGAGCCAAAACTTGTGTGAGAATTGGCACCTTTGGCGCCATGGCTCCCGGGCCCCTCCCTGGCCCAGAGATACAGTCCAAATCGACAAAGTCGACCAAGTCGATCGTTTATTTGCCAAGTCGATCGAGTCGACGAGAGGTCGACTAGTCGACAAAGTCGATCGAGTCGATCGTCGGCCGAGCCAAGTCGATCGTAGCAGCTCGACTCGATCGATCACGGGGTATACCTGGCACGTGTAATAAGTGAAATAGATAATTAAATAATATTAAACAATCACCTTACTCAGTTGTACTTCAGGTCTGATGATTGGCATCTAATATGATGGCATCTATAACACTGTTATCATAATTGTAGCCTCTGATTGGCAGTTACATCTTAGGTAATGTCCAAGTCATCAATCAATCGGGCCTAGAATTAAATCTTTAAAAAAATTATTTCCCATTAGAAAGGTGAAACCAGAAGTCAGGCTAAAAACTATGAACTATCTGCGAAAGCCGCTATCTGCATCTTCTCGCTCGTTACGCTCTGCGAATCAGCTTGATCTTTTTGTACTGAGTCCCACGATCTGAAACGACCTTCTCAGGGCCAAACTAAATAACTGGTTTTTCCTCATCGGTTTCGCGTTCCCTAAAGGCATTTCTGTTTCCTCGGGACTTCTGTGTTGTGAGCGCCTTTGAATAGTTATTCAGCGAGAAGTGCTTTAAATAAATTTCTGGATACAGTGCAATACAATACGTACTGTAAACTTACATGAATGTACTTACATAATTTCTATTATAAGCCTTTTCACTGCGGAATATTGACACGTGATGTCCGTTCGAGATACACTATGTCCTGGCTACCAGTTTTGCTTGATTTAATTGGCGGCGGACCCGGGAGGGGGGTCGAGGAGGACAAGACCCCACCTTTAAAAGTGGGGGACCACACTATACATCTGTCCCCCTAAATTTAGAAGAAAGACCAAACACAGGTCAACAACGTGGAAAAAATTTGCAACAAATTTTATCGCGCGCGCCTCTTTTTGACCAGATCAGTTCAAAAGTGCCCCCCACCTGTCAAGTAAGATCGCCGCCACTGCTTGATTTACGTAGCCCTTCCGTACCACCTTAGGCTAAAAAATATGTACATATATAGAAGTACATAAACATGTATATATTGTTGCAGCTGACCACTTGAGAAGAAGAAGGTCTGCTAAGTTTGTTTTTAGTTGTGGCCATATTCTAGAAAGTGTGTCAGGCTGTTAAGTTTGACCGTGCTTTAAAGGTGTGCTAGAACTTCGGTCATTTGGCGAGAAGCAAACTGTATATAAGCTGGAACATTATAGTCTAACGGAGCTTGGCATTTACGTTTTGGTCTGACACAGTGGCGGCGCTACCGTGGGTCTCGGTAGGTCATTATTTTGACCTGCCTATTTTACTCTTGACCTGCCTTATGACCTGCCTATTTTACTGTGTAAAGTTCTTTTGAATCTTTAATATCTGTTTTACATTGAAAACATCATCATCCGTCCCATAACATCACTAGTGCAATTAAACGACTTTCTACGTTTTATCTAGTATGTCAATAGAAGTCTATGTTGTAAACTCTAAAATTGAAATGCTTAAGTATTCTTTGGCCGCCGTTGCGTCAGAAATTTGTGGAAATAAATATAATTTCCTCGATCTGCTGAATAATTCCTATGACCCTGACGTGACCTGCTGAAAATGTATAATAGCTGGCGCCGCCACTGGTCTAACAAGACCCTGTTTCTATGTTAATAAGCCAAGGCCTCATTAGTAGATTATTGTACAGAGAGCCGAAAACGGTGACTCCTGATTGCATGTTTAATGGTCTTTCTGTTGTATGCAGTGTCAGATGATAATAGAATTGGTACAGATGCAGCCACAACAATGACTCAGCTTTCATCAAACTTAACAGCATCGATCGCGGTTGGCGTTGTTGTTGTCTTTCTCCTGCTCATCATTTTCATTGGCGGCGCCAGGGGTGGGCTAGGGAGTGCTTAGCCCCCCCCCAAAATGTGGTTCAGCCCCCAAAATCAAAAGCGAGAAATCTCTGAAGCTTTTGAATGCCTACTTATAAATAGCAGGCTCCATAGCACAAGAATTTCCCCAATTATTCTCAAAGAAATTATGCGTCAGTAACGTAGCTAGCTAGCCCACTGTGTATTGGCCCCTCTGATATAGATGACTAGCCTAGCACGCATCTCTCATCCAGTTAGGGTTGTACAGGCCACCGCACTGTATGAGCTCCAAGGCTTGGCTACGGTACCGCTTGACACATGACCTTGTATAGCACGTTTGTAGGCCAGAAGATTCCTCGTTTAATGCCCTTCCATCTTAGTAGCTGGTAGCTGGCCTCTGGACAATATGCCTCCTTCGTCCCGCTCTTCCCACTCTCACTCCACATGTCTCTCTCCATCTCTGTCTGTCTGTCTCTCTCTCTCTGCATTTAGTAAACCAATACTTGTAGGTAGCCACGCACATATATGACCAATACAAGACCAACGGTTTAAGACCAAGACCATTTTAAAATTTTATATATATATATATATATATTATTTAAAAATTTATATATATATATATATTATTTATAAAGTTATATATATATATATTATTTATAAATTTACGGTATATATACCGTAATTTTTGCTTATTTTAATTTTTACAACTCAATTACAAGAATGGGTATTTGGAATTTAACAATTATTCAATTACAGGATATGGGATTTCATTAAGGTGTAAAAAATATTCTGTAATTGACATTAGACAGACAGAAAGAGAGAGGTCCTTTATTACTACAAACATTTTATACATCTGCAAAACTAAATAGCCAGACACACGTTGGATGGCACGACTGCGAAAGGAGCCTTACAAAACAACGATCTCCATAGAACTTCAAAAGTGTTGACATATTTTGGCCGAAAGTGAGGGTTTGCATTTTTTTCATGATTTTGTCCCGTGTGATAATACAGCATACATTAAATCATTATCGGTTTAAACGCCTTTTTGTTCCACATGGGATCGAAATCCTCTTATGTTTCCATAACAGTAGCAAACGACTCGAACAACAGAACACATAGCCTACTGCACAGCAGCACTTCTCCACTGCCGTGCAGTCTGTGATATCTACATTTTCTTGTCTCCTGTACGAGCCTACGACCAACGGCAACGGGCCAACGGCTTACGTGATCTACCGGCCAAACAGTTGGGGAGGGGGACCTCGGGGGTGAGGACCGTGAGGTTGCTTCGTTAATGACACGGCGGCCTAGACTGGTAGAGTTCTCCGCTGCAACCTGCACGTGTGTGTGTGTGTGTGCGTGTGCGTGTGTGTGTGTGTGTGTGTGTGTGTATAGATGTGCGTGTGTAGGTGTGTGTGCGACTGTGCGTGTCATCGCTCTGCTTTCATATAATTGAAGGGCTTGCCTCAATAACCAGGTATGTCGACATACCTGGTTTATGTGAAAAAGTATGCCAGCGTGCTTGGAATATTGTATTCTATATCAGGGGTTCTCAAACGGTGGTACGCGTACCCCTAGGGGTACGCCAGGGGTCGCTAAGGGGTACGCGAGAAAAATTGAAACAAAGGAAATTTTCTATGAGTTTATTCCCATATTTCTTTGATTAGCTATTGACTATTGAAGTCACTATTCTACGTCCACCATACGCTTCTTTTCTTTAAATTTTCTATGCGTTTATGCCCATCTTTCTTTGATTAGCTATTCAGCTATTCTACGTCCACCATGCGCTTTTTCCTTTTCTTAAAAGTTTAAATTTTCTGTGAGTTAATGCCCACCTTTCTTTGATTAGCTATTCTTTCGTAATCGTAATCTCGAAATTTCTACAGCGCCCACAAAAGCGAAGTCACGGGAACCAGCTTATTCACAGGCGCTCAATCAAATGAGAATCGTTAGGCGGGGTGGGTGAAATCAGTTCTAGGTCAAGATCCAAAGGGTCAGTCAGGCAGACAGTCAGGCGGCTAAGGAGAGTGGTGCTTGGGGTCGGAACGGCGAGTGACGTAAGTGGAAAAGGATGAATCAGGATAAGAATTGTGAAAGAGCAATGTTTTCAGTTTTGAATGGAAGACCTGGGGAGAGATAGTAAGAGGTGAGGTTTTGGTGAGTTCGTAGTATTATAGGTCTGATATTCCTCGTAGTACTGGTGGGAGTTTCTTTCAAAGAGGTGGGACAGCTATGGCTATGGAACGATTCGCAAATTTTAATGATGAGGTGACGGAAGGGCTGAGGGGTGTTAGGGCAGAAGAGGAGCGGGTTGTGCGGAGTGGTTGGACCGTGACCAAATAAGATGGCGTCTGGAGTGTCAGTTTCGGTAGATTCAGTGCTAACGGTTGCGTTGAGAGGTTCTGGCTTTCTTTTCTGTGACGTTTCAATATTAAAAGTAGATCATAGACAAAGAATCTCCACTGGCTTAAAATACCCGAACGAATAGAATACAAAGTTATATCACTCACCTACAACACACTCCAGTCCTCCCAGCCCTCCTATCTCCGTCAGCTGTTCACGGTCCAACCACTCCGCACAACCCGCTCCTCTTCTGCCCTAACACCCCTCAGCCCTTCCGTCACCTCATCATTAAAATTTGCGAATCGTTCCATAGCCATAGCTGTCCCACCTCTTTGAAAGAAACTCCCACCAGTACTACGAGGAATATCAGACCTATAATACTACGAACTCACCAAAACCTCACCTCTTACTATCTCTCCCCAGGTCTTCCATTCAAAACTGAAAACATTGCTCTTTCACAATTCTTATCCTGATTCATCCTTTTCCACTTACGTCACTCGCCGTTCCGACCCCAAGCACCACTCTCCTTAGCCGCCTGACTGTCTGCCTGACTGACCCTTTGGATCTTGACCTAGAACTGATTTCACCCACCCCGCCTAACGATTCTCATTTGATTGAGCGCCTGTGAATAAGCTGGTTCCCGTGACTTCGCTTTTGTGGGCGCTGTAGAAATTTCGAGATTACGATTACGAAAGAATAGCTAATCAAAGAAAGGTGGGCATTAACTCACAGAAAATTTAAACTTTTAAGAAAAGGAAAAAGCGCATGGTGGACGTAGAATAGCTGAATAGCTAATCAAAGAAAGATGGGCATAAACGCATAGAAAATTTAAAGAAAAGAAGCGTATGGTGGACGTAGAATAGTGACTTCAATAGTCAATAGCTAATCAAAGAAATATGGGAATAAACTCATAGAAAATTTCCTTTGTTTCAATTTTTCTCGCGTACCCCTTAGCGACCCCTGGCGTACCCCTAGGGGTACGCGTACCACCGTTTGAGAACCCCTGGTCTACACTAATTGCAAGGGCACTTCACGCTTGCCTGTTGTTTCTGATCAGACGGTACCTTTGCTGGGGGTACGCCAACACTCGATTATTTTACCAGGGGGTACAATAAAAATAAAGTTTGAGAACCCCTGTTCTATATACCCTGCAAATTTGGTGCAAATCCGATTATTTTTGAATTGGCTTTTGGATAAACAAGTTTGTCGACATATGGTTTTTAGCAGCCGGCAGCATTACTCCAGTGCAATAACCCGGTATGATAAAAAAAATTGTCGTTTTTTCTAGTAATCTTTGTATTAAAACCGGTGCAATAATCAGGTTATTTGACATACCCGGTTATTGACTGTTACTTACTCTACAATTCACTGATTTTGCGTTATTTTTCCTTACTGTAAAGTAGCTATGATGACTTACCTTTTTATTGCACGATTAATTTGTACTGTGTGCTAGTCACCATTTGGTGCAAGAATAAGGTATGTCGACTAACAGCAGGCGATGTTGGGTTATTGAGTGTCAATAACCAGGTATGAAGGAAAATGTCGTGAAAAAAACATTAAAGTTATGTTTTGCATTGCATTATGTAACAATTTCGTGAAAGACAATAACAACTCAGACGGTGTTTCAAACAGCTTGTCGATATCTCGTAAAATGGCTTAGATACAACAGTTTGAAGTGTCAAATCTTTGAAGCCATTTCCCCAAAACTCAAAAAATCCAACATACCTGGTTATTGCTGCAAGCCCTTCAATTATCTCTGACCTGTCCAGTCAGTGTGTGGCATACATTTCAATTGAGTACATCTATAGGAATTATAATAATTATAGCCTACGTTGAACTCGCGAATATATGAACGTGTTGCGAGTTGATTTAGATCACAGGTGTAGTAAATCATCTGCAGGATTATATCGTACAATCACTGGAGTCACTGAAACTCGATTATTTGATGATGTAGTCAGGGGCGGCGATACTTGGGGGGGGGGAAGGTCCACCTTTAACAATGAGGGGGACACAGTATACAGTTGTCCTTCGATGTTTAAAGACACTTTTTTATTGCTATTTTTGTTAAATAACTGCCAAATGGAAACTTGATAACTGAGACCAGGCAGCCGACACGTCAACACGTTGCCACCAGCAACTAACAATAATTAATGAGTTTTTTACCTATGATTCTGTTTATATTGTTTCACAATATGTAACTAACTAATAAAAATCAGTTAAATTTAGATCTGAATTAGTTTGAATGTAATTATACAATTTTATGAAAATGCATAATCTACATGCCGTTACAAAGTGCTTGCCCCTTGCTTTTTAAACGCATTTTTCGTGCACAAAAAAAGATCAAAAATTTTTTTGCGCAAAAAAGATCAAAAAATTTTTTCGCGCTCGCGCGCGATTAAATATTCTGCCTGGGGCTCCAGCCCCTCCAAACCTGAAATCCTGGCGCCGCCACTGATCATTTTGCTTGTCATCTGCTTTTGCGTCCGATTTTGTCCTGGCTACCAGTTTTTCCATTCAGAGAAGAAGTCAAATGGTAAGTTTTCATTGTATTATTACCAGTGGCGTCTACCAGTGGAGTTAGAAGAACGATTGCCAGAAGTGGGGAGGGGGGCTATGACGTTCTGGATAAACTGGAAGGTTGTTGATTTCCGGCAATATATTTAATTTATGTATCATGTATGGATCGAAAACACATGTTATCTTGGAGTAACGAACCCACGATTCGTTTAATTAAAGAAACATGCTGAATAAATTTGCAGTTCCGAGTGACTTCTGAGTAGGGACCTGCGAAGCTTCGATATTCGATTCGAAAACGAATCGGGCGGCGGTATTCGATTCGATTCGAAAATGATGGCACGATTCGAAAAATTTCGAATCTTTTTCGGAAAAATGATTAGCCCTTTGTTGTAAACTAATTGTTGAATCCGGTGCAGTGTCAGATCTCACCTTAATCATTATTATAGGGCCTATATTAAATATTGCACATCTAGCAAATGGATGAATTGTACAGACTAACAGTTTTATGTATTTTTAAAACTGAAGAAACTTGAAACATATTTTTTTATTGTTGTAGTGTAGAACTGTAGGCATTAGGATAATTATGTTTTCATCATAAAAATTTTCATTTATTTTAAACTTGAAGTTTCACCGAAATTAATATTTTCTCATTTTCTGGGGCAGATATATCTGCAAAAATTAGCCTGCGATTGGCATACGGCCCAGAGCTGCCCTTAAAATCTTATGGCGCCCCTCTATTAGGCCTAAAAGAAGTTGCCCATGCCTGGCTTAGATGAATGTACACCAAAGTGTGGTAATGCAATTGGAACAATAAAGAAAATACTTACTTACTTAACTCATAAATTATTTGTGAGTTATTCTGTTAATTAGCTTAATGTTTAGTTTAATTGATTTTAAACTGCAGAAATGTTATTGAGATAGGCCTATTGATACGGTGGTACGCCTGTGCTATCACATAGGTTACACACTATTTGAATATCAAAACATGGTTTTGGTACCCGCTGATTCGATTCGAGATTCGATTCGAATTCGAATCTTAACCCCCGATTCGATTCGAGATTCGATTCGACGGAAATTTGTGATTCGCAGGTCCCTACTTCTGAGCCTCTTTTATATAAGTCGGTCAGAGTTTGGTGGGAGGTTTGTTCTACCATTCCAAATGGGGGTTAGATGCCATTGATTGTTACAGATCTGTAGAATGAAATAGAGTATTAACACTTTCCATTATAATACGAATTCTGAAGTGCCGGCCCACGAGGACCGCTACTTAAGGGGCCCGAAAATGTCAAAGAAAATTAGCATGAACAAGACAACCTAATAATAATATTAGCCTATGGTTTCGATAAAATCTCCTCTTTTGTTAATAAAATAAAAGTCAACTAGAGGAAGTTGACTTTTATTTTATTAACAAAAGAGGAGAATTCTCGTGTTTAGTTAAATTTGACATGTTGTACTTGTTAAAATAAAATGGTTACCAAAGAAAACCAATTTGACTTGTGTTATGGGGGCCCGTACAGTATACTCTGCACGGGGCCCGAAAAATCCTAAGGCCGGCACTGGACCCATATAAACGAAACATGTTTCAAATGCCTTTGTGTGCATAATCAACTGAATTCATGCAATCCTCTGTTTCAAACTTCTTATGGTGTTCAACAGGTCGACAGTTCGAGCGCGAACTGCTAAACCCGGATTTCTAAAGACGCATCTCAAGCATCGGTAATGTCATTGATTGTAGACTAATCACACGTAAAACCCAGGTCTCCCAGTATGCTACCGGTCTTTTATCACCATCCACCGCCACCAGCGCAATCACCCGATCCAGAACAAGAGCAAAATCAAAATACGTCGCTGTGATTATCTGTCCATGTGTTTATCTGTCGCTGTGATTATCTGTCCATGTGTTTATCTGTCGCTGTGATTATCTGTCCATGTGTTTATCTGTCGTGTGATTATCTGTCCATGTGTTTATCTGTCGTGTGTTTAAGTGTCTGTGTTTAAGTGTCGCGTGATTATCTGTCGTGTGTTTAAATGTCGGCACACAGTGCATTCATATTGGCCATTATATAAATCTATTATATTATTATATACATTACAAATATACATAATATATATATGTATATATATATTCTTGCATGTAGGGCTAACGGACCAGGTGCTCTGGTGAAGGGATGGTACACTGGGTTGTTCTGGCGGGAAAACTGTACCTGTATATAAACGTCGTTAGGTTGTGTTAGGCAGTTAGGGAGAGACTTAGTTAGCTTTTAAACCGGTGCGTTGTGTCTCCGTGTGAAGAACGTTTGCGTATTTTGGAACAAGGCGCGTTTCTCTCTTTGAGACTGTCTGCTTCTTCGGTTGTTTTTGACGGCCAAGTGCGATTCTGTCGTAGTGTTTCGTCGCCGGAAAAAAGATACTTGTGAAGTGCCACATTTTCTATATGCTGTACATTTTCGTCATTAAACTTCATTTTCATTTTAAGCCACTTGCTTTATTCTACCTCTAGACGAATATGGTTACAATATATACACCATGTCTCAAAATAAACTGTGCAAAATTGTTTCTGTCAGAACTTCGTCAAATTTCCACCAATTTTAATAATTTTTGGTAGGTAGATGGCAAAATGGCTGAAATTTTATGCTATACATAAATTTTCAACCTCACCTGACTCGTGTCACCGCACTACCTTGTTAAACACAGATGTACCAATTTCTTATATAACGCTTACATTTTAACAACTAGAGTGCTCAGATTTTGTTCATCAATTCGTTAGAGGGCATCAGATGTTATTTAATAAATTTCTAATTTTAACTAGTCTACCCTCAGAAAAGCTGGCAATCATTATTTACGTATTAATGACGTAACTGTTTCTTTTAAGCTGCGTTATCGTTGATTAAAAATGGTGTTTTCGATCGTTTTTACGTCCGTACATCTGTGTTTAACAAGGTAGTGCGGTGACATGAGTCAGATGAGGTGGAAAATTTATGTATAGCATAAAATTTCAGCCATTTTGCCATCTTCCTACCAAAAATTATTAAAATTGGTGGAAAATTGACGAAGTTCTGACAGAAACAATTTTGCACAGTTTATTTTGAGACACGGTGTATATATATACACCCTAATATATATATGTATAATATATATTAGGGTGTTTATGGTACATGTGATATTTTCAACTCAAAGATTTTTTAGCGGCCAGGTTGAAATATCATGCCTATTCACATATAAACTCTATATCCCAAATTATGTCCTGATAGCTGAGCATTAGCATTTCTGGGGGCCCGATAGCGCATTGGATAACATCTGGCGTAGAGTGCGAGAGGTACAGAGATCGAGTCCCATAGGCGGACATGCTTTGTAGGCTGCAATTTGCGCCGTGTATTGCAGGCTGTCTGTTCTGTTAGTAGTTAAGATTTATCGCATAACATGTACATGTACAGCGCAGTGCGTTTGCAGGCGCTTAATTAAAGAATAAATATATATTTAGGACTTGCGCAAGGCGACCGAAATTAGGACCCGGTAATCTTCCTCGTTATGGAAGAAAATTTTGATAGCACGATGTCTGTTGTTCGTGTTTTCGATCTTGTTCTTATAGTAGTTAATTATTATGTTAAATTGATGTGTTATTGGGCAATGGGAATGTGAGGTGGCAAAATTGAATAGAAAAGACTTAAATTTGGTTGATTCGGAGTAACGAAGATAACTTCGGTTAACTACCAAGGGTACCTACACGAGGAGAGGCTCTCAAGGTGTTGTTCAATTTCCACACACAAGGAATCAGAGTGTGGATGACATGGTGAAAGAAACGGTCGCTCTGGTGCTTTCAATTTCGGAAAGAGCACGGACTCCAACGTGGGAATAATGTTTGGGATAATCTTCGTAAGGAATGGTAAAACATCAAGAAATGTATTTCCAGAAAGTCTGAAACTGAAGAGGGAAAGTGCGATGCTTCAAGGATTCCATGCAGGATCTCTTTAATAGTGCGCATCAAGATGCTTTTTTAATGAGCAAGACAGAAGGGGATCAGCAGTTTTTGAAAGTATAGCGTGAGAAAGGGCAAGGTTTCGATCCAAAGGTTCCCAAACTATCCACTGGGTCGGCAAGATCATGCCAGATTTACACCGGTATCTGGTAAGTATGTGACCAAGCTATTGGCCATTCCAGTCTGGAACTGCTGCTGTCATGGCAGATGGGTGTTTGGCCGAGATCAGAAGTTGGGGTTTGAAAGACAGAACCGTGGTCATGTGTTCGACACATTTAACATCGAGTAGGCTGACATGGGTTGCAAGGCGGCGCCTTGCAACCGTTTTCCATCAATCTAAAAAACGGAATCAGGAATGGACCTCTTGAACCTTGCCTGTCGATATTATGTTTCTGAAATTGTGCTGGTTGCAGTGTTTTCACTGCATCATTCTGCAAGGTCTCCATAATGAAACTCTTCATTCATTTCCGAGACTTCTGGCCCGTTAATCGATCAGGCCAGGTATCGCACAGCCATGGAGGACAAAGACGCAGTTCAGGTACCCAGAGGCATTTCCCCGCGAGGGTTGGATGGTATGTTCCAAAACCTACATGAAGTAGGCCTACTGGTTCACCTGTTCGTCATTTCGATCTTCAATTCTTGAAGACAATCCATATTTAGCCAGATAAGGAAGTCTCACAGGTCGCCATAAGAGAAATTTCCCGAGACCTTTGGTAATTGTCGGAGACTTTGGTTTGCCTCGAACTTTTTGACGATTCAGTTACCGTTGACGAAAACAGCGCATGGTCTACACTCTACAGCATGCACAACAATCAGGGATCAATTATTTACGAACACTCAGAGACTTCCTCCCATACATTATCCACCTACAAAAGCACTACCCCGTTTCTTCACTACTTCTTCCACCAAACTTTTCCAGATCCTTAGATTGGATTGTTTGGTGACGCTTTTCATTATCAAGATTGGGAGTCAGAACCATCATACAGTGAGGCGAAATACCTCATAGAGGACCCTAAGAGTGACGAACGATGTGGCGGAGAAAGAAGGGGATCTCATGCAGTCCTTCAATGAAACCCTGGTCCGAAATGAGGAAGAGTAGCAATTTTGTTCTTAAAATGGTCGATTACCATCCAAAATAAATTCCTAAAAGCACAAAAGGTAATAAATAAATTAAAATGGCAAAGAACTCAAGGTCTTTCATTTGATTTTGCTTGATTTTTTTATGTTTAAGTGTTGAAATTGTTTCGATTTTTGAAAATTACAATATATACATTGTTTTCCAAGTGATAATTCTTCCCGGGCATTGCGCAAGTTCTAAGTCTATTACAATTTTCATATAATTTGGTACATGTTAATGTTTCTTAAGGTGGAGCACAAAAATATCCTGGCTGATATAAATTTTGAAACTTCAATTTAATATATATATATGTATGTATATATATAATTTTATATTCGCCTATGTCATTATATACATATAAAAAAACTGATGCAAACCCGTCTTACTTCTTATCATAGATGTTAAAACCGTTTTTTTCGTTTTTTATTTTTCTTGTCGTTTTTTCCGTTCTTTTATGTAACTTTATTTATTGATTTATTTACTGTCTGTTAATGTTTTTCAGTTTCTGTTTAATTTTTTGTCTGATGTCCCTTACGTTGTCTCCGTACTTTCAAGGATTCAGCTAATTTACCTCACTATTTACGTCATCATTTTGAGAAATAAATACTTGATGAAAGAGCACAGTACCAGAAATAAAATTTTATAAAGTTATTTCTAAGTTATCTAAAATACCAAAAGAAAAGGGTGGGGAATGGATTCACGTTACTTTGATACACGAGCAAGACAAATACTCAGCATTGGCTAAATTGAAATGCATTTACTGTGAGAAAGTTTACACTACATAATCAATACCTGCAAAGTTTAGTTTTTAATCGTGTTAGTTTAGTCAGCATGAACTTATGTGGACATATGTTTACAATTCAAATTTGAAAAAATTTCAATATTTTTTATTTCACAATTTCTTATTAGACAAAACCTATCAGAAATAAAATAATTATTGTAGATATTTAGTGTTTACTAATAAAGTTGTGTTATTTTGCTGATTAAATTCTGTAAACAAGGTTTGTAATTTAAAATTGCAGTAGGGCCTACAAGATGCGAGAAAGTCAAATTATTTTCTTTTGTCGTTTTTTTCCCGTTTTTTCCGTTTTTTTATTTTTTCTAAAAAAACGACGTTTTTTCCGTTTTTATTTAGTTTCTGTCGTTTTTAACAACTATGCTTCTTACCTGGAGAAATTCAACTTACTAACCCCATCTCAATTTGGTTTCAAAGCCAACAACTCCACTTACATGGCTCTACTTGACATCCAGGATAATATCACAGAAGCCATGAACCAAGGTAATTATTCTATCGGCCTATTCCTAGATCTAGCCAAAGCATTCGATACGGTGGATCACCCCATTCTACTAAGCAAATTGCAGTCGTTCGGATTAAGGGGTATAAATAAGGGGTATACATGCGTGGATAAACAGCTGTTTGTCAGATAGAACCCAACAGGTTCAAATCCACACAGCGCTTTCATCACCTTTACCAATAACCTGTGGGGTACCACAGGGATCGATTCTAGGCCCACTCCTTTTTTTACTTTATATAAATGACCTAGCTAAAGTCTCCTCAGTATTTAAATTTATTTTCTTCGCTGATGACACGAATGTGTTTTTAAGTGACAAATCTATTACTAACTTATTCCGCAGAGTAAATTCTGAATTAAACGTAATCGCAAACTGGTTTTGGGCAAATAAATAAACATTAAACCTAAATAAAACTAATTATATAATATTTCACACTAAAAAGAAAACTCCCCCTCCCCCTGCTTTAACCATATTATCTATAAACAGTAAGCCAATTGAACAGGTGACAACCTCAAACTTCTTGGGCGTTATGATTGACTCCCAATTTACCTGGATCCCACATATTAATATGATATCAAATAAAGTAGCTAAAAATATTGGTATTCTGAGAAGAATTAGTCATTGCCTATCAACCAGGTTACTACTTAACTTATACTATACGCTTGTGTACCCATATATCTCTTATTGCAATATCTCCTGGGGTACCAACTAGGGCTGTACCGAATATTCGCTTCGTATTCGCTTCGGGGCCGAATAGTGGGCGAAACAGCTATGCGGTATTCGGCCGAATAGTAGCGGTCGGACCGAATACGAATAGTGGTCACGTGACATCTGTTTCTGCATATGAGGCTGCTATAGCGAGTGGAGTGAAAGTTAAGTGAGTGACAATTTCTAAGTTTAGTTAAATTAGTTCCATTCCTAGTTTACACAGACTGCCAAAAGGATGCAAAAATTACATGTAGTTTACTCTTTACTTTTAGTTTGTGTATTAAATTTACTCAACTGAAACTTTTGCTTACATTTGAGATTTTAAATGTTGTCGGTAGACCTATTTTGTACACTATTCGTATTCGTATTCGTATTCGGCCGAATAGTTGGTCCAATTATTCGTATTCGGCCGAATAGTGGTAATCACCTATTCGGTACAGCCCTAGTACCAACTACAGATCTACTTTACTCCCCCTAATCAAACTTCAAAAATCTGCCATTCGGGTAATTTTCAGACTTCCCTGGAGAGACAGTACGAAATGTAAATTTCTCCTGCATAAAGTTCTAACCCCGTCACAAGTAAATCATTACCAATGTATTCTATTTATGCATAGGTTTCATTATGGTTGTCTTCCACCCTCTATGGCGACCTACTTTGTAACTGGCTCCACCATTCACTCCCACCATACGCGTAGGGAAAAAGATTATCGACCTCAATTCGCACGTATAAATCCAAAGTTTCTCTATCAAATGCATAGGACCCAAGCTATGGAATGCCCTTCCCATGGAACTAAAATTAATAACGCAACTACATATATTTAAAAGGCTGCTCAAGTCACATCTTATCGTCCAAACATAGAAATCCACAATGTCCCATTTACGGTATATAAACTACTTGGTGTTGCTTAGTCTTACTGGCTTGGTCTTTGGAAGGTTCATATTCTTGCTATGTCTGGTTTGTCGTTCTCGGGGTTTGTAAGTGTCATGCGGTTATTTGGAGCAGGCGGGTTGATTACGTCTGTTGTAGTTGTTGGCACAGTGATGTGAATAAATATTGTGAAGACCAAATGTGCAGGGTACCTAATGCGCTGAATAATTGAGACCATAGCTGATTCAGATATCAATTAAACAGTTAGTTAAGTTTGATCCATTCTATGTGGAACATATTCACTATCTCTTATCATTTATCTTGCTGCTCGGCCGGTGACACTGGGGTGCCACAGCTAAGCGGGCTAACGCCCTTAGTGGCATCCCATTAGAACTGCACTAATTATTATCTCCTTTAAATTTGTTTATTTGAGACAAACTTTAATTTATGCTTTAACTTAATTAACAGCATAACCTGATTGTTCTGTATACTGAATGTGTTATTCTAATAAAGCTATTTGATGATTTGACATATTGTGGCATGTGAGTGCTTTGGCATAGCGACGAGTCAATAGGTGAATAATGCTACACGGGAACCAAGTAAGGTGTCCAAGGTCTGGAAGTCGAAGCAATCCTTTTTGGTCGCTCCTCCTGTTAGTCCTTCCTGTGTGCAGGGTGGGGATATATAAAGGAGAGAAAGGCGCGTTGAAGACAGTTAGGTTATCATTAAAGAGAGAAAGAGTTAGATGATTCGTCTTATTCTTGTGATAGAGATAGAGAGTTAGAGTTTTACGATTGCCGCTTGGGTTGCGAGAGTTGTGAAAGAAGAGATACTGCAGTAGCATTTTAAAGAGAATTCTGAAGTAATCTGTAAAAGAGTCAAGGATAAGTTGTTCAGGAGAGTCTAAGGTTAAAATAAAGTGTTATTATGCGCCAATGCCATCTGTCTCCACGCAACACGTTGAGACAAGGAGGTGCGACAAGAACTACACACTTCAAAATGTAATGGCACCTAAACATATATACGCTTAAGCCAAAACAGCAGTAAAAACCCAATAGAATGAAACTAACATGTAACTGGATTAATTCAGATATAAGAGAATCGCTAGACTAACAATGGTGGAGCATATGCACCACCTCCGCAGTTTGTGCTTCTACCAGGAACGCCAGTTGCTAGTCATAGGCGCCATAATATATCATTCAGTGCCAGAGATCCGCGTTCACTTATTCATTACACCATCTTTCCAAATTTGGTTTCTACCAGGTACGCCAGTTGCTAGTCATAAGGCGCCACATGTCATTCAGTGCTACAGAGACCCTTGTTCACTTATTATTTACTAGCTGGTTTACCCGGCGTTGCCCGGGGTTATAAGTTTCAATCCCTGTAGCGAATAAGCAACAAATTTAGGTATAAGTTTAAATCCGTGTAGCGAATAAGGAAGAAATTTAGGCGACCTGTGGGGGAGACTGCATCGCAGTCTTGTGTACGCCTTCCTAACCCTAACCCTTCTGGCGTACAGCGGAGACTGATTCGCAGTCTTGTATACGCCTTCTGGCGTATTGCGACCTCTGCCGTGGACTGATTGCTTCGCAGTCACCCTCTGGCGTCGACTGCTTCGCAGTCTCCCGTGGACTGACTGCTTCACAGTCGAAGAGGGTGAACCCGGCGTTGGTGGGTTAAAGAAATTACACAATAGTTATTTTTTTTAATGTTACTTTATTTTAAATTTAACTGTAGAGCTTGGAGATAAACAACATTAGTTGTCTTTCCATTTGGTGCCAGAAGAAACAGATTCTTACTGGCCCGAACTGGAGAGCAGGCAACGTACAGCTGAGACTGCTTCGCAGTCTTGTATACGCCTTCTGGCGTCTAGCGACCTCTGCCGTGGACTGACTGCTTCGCAGTCGCCCTCTGGCGGCGACTGCTTCGCAGTCCTGGAGGCCCTTGTGGCGTCTTCCGTACGCGTCCCTGGTGCTATTTTTAGGTAGAACGTCATTGTGCTATAATTAATTTGTAGTAGGGAGTGGAAATTTCCTATGCCGTGGGGCGAGTTTTTGGCCCTTATAGCGTTTACGGTGAAAACGGGGGACGCGAACCCCTCCACTGGGTGTTCGATGCCGAGACCGACACAGCAGTGAGGTTTGGAGTGAAAAGGTGCAAAATTGTAGAAGTTAAGCCCGGTCAAACAGACAGACACACACACACGGAATTCTCGCTTTATTAATATAGATAACACCTGGATAATTGTACTGGACTGGCTTCTTGTTGTGCATCGCATTTCATTCAAGACTTTTATGTTGACACGTGCCTCAATTGCTAACGCTGCTCCGACATACACCAGGGAGCAGTCTCGAGTCCGCTGTGTCGGCCACTTACAGGTGGGACGCTTCGGCAAGTCTACTCAAAAACCATCGTGCCTTCTGTGGCGAAGTGCGACATCGCCGGCTTGCGCTATATAAGTGACTTAAGGGCCGGCCTCGTTTTGACAGCCGCCTGTGCGCTAAGCTAGGCTAGATGCAGTAGGCTGATGTCAGATCTTTCAGTCTGTGTGTGTAAGGTCGCCCTAGGTGACAGCGCATGCGCGCTAGGCTGGTCTAGGCTAAGCATTGAGACCAGACCGTGCGAAGTGTGTGAGCAGGGACGCCATGATGGTTGGACGTTGTATTTCTGAGGCTCGAAATTGTCGCCAAATTGCCGATTTGAGATGCAATTGTAGCGTACATTTGTGTAGTTTCGGGTATTTGGAAATCGGACAGTGAGCTGCTCAATGTTTGACGCATTTGACTCGAATTTGTCACCGATTTGTATCGAATTTCGACGATTCTGCTCGGTCTGATGGACTCGAAACGACAGTGCATTGACCGTGACGCTTAGCCGAAGTGATCTGTGTGCGGAGGTCGAATGTTCTGGAAAGGACAGGCAAACTTTTGATTTCTTACTGTCTAAATTTAAGAAGGTTAAATTTTGGCCGTAGGGTAATTGTTTGATCGCATATTAATTTCTTTTGATTTGGGTAATCCGTGATCACTGAAAAGTACGTCAAGCATTGCATTGCACTGATGACCCTCGTGAGCCGGTTGGGGCCCTTACTTGCAATTCGATTGTTGTCATACGATTTGCTAGAATTGTGGTGAAAGAGTATTGATCACTATCGCTAGTGATGTGCTGACAGTTTCACTGCTATATAAGTGTTTAATGAGAATTCTTATTGATAGATGAAAGACTGAATTATCATTTCTGTAATTATAAATTTAAGTTTTAATCAGTTTGACAATAATAAAATAATGAGTTTAAGTAAGTTGGAGATCTTTGAATTGATGGGTGACGATGCTAATTTAATAGCAGAGTTAACTCAAAGAGTATTAGCGCAGAAGAGAGAGACTTCTAAGGCGCCAGCTTCCTTAGAAGCAGAGGACTCTGCCCAGTGGGAGGTTCGAACCCAAGCTACTATCGATGACCTAGACAGGATGAGCCTAGGTGAAGAGGGAGTTCCCCATGATACTCCAATTAAATCTGTGTTTGGGTCCAGTTCGAATCCTGAGGTAACCATTCGGCCAAACCTCGCTTCCAGACCGGAAGCCGCTGACAGCCGTTCAGCCATCCTGGTAGATGCTGAAAGGGCGTCTGAGAATGTAGAGTTAGGAGTAGGGAACCCTTCCATAGGCCTACCTAGGCGTAGCGAAAGGTTAAAGGGCAAATCAGCCGTCCATTACGGACAGGAGGAGTGGCACCCTATGCATAGGAAGTCCTTCAAATCATCTGACACTGTCCAGTATCAGGGCCCAACACAGCGCACGGGTACCCAAGGTGGGGCCCTCGCGACACTTCTAATGTGCTGAATTGTCCTCCTGGAAGAGTCTGACATTACATTTATGTAGCGCTGCCTTTGACTTTCTGCATTTGCAAATTGTCTGCGCGAGACTCTACAGTTAGTAACTGCCCTCCATTTAGCGATTGTGTCATCGATCTCCTGCTTCGTGCTGTCATCGTTTGAGAACCACGTATACCGATGGATATCTCGCATTTGAAATCAATAGCCAAATATGCCTAGTCTGGTTGTAGCACAGAACTCCAGTAATCTGTCCTTCCTGTCACTGGGAAAACTACGGCCATATGGGCCGACCACGTCACGCTGTTTTCGAGTCGTAACTGAAATCTCTGGCAGACAACAAGGCAACTTTTACGGGTTAGGTTGTATTTATTGTCGAATTGTAGCGCTCAATGGGACATCCTTGATCAATAGTAAGTAAGTAAATAAGTAAGTATATCCTTTATTCAAAACCAACTGCTAACCGCATTTTGGTGTACATAGTTCGTAATAATTATTAATTTAAGCATATAACATTCGAATGACAAAGGTTTTACGCGCTAAAGAGTCCGTATTAGGTATAATTGTATTGTGTGCCCTGGGGCGCAGTGAGTAGACGGAAGGCTTAAACGGCGGGAGCAGGTCATGCAAAATGTGCCCCTCATTCACCAAGATTGCGGAGAAGAGGGAAGAGTCTGCTCTGAGACACAGCTGCTCAAAAGTAGGATTATCATCCGGAAGGTAATGGTAGCGGATGAGGCGACGCACAATAGCCTCAAAATGGTCTCGTTCGCTCCGACTCGTAAAGCCCCACCAAGCAGGAGAGGCATAGAGCATCCTAGCCAAGGTTGTGGCACGCACAACATCATGAAACGGCGGTCCGCACAGGCCATGGGCAACCAGAGTGCGTAAAGCATAGATGGACTGGCGCGCCCGGTAGCATATGCGATGAATGTGGTTTCCAAATTCCAGTATATCCGTGACTGTGACCCCTAAGATCTCCATGCTAGTGACCCTTTGCAAACCCGGCATTGCATCCGGGGCCTCAGTCCGGTGGTGCCCCCCTCTAGGGCGTCGAATTAACATCTCAGGAGATTTCCCATGATTGAGCTTCAGATTGCATTCTGCAGCCCATCGCGACACATGTGCCAGCTCAAGGTATAAGACGGAACCAGCAGGTAGCTATTATCAGCATATTCCTATTTGCAGAGTGAGCAGTGGCCAGCCTATAAATTACTGAAATGAAATTGTTGGGCCCCAAGACCGAACCTTGGACGATGCTGGCATTAATTTCAACATACGCTGATATTTCCCCTTGAAATTTAGTGCAGTGCTGTCGATCCTCCAAGAAGGCTACTATCCAATTGTACACTTGATCAGGAATTGGCATTTTGGCCAGGATATTCGCCAAGTAGCCATGCCTGGCGGTATCAGATGCTTTAGAGAAATCTAAAGCAATCAGATGGACATGATTGGATTTAAGAAGATCTGAAATGTTGTGGATAAGGGCAATAAGGACGGTCGAGGTAGAACCTGTAGGCCGGAAGGCAAATTGGTCAGCAAAGCTGCGGTTTAGCAATGGATTGGTCAGAATAGGGTAAAAGTATCGATGTACGATTTGTTTTTCCAACATTCGACATGTGGGATCAGGTGTCAAGGAAAAGAGAGGCACGGCTGACAAGGAACTCATGTGGATTACGTCACGATAAATAAGAGGTGAAAGAAGTCTGTCGGGGCAGAAAACCAGCAGTTAACGAATGAGAAAGTTAATGTAGCAAAAGAAAGTCTGGCGTTAGATTGCCCAAGAACGCTATGGAAAACTTCAGGCAACTCCGCGAGTTCTACCATAGGAGCTATAGCCAGGTCTCGGTCTTAGATTGGAAATGCCTGTGTTCAAAAGAAGCAAAACTGACAGTGTGGTGTGAGCATTACGAATCATTGCACAACCACCTGCCACCCACCCAACATCAGCAACAAAGAAATCAAGGAGGCAGATGTTGCTTGTGTTGTTGAAGGTGTCCTGGCTCTGAAGAAAGCCAGAAACGCACAAACAGAGTAGACAATGTTGGTTCAAGAGGCTCACTCAAGTGAAACAGGCAGAATTAATTACATAGAACAGAGAAGAGGTATTATATTTTGTTCTACTAAAACAGTAGCAGCAGGTTGAAATGTAAAAACTCTCGAGAATTCAACCTGCTGTCTTACAACGCGCTTGCGCTGATCGCATTAGGGCGTGTGAAGAATCTGCTCCAGAAGCTTAGGAGACGGGAGTAAATTGAATTTACTCAAGGCAGTTTCACAAGAGACAAGATTTTCACAAGAAACACATCATTCAGATCCGGCGAAACTACTCACAGCCAGTGTGGATTGCTTATGTGGATCAAAAGGCTGCATCCGACTGAAGCACTCTGTTGCCTACGTCCTCGCTTGGTCTTCGCGGCCGACATTGTCTGACTTATGCTTGCCCAGTGATGGGCACTAAACTATTTCTTTAAGTTAAACTAAAACTATTTTCCAACTAAAAAAAATAGTTTAACTAAAGTTGGCAACTGATTTTGGAAATTAGTTAACTAAACTAAAAAAAGTAGTTAAACTTTTTCCAACTTTTTTCCAACTATTTATGACAAACATTTTCACAGTAAAAGACGTTAAGTGAACTGTAATAATGCAAAACGTCAATGACAATTTCACCTTCAAACTATGAAATGTGTACTGTTCTGGTATACAGTTACATGTGTACTGTAAGTAGTGTATGAATTTGAAAACACAGGCTGTAAATGCTAAAACCATGCAGTGCTAAAATGTTTTTTTTGCTGACAATGTTCAATGTTCACTGTGGAAAAACAGTTGCATATTGCTGATTTTTTTAGTTAAACTTTTTAGTTAGCAACTAAATTTGTTTAGTTAAACTATGGTTTTAACTAAACTATTTTTTTAGTTAAACTTCTTCCTTAACTAAATTTTTTTAGTTAAAGTAAAAGTTAGCAACTTTTTAGTTAAATATTGCCCATCACTGTGCTTGCCTTATATACTTGAGTCCTGAGCTTTGTGCCTAGAAGTGGAAACACTTACTGGGACGGTGGGGTGTATATATATAGCAGGGTGACTCAATGGCTCTAGTTCTCTTTGCAGCAGGAGTGGACGAAATTGTGGAGCTCATGGTTCATTGTGGTATTCTAGGCATTACAGACACAGATTATGCAGTATACTATGGAGACAGTGTTGCACTGCTGGCTAATATGGAAGGTTTTACTTTTGTCGCTAGAGGTCAGGAATGTCACAAGCTTTGGTTGGCGAATGAATTGGGAAAAGACCATGAGCCAAACTACGCAGGATTATCCATCTGGTGAGTCACTATCAATAGCTCCAGGCGATAAGATGTAGGTTGCTGAAGGCTTTACCTCCCTCAAAAGTTATAAAATGACTAACGGATTCCGCGAGCAGGAGATCAAACGCCGAATTGCGATTGCGAGATGCTGCATGGTCTGCATGGATAAAAAAATCTCGCGCTAGCTCAATTCTAACCCTACAACTCTATAGACTGTTTGTGGTGCCAGTACTTCTACACGGATGCAAGAGGTGGTAGAATACAAATTTCTAAACAAGGATATTTATGATCCTCTAGATTACCCATTCGAACCACTTGTGCGATATGCGTGATCACCAGGAGAGCAGCGATGGCACCGGTCTCTGCCACACTGTCCGAAGTCGCAACCTGCACTTCTTCGGACAGGTTGTCCGTGCTCCAGAAGATGAGGACCACTGGAAAGCACTATGGGCTGCCATGAACAAGCCCAATATGGACTGGAGAAGAGTCTCAGAAGACCAGGCGATCGACCCAGGGTTGATTGGACTAAAATCGTGCAGGAGATCTCACAGAGATAAATTTAGACATTCATGCAGCAAGGAAGTATAGGATGAGAACGGAACAGTGTGACGTCACATTGTGGAAATGCCACGCTGAGCGGAGTTCGTCACCAGAATTATGCTATAAACGAATGGCAAACTACTCATCAACGAGCCGGTGAAGTATACGATGAGACTGCAACAGCTTCAACAGAAATATTTCGGATAGCATAAAATTTAAAAAATTTCCAAATGTGTAACATACTCTTGTAAACAATATAGACATATTAAAGAAAACCGCAAAGCCGCGGATTACCCACAGCACCCCATTAATGGAAAATTGCTATCAAGCCTAATCCAACTTCGATTGTTGCTTAGCAGCTAAATTTTTTCAGTTAAAAACATGTAGAAGTACTTCGAAAGTTGTGTCTCAGACTTCGAGTTATAGACCCGATATAACTGACTCTTCGCCATCCCTCAACGAAGGTAAATGAGGTTAGACCTATCACAGCAGTATGCAGTTGCCTACCGCTGTGTAGTATGGGCTGCAATGATAAACCGAAACTAATATCTAAGCTCACGTGCGTATGTATGAAGTTATTTGCATAGACCCTTACAAAACGCGTTAAACATGGCTGTCTAATAGATCTAAATAGTTGCGATTCAATTTGAGTTTCAAATGTTTCTAATGCTGTCTGTGACGAAACAGTATTGTAAGACTGTTTCAGAAGCAACTAGGTGACAAAGTAGTTTATAAATGCCCGCGTCGTCGTTTGGAAACGCTGGAACATTAAGCACCCACTGGCAGCTGAACACAACTAACGTCGACCAGCCAGGAATGATGAGCTGCTTGATGCATCATGGAGCCACACTGACGATCGAAGTTCCTCTCTTTAAATAAAATCCTGTCCTCGAGAGGAAACCGGGTTTTAGTCTTTCGCAGAAAGTTTGAAAACTGCGCAAAATAGATACAATTTGGATGGACAGTAGCATTCCTTTTCAGAACTTCCTTAGGGCTGCAAGAGCCGAGTTAGAATAGTCCGGACGCGCCGGAATGAAGGCATGGACGAGAGTAACGTTGCAACTGCGCCGAATGATAAATTCGTCCTATTAGTCTGATATGATGCATTTGGTTGAACCGTGACAGGTCAATATCCAGAAGATCAGTCCGTAAGATAAAGAGGCAGCCTGTGGTGGATAAGTCATTTGAAAGAGGTAAGTTCTAAGTTGAGAACGAAATGCAACAAGAAAATGACCAGAGCGCACAGAGAGTTAAAAAAAATTAGTCCCGCAAACGAAAAAGCTCGTTCACCAAGAACAGTTCTTGATTTAGATATGACCAGGTCTGTAGTGCAAAATTCGAGATGAGTTCACGCTACCGGTCAGTTTTCCGAAACAAATTAGAGGCAAGTTTACGCTATTAGTTTTTCTAAAAACAAATTAGATTTGAGCTCAAATATTTTGTGAGTTAACTGTACGGTCTCTAGAGGTGAGTACACGCGTATACCCTCGACAACAACCCTGGATATGACCAGACAAAAATAATCAGATGACCTCGTTGAGTAATGATAAGTCTTAGGAAAAATAACTGATTTATTGTGGCCGGCCAGAGTTCAAAGATTTATAAGCTATAAGCCCCGGTTATATGTTCATATTTTGATGTATTAGTTTTGGCTCTAGACAAAGAGTTTTTGCAGCTTCAGAATGTTTGACTTCTTGAAGCAAGTAACAGTAATCTAATCAACTGGAAACCAAATCTGTGAAGACTATTAGCAGAATTAGTATTTTACTAATAAACTAAACACAAACTACGTCCGGGTATGTTCTGACGATTTACGTGCTCCATTCTTTAAAAGAAAGAATATACTCATATACTTACTTACACAACCTGACAGGCAGAATTGTATAGGTCTCTCCATGATTGAAGACAGCGAACATTTGGCACAGCTAAGACGCTGGAAGAAGATGCTGTTCGCAGTCGGATCTTTTGTCGATGACAAACAAGCACACACTGCAAGTCATTACAGTATACCCATGGACCAATACCTATAGCACCCTAATTGTATTTCACAGCAGCTGTTGAACAAAAAACCAACCTGAATCTTCTGTTGATGTGTTGCAGTTGCTTAAAAATAAGTCTGGTATATTTGCTGCTGTTGTTCTCTGTGGTTTGTCCTCTATATTGAACTTTACTGAGCATGTAAGCATGTACAGTTCTCGGGAATCATCATTCAGTGGCAAAATCAGAAAACTAGTCACTGTTTGGCTCGGAATAGTGGTTGTACCATTTGCTTCTAGTTTTCCACTTCGGTCGTACCACTCTATCACAGGAGGCCAGTTTCCACTGAAGCCAATACTGCAGCTTGCATTCACAACACCATTATCTGTTTCCGTTGAACAACTAGGTTGCGAATCTGAGAACAAGAAATAAATATATTGCGAATAAATATTTAAAAACAACACAGTTTAAGAAGCAGTGCACGGTAAGTGCCTCGGACTTGAAATGATAGGCTTATTTAAAATAGAAAAATCTGAATGTCAATAATATTCGAACTTGCGAATGTGAAACATTGTTTAACGTTGATCAAATTCTCGGTTGTAAACAATGTTCATTGTTTCTTCGTCATTCCCTCCTGCTACTTCTCCAAGAGTGGACTTGCATGATCTTCACCCTACCGACTAGTCTCATCCTACGCTCGCTCACTCCTCAGGCCTACGGGTTGCCTCCTGGAACGTCCACTCCTTATCTGAAAAGTTCGCCTTCGTTTCTCAATCTCTTCTCCAAGATCAGCTTGACGTTTTCGCTGTAACTGAAAGCTGGCACCAGGACTCCGATGACGTTCCGATTCTACGAGCGACTCCGTCGGGTTACTCCTCTCGTGACTGCCCTCGTCCATTTCATCCTGATGGTCGTCCGGATCGTGGTGGTGGCATCGTGACCTTCTTCCGGTCATCTCTTCGGGTCACGCAAGTCTGACTCGACACGTCGCCAACCACGTTTGAAGCTCTATGTCTGAGCATCGCCTTGCCTCGTGGCTCAGTTACCATCCTCACGGTTTACAGATCTGGATCGGCTACCGTTACTCCTCAGTTCTTCGAAGAATTCTCCTCCGTCCTTGAGTTTCTTGGCACTCGCAAAACTCAACTCCTCATTCTCGGCGACTTCAATCTTCACCTGGAGGACCCTACCATTCCTACTTCGTTACGATTCCTCGAACTTCTCACTCAGTTTGGCCTCCGCCAGCACGTCAGTCAAGCCACACATCAACTTGGTGGATGGCTTGATCTCGTCATTACCTGCAATGTCGACCAAGTTACGGACCTTCTGATTCTTCCTCCTACGATCTCCGATCATTCGTATCTCAAATTTACTCTCCCATCAGTTCACTGCAGCCAATCCACTCCATTCGGAAGATGCAAGGATGGAAATCGTTCGACTCTCGGGCTTTCAGCGTCGCTATCAGAGACTCTCTCCTCTCGTCACCGGGTTCTGCACTTGACACTCTCACAGTTCCGCAACTATTTGATCTTTATACCTCCACCGTTACCGGTGTGCTGGATCTATGCTTCCAAGTCGTGAAGAAAAGACCCGTCATCGACCATTGGCGGTCTGATTCGACGCCGTCGTCGCACCCGTTACTTGGAAGCTCTCGCCGGACCAAGGATCCTAACGACCGATTGGCCTAGAATCCCCTAGATGACCCGGCTTTGTGCCCTCCGCCGTCTCTGCCATCGCAAGGAGGCTGCTCACTGGGAGAAGCTGGTCTCACACAATCTCAAAAACCAAAGACGCCTTTGGTCTTCCATCTCGGCTCAGCTGGGCCGGCCTTTCTCGCCCTTCAGAAATTGGGTCATTCCTGCAATCGGGTCCAAAACAGACTGTGGAAAAATATTTTTTTGAAGTATTTTGACATGGTATATGGATACATATGATACTGCTGGGATTTGATGCAAAATATGCAGGCTTAAAGACTACTCACAGAGATGTGATCCGCGTCAAAGTTAGTATGTCTGTCGTTAACTCGTCAACCCTGTTACCGACAAACATGGTAGTATGTGGCTAGGTAGAAGCTATTACATATTTACAAGGATGGTGTTCCTAGTAGTAATAAGTGTCCCCATGTTAAAATAGCATCAAAAATGAAACTGAAAAATAGCCAATATATTTATTAAACAATTATCATTACAAATGTTGTGTACTATGCATAGCAAGCATGGCATAGATTCAGCAGTAGACAAATAACCACAACTCAGATAGTAATTAAACTTGCAGGAGTACATGACTGTAATGCACACTATTTGAGTTTATGACATTCATCGTCTTCGTATAATACTTAGAAACTGTTTAAAAGTGTCAAAGGCTCGTAACAGAGTTGACAGGTAACAGAGTTGACGGGTAACAGAGTTGACAAGCATACTAACTACACACTCAAGAGCAAGTTGTGATACTAACACAGTAATAAATAGGCCTACTGTTAATTTAGCCATACAGGAGCGTATCTTTGGTCTAAAAAGTGAGAAATACCAATTTCTTCTCCACTTTCGCTTTTCGCATAGAGACCATTTTGGACATATTACACTGTCAGTAACTGATTATGAAACGCTGATGAGCTTACCTCTATAACGACAATTTTATCGTCTATAATGTTATCCACTCGTTTTCGTTTTAGAACAAATTTATCCATTTTCCCTATCAGCAAAATCGGAACTCGATGTTTTCAAGTCAAAATCAACGACGTCTTAAATGCTTAGCCCTATATTACGTAACGGAGGGAGCTTTCTTCAGCTAGCCGGCTCGGATATGTTTAATCAAGGACAGTTATTGATTCTGAGATTGTGAGGAGACTCCGGAGTCATATCAAGGTCGAAAAAATGAGTGTTGGTCCATATACGGATTTCTAATTGATGAAGTACTTAGAAGCTTGCGATTTGACCTACGTCTCCTCATCCCGACATGACTAAGATCAAAAACAATAACACGGAGAGTGAAGGCGATGTTAGATCTTTCCAAAAAGACTGTAGCAGTGGCCCAGATCTGTGGCGCTTGCTGTCTGCCTGCTGGTCACGGCGGTCAGTCTGTCGGGTGACCTGTGTGGCTGAAAGTCTGCTTGTATGACTGCCTGTAACTCGGTTCGTCTGGCTCTCGGTTTACCTGTGTATCTAAGTACTTTCGTATTTTTGTGGTACATATTCTTCACGCTGTCTACATACTCGAACCAAGGCGGAGACTGCAATCTCTGGGAAAGCACAATAATAAACTAGTGATATGCATTGTTTAAAACGAGGGGGTGCGGTACCTCCAGTTCAAATAGTGGGGGCACGGGTACCCCTTGCACTGCCCACAAATTACGCCTATGTAGCCATACTTCATAACCTGTTGATAACAAACATCAATCACGAATGAGGAATATGCTCAGATATGAGCAGAAACTACAGCAGAACTATGTTTGGTCAACTCTATTGCAGACAAGTCAACTCTGTATCTCAGCGCGGTAACAGGGTATGACGGTAACAGAGTTGACATTTGGCGCGAAAAAAATGTTTTTAGCATAATGCTTCCTCTTAATATCACTGACTTTAATCTTCAGACTTTAGATTACTTGTATAGGACGATTGATGAAAGAAAAATCGTAAACATATAGGCATTATCAAGGTCATACTTCTGTAACAGAGTTGACATACTCCAAATGTACGATGTAAAAATAAATAAAAACGAAAATTTTAGAACTATATAACATACATAAAATCATCCAATCTTCTCATCAATTTTAAACCGCACAGAAGTGCTCCATCTGATGAATTAAATAAAACTAAACATATCAAGATGCCATCCAGAATGTTAATAATAGCTGAAAGTAACAGAGTTGACAAAATTCCTAGGGACTCTCATTATTAAAGAAATATTACTGTTATAAGCTCTGATACAGAAAGTGAAATTAACTTATATTACGGCCAGCACATGATGTTATGTGAATATTTTGCAAACCCGCAGAAATTACACACTGTTTGAGTAGAATGATCAAGTTTATTACCGCCAAATGTAGAAGGGACAACACTACTGACTATACCCCGCTGATTACAAAACAATTTTACTGTTCCGTATGTTACGATATTGATGATTGTTTTAAGACATTTTAAGTCAAATAACATTTTTATATTACGCAGTAAAGTATTTTGACCTAATCTGATGATATTATTACGAATCCGCATTCAAACATGTTTGGGACATACTATTGAACCGAATTGAAAGAATGACCCAATTCCTGCCTTCTCCGCAAATGAATTCTTGACTATGCTCACGGAAAAGACTGACCGACTCAGAGCCTCAACATCGGGTGCTTCTCCACCGATTTTTACCTCAACGTCTTCTGTTTTTGATGATTTCCGACCCATATCGGAATCTGACCTTCGTACAGTTCTCTCATTGGTTAATTTAAATTCTTGCGAATTAGATCCTCTTCCACCCTTTCATTCTTAGTGGCATTTTATACTATTTTTCCATTTCTGCTTTATCTCTTTAATAGATCCCTCCCTGAAGGTTGTGTCCCCGCCTCGCAAAAGCGGGCCATTGTTTTTCCCTCACTCAAGAAGCCCAATCTTGACACAAACCTCTGCCAAAACTACCGTCCAATCTCTAATAGATCAGTTCTCTCCAAAACCCTTGAACTTCTTCCCTATCTGGAACAATCTGGGCTTCTACGTGCTTTTCAGTCAGGATTTATGGCTCACCACTCCACGGAAACTGCCCTCCTTTCTTTGCTTTCTGAAATTTATTCAGCTGTTGATCGGTCCGAACTCACCCTTCTGGCGCTATATGATGTCTCCTCAGCCTTTAACATGGTTGACCACACCATTCTTCTACAGCGCCTTGAGACCTCTTTCGGTCTAAAGGGCCCCCTCTCCAGTGGTTCCGGTCATACTAGTCTGATGGCACTCAGATGGTTATCTCTGGTGAATCTAGAACTCTGTGGGTCCCAATTAAACTGGGTGTTCCGCAGTGCTCTGTTCTAGGCCCTCTCCTCTTTATTTTGTACACGGCCGGTATCCCCTCTCTCCTCCCCATCCATGGAGCTTCAGGCCATATCTTTGCTGACGATGTCCAGGCTTATGTCCATGGGCCTCCTTCCTCTCAACTTCTTCTTGCTCAGCGCATCGAAGCTCTTTCTCATGATCTCCATACCTGGATGTCTTGCAATCGCCTCTCCCTCAACTCGTCCAAAACCCAATTTATCTGGTTTGGCACTCCTCAGCAACTTCAAAAACTCAACTGTCTCAAAGGTTTCCGCTTTTCACTTTCTCGTCTACGTTCGTGATCTAGGAGCGACCTTGACAATTCTGTGACCTTTACTGAACACAATTTCCAAAATCACTCGCACTTCCTATTTTCACCTAAGGCGCTTTAGAGCTATCCGTCGCTCTGTCTCATCTCCAATTTTTACTTCAATTGTCCATGCATTTGTCTGCTCTAGGCTTGACTACTGCAATTCCCTCCTCATTGGTCTTCCCAAAGTCCGTCTTGCTCCTCTTCACTCCGTTCTCTATGCTGCTGCTAGATTAATTGCCCTTCTTCCTCGATTCTCTCATATCATCACCTTTATGGTAGAAGAACTCCGCTTTATAAATATCCGAATACAATACAATACAATGTTGAAACCTTATGAGTTGAAATCTGTGCAATTTAAATTACGTTTCTCAATAGGCCTACAAGACAGAAGTGAAAGCCTAAATACTAACCTAATACAACCACCTCTGCAGTATGAGTAACATCGACTGAATCACACCCATATATACCAGCAGTACTTTTCGATGAAACAAATAACAGGTCAGAAAGTCCTGGAATAGATTCATCGACTGAAAACAAGCGATTTCTGATCGTCTTATGATATATCAGTATTTGATCGGCATCTAGGGGTTCATTGCGAAACCAGAAACCAGTACCATATTTCTGCGTTGAGCACTTCAACCGAACTCTTTCAGCTTTCACCACAGCATAATTCAGTAGAATGGTAATGTCATCAGGGTTATCCCCTAAAAAACACAAATATATATCAGCATTTTCGAAAACAATGTATCCGGACTCTTCAGGGCCCATAAAATGGAAGTTTAAATAGGTCCTGTTAGAGTGAAAAGAATACCTGGTGAAAATCTTCACGCATCGCTTAATTATTTCAACATTTTTGGAGTAGGCTATAACGTTACACACGCTGAGTGTACATTCAGAACGATCAACTCAAATCCACCTAACTGAGCAAACATAAGCCAATCTGGATTTGCAGACCTGTGCTTAAGGAGGACCAGAATCTTATAAATATTCAGATGGGGTTTATTACTTGCCATCCAAGGCATCACCACATGCAGAAGCACATATTGAAATCTAAATTAGAGAACGAGCTACCGAATGAAATCAATAGCTGGGTGTCATGGCTATAGAAATGATAGTCGAGAGAACTTCATGTAAGGAGTAAGGAGTGTGGACTGACATAAAATACAAATGTGAGTGGCCTAAGTACAGAACCTTGCGCATTCCCACTGTTCGGAAATAGTTGGCGTCGGAGTGAATCGATTGTTACGGACCGATTGAGTAGATGGTGCAAGCGAAGATGCACACCACCAGAGAACAGGATAAGAAAGGCATTTGAGCCAGTTGTAGAGGCATAATCGACCTAGCGTGCGACAGCAGCTCAGGAACTAAACAAATGTTAGCCATTAAATTAAGTAAAATATGCACATTTGGCATATGAAGCAAGTTTTCGAACAATATTTCACTATTGCTTAAAACTAGATGCATTACATGCAAGATTCAAAGGAAAGACAAACAAAGAAAGACCAAGACTGAGATTTTAGAATTAGAAGTTGTTATTATTGAAATGGTCGCGCGAAGCCTCGCATAATCAACTAACTGATCAAAAAAATGGCGCGCTTGAAACAAATGCGGTTTAAATCTGTAGACCACCTTCCGAGAACACTCGACAGCGTACTTGGTGGCTGCAGGGTGCGAACACAATTATTCTGGAACAAGGCTCAGCAACAGTCAAAGCATACGTGCACTATTTGATTGTATAATGGATGGACACCAAGCAAAAGTAGGGCGGATTTTTGAATGTAATGTAATGCAAACTATAAGGTTTGATGCTCTGTCGATGCCTAACTATGTAATGAACACAAGGTATAGGCTACTGTGTTGATATTTTGAGATTTTTGCTATGGCTTGTTGAGGAATGTGAGATCTGATTCCACAAAAAGCTCCGAAGTGAAAGAGAAATAACTTACATTTGACCAGAAGACAATGGCAAGTTGCACGCGGAATGGTAAAATGGTGGCATTTGTGCTTTCTTTCACTTCGCTAATATCATTTAAAGTTATACTAATAATTTATCTGTTTCACTTACTACCAGGTGGCTTGACTTGTCTTTTTTCTGACCTACCGGGTTTTTAAGTAACTAAGTAAGTATATTCTATATTTATTTAACCAGTTGACATAACGCACTCTGGTTTACATACATGTCAGACAATTAGAACATATACAGCATCCTAATCAAAAAAATCTTTCTCATTTGACCATCGGCCTTATGTAATGTCCGATTGTGTGTTCTTGGTAGCAAGGTATATCCAGTGTTCTTTATGGGTGGTAATAATCCATACAAAACATGTTTCGGGTTACAGAACATCAGAAAAAAGGCATGAGTCACCTTTGTTACATAAGTAATCAAAAGTCGGGTTATCACTAAGGAGATAACCCAGTCGAATCAGCTTGTTCATAACCGATTGAAGTCTATTTCTATCCTGTTGCAGTGCAAATTCCTACCCCACAGTCGCGCAACCGTTGTGGCTCGCACCACATCATGGAGTTTAATTCCAGACAAGCCATGTGCAGAAATAATGCGTAATGCTTATAAGGATTGCCTTGCTTTACTGCATAATCTGCTTATATGCTGCTCAAAACTAAGGGCTTCAAAATCTGGACTCCCAGAACATTTAGGCTGTTTACTCTTGTCACACCAGAAATTACTACACGCAAGTCAAGCCACCCCTCGGTCTTATTATTATTTCATACGTTTTATTGGAGTTTGGTTTTAGATTACAGTTTGCTGCCCATTTTGCTACGTATTCTAGCTCTGTTTTTCTACTGTATCCAGTGACGGATCCAGAGGGGGGCGATTGGGGCGATCGCCCCCCTAATAGTCAAAAAAATATTTTTTTATATTTAAAATTTGATATACTATACAGTACCACAGGATAAATGTCATAATTATATTATTACACATGTACAGCGCCGGAGTGCAGTTTGAATATTACTTCTACACGCCCTTGCTTTAATCATCTCTAAACTTGATAAGTAATTTTAATTTTAATTCCTTTGACCTTGGACGTCCATGAAATCGCCCCCCGTAAAGTAAAAGTCTAGGTCCGCCCCTGACTGTATCTCCATTGGATGCAATTATCATGAGGTAGTTATCATCTGCGTATTTAAGTCATCTATTTCTATGGAAAACTGGTGTAAGTTTTGAAATTGTCCTTATGCAGCAGATCGGACCTAAGCCTGAACCGTGGATAAGACTAGCATTTACTTTAACTGCAGAGGATGCAGAGCCGTTAAATTTGGTTACATGTTCTCGGTCATCAATATAGGCTATTATCCATTATATTAAACACGTTTTCAGGTATTTGCATTGTTGCTAGTTTATCAGCCAAATTAGAGTGTCGCACAGTATCAAATGCTTTGGTAAAATCTAAAGCTATGAGTTGGACAATTGGACATATTTTTCATCCACAAGCAACCTTTCAAGGTTTATTGCGAGCACGGTAATGGCCGCAGTGGTGGACCATGGCCCTCTGGATATTGACAATATCCAGAGGGCCATGGGTGGACCCTGTCGGTCCAAAGGCATATTGGTCAGTGAAGTCTATGTTTAACTGTGGATCAAGTAGAACAGGATGGAAAAACCGGCGTACAATCAATTTTTCAAGTAGTCTACACAAAATCGAAGAGACCGAGATAAGGCGAAAGTCTACTGGCTTTGTCGGGCGAGTAACCTTTGGCACTGGAGTTATAATGCTTGTTCTCCATTGAGGTGGTACATAGGATGTAGATAAAGATATATTGAACAGGTTAACAATCGGTTCTGCTAACACTGATGGGTTTGTCACCTGGAACCAAGAGGGTATTCCATCAGGTCCCATGGCAGTGCGTCCAATTGTATATAGTATCTTAAAGGCAGTCATTACATTAACTTCTTTTTCTCTGCTATCCACAACCGTTGTCTTGGTAAGTGCGGCTTTAATATTGATCATCCTGTGAAATTTGTCCAAAGTACTGGTTTAGTGTAGAAGCATTTAAATCACATTCCTGTGGACGTTCCCCCGTCGATTCCCTCTCAGTCTGCCCACCTCTCTCAATAGTTCACGCTATCCCTCTCGAGTCCTTGAAACGTAATGGAGTTCCTCCTCGCAATCAGAGCATCGATCTTGGTGGAAAGAGCGTCTGCTTTCTCATGTCTATTTTTCTTTCGCAATTTATTTCTTTTGCGAAGTAACTTACTTCATGACTGCCGTCATGTAAGGGGAGGGGGTCTTTATCTGTTATGGTTATCATCCGAGGTGGAAAGTAAAGATCGTAGACCGCATTTATGCAAGTACAGAAAGATTCAAAAGCTTGAGCCGTTGGACATCTTTCAATAAACTCCAAATTCTGCTCAGCGAGGTGGGCTCGACATGCCGCTACTTTGTCAGGCGCTCTCAAACGGATTATGATTTTGACTATGATTTCACTAGAAACGACCATCGATCAAGCTTAGTGATATTTTGCATTGTGATAATGGCACCAAGACAATAGATTTGATTAGATAACCGTGTGACTAAACGACAACAGACGAAAAAATCACTAGTAATTTACGATATGGGTGTAATTTATTGAA